>OY787661.1:58088800-58166329 GCA_963678985.1 Spisula subtruncata
TTATGCTTTGGTCCCACTGAGATTTGTTTGCCTCGATGATGTACTTCAAATTTAATTAAAGTGCATCGGAAGGCATCGGGAAAAACAAGTGGAAAAGACAACGACTGTGATGGCTTATAACTTAAACAAACGATAATATGGAAATACGTGTAATTACAATATACGTATATTCATATGAACTGAAGAACAACATAATAAAAAGCGTATTATAGAACTTACGACTTTTCGAAATATAGATATAAATGCAATGCCTTTCTGTTAAGTTGATACAAAATATGCTTGAAGTCTGACGTCGCATACAAATGAAAATATACACTTGATGTCAGTCGTACGATTTCCAACCTCTTCGTTATTACCTTTATACCAATAAGTAAAGAGCCAAAAATCTTTTTTGGAAAAGGTACAATCAAGAAAGTTGATATCATGCAACATAATGGGTATTTTGTTACATTCTAAACATCTAGGTTCATACTCGCTTGTCATCTATTTTGGCGTAAAATCTGACAAATGTAAAAGCAAAGAATGATTGTTTGCTAAATGACTAAATCAATAAAGGCTTATGAAAGGAAACGGCAGAGTTCATACCTGGATTTAGATGTATTGACCATATTGTCACCTTACAAAACATCACAGAACAATGTATAGAATTGAACAGCAAACTACAACTACATATACTTTGAAAAGCTTTTGATGGTGTCCACTGAGAAAGTATATGGAAAATCCT
Source organism: Spisula subtruncata (assembly GCA_963678985.1). Taxonomy (NCBI): domain Eukaryota; kingdom Metazoa; phylum Mollusca; class Bivalvia; order Venerida; family Mactridae; genus Spisula; species Spisula subtruncata. Next base: position 58,089,525 of record OY787661.1, read on the forward strand.
GAATGCATAAGAATGTCTGGAAAAATTCATCAATAGTATTTTAAGCTTCTACGAAAACTTTACATGTAGCGTTATCCATAACAACAAGCTTAGCGACTGACTCAACATCACCAGCGTACAAGGACGCACCTATACTTTTCTTTGTTGATATCGACTTGATAGTGAGAAAAACTGTTGGAAATCAAAATCGAGGAATAAGATGGACTCTTACTTCTATGCTTAAAAATCTCGAATTTGCAGAAGATAATTCCCTACATGAAAAATGCTGACCGCTTTCAAAATAAAACTGAAAACCTAGCCAACTATGCCCAATAAGTATGACTAAATATCAGTAAGAAAACAGCTACTCCCTAATCATCAAACTACTATAACACTTGACAAAAAACCAATTGAATATGTAGAGGCTGTCTCATATTTTCTGAGCAAAAGCAATGCAACCGAAAGGAATTTAGACAACGTACTTCGAAAAGCAAGAACACCATTTCATCAGCTCAACAAGATATGTAGATCGGGAAACATTGTAAAACAGTAAAAAGACCAAAATGAAACTGTACCAAAGTGACGTACTCTCAGTTCTGATTTACGAAGCCGAATGCTAGAGAAATAACAAAAAAGACAGTCATAAATTATCTTGATTTCATATAGGCGGCCTGCATCAGTTTTCAACAAAATCAAATTCCTGAAACTGACCACTACTCTTCAAACACCAAAACATTGCCTTTAACAACAAACCTCAATGTAAAACGGTTACTGGTTACTTAAATAACAAATCCAGATTATAATATGCAACATCATTTCATACGCAGCCTACTCTAATAGGATGTCAGAGATTTCCTTATATGGAGGTTTATAACGGAAAAAAATCTACCGACGTTGATGCGGGAATGCCACATAGAGCTGTCTCCGTTTGTCATTGTCCACATTTTCAATAGACAATGCAGTAGCGAAGTTATTGCTTTCTCCAAACGAAAATGTCTTGATTATTGTCATTACCCACTCAACACTTCTGTCTAACAATATTACCCGCCCTATCAGACTTGTTATATAACAGCATACCAGAGAAAAAGATAACACAGGCTATATTAAACTGTGTGTCTGCGTCTGTAGCCAACGATAGCATATGATCATAAACAAGTATCAAACTCTAGATATACTGAGAGAAACATTCATTATATTAACCAAATTTAATGCATGTATCATGTGTGTATCTTAATGTCTAACATTGGTATACGATATCTGATTTGTGGGAGAACAATGTAGGGTTAACGCATGCTTTGTCGTGCTATTACATCTGCAGAGTCCCGAGGGGCGGTTGGTGCCCAAGACCGTTAGGGCGAGGGCATCAACACTCCCGAGGGACTCTGCATATGTAATAGCACGAAAAAGCTTGCGTAAACGCTATTATAGCATAAAAGCAACACTTTATGAGTGTGTTTTTCAAATTTATGATACTTTGGCGGGAAATTTTGGGCGACGTCGGGAAAACAAACGCGACGTCGCTTAGCAAACGTTACGTCACATACAAGTTTTTGTTATGATGGTCGACTTTCGGTATCGGCAAATACCAAGAAAACAGTGACGTTGGGGGTTTGATTACGTTTATTATTTTACTTTTATAGAAAATTGATTAGTAGTTACAATTAGAATGTGAATTACTGTTCATATAACGCTGTAAATCATTTATTTTCGTCGGCTGGGTCCTGAAATGAGCATACTAAAAACTGAACACCTACATCGCGTGTGCGCGAGAATCTTTACAATAACGTACCTTTTTTACCCGTTGAAGCATGAGCAAAATCACCGTTTTTATGCTATAATGTTCAACCAAATACATGTAATGTGCATGTATTTCCCGTTAACCTGTCGAAAGACAAACGTTTGTTACTACAGTGCATGTTATACATTTTCTAACAAAACACAAGGCATTATTTATTACCGATGACTGTCGTATGTTTTGTTGGTGTTACATACACACGTTTGCCAGTTCAAAAGCCGGGCATATTTCGGCTAAATGAATTACATTTATCTAAAATTGGAAGCTTTGTCTACCGCAAAACAGTTTTCGCAAGGACTCTCCTCACCAACTCTAAGATGACATCGTACACCGTTTATTCCGTCGACTCAATAAAAATATGTTCATTCAAATTTCTATGAGAGATGTTCCGCGGAAGCAACACGTTTGCTGTAATTAATGACGTCTTGCTACAACACATAATTATTATCAGCAGTATAACAGTATTTCTGAAATAATAGACTTGCAACAAATATCTTGCATGTTTTAAGACAGTTTCACATCAAATTCAGAGATTCTCATGTAATAGTCAGGATTGGATTCACATGCTTTCTAACCTACGAGTACCATCTCATGACAAGCTATTAATGTACTTGACATCTCGAAAAATAAATTCGGTCTCCATTTGTCCTAGTTCTATTCTCATAAGTCTCTTAAATCATGGCATCTCCTGACAGCAATTAGTTTGTCTAATTAATCAACGCTAATACTAATACCTTATTTTATTTTCATATTAAAATCAAATACATGTCTGGATGGTATCAAATATAATATATAGAGTACATTGTCTGAACAGAATGTCGATATACGGTGTTATGCAGTGGTTTGCAATGTCTGAAGATTATATGCAAGGAAATGTTGACTTGCAAATATAGACATAAATGCAATGAATTTCTATTAAGTTTGTACACAACTTATTGCATACAAATAAAAATACCCCGCTGTACAATTTCCAACCTCTTTAGCAAGACCTTTATCTAGGAAAATAAATTAGTACAGAGCAAATTGTTTATGGAAACAAACTGTACAAACAAGTATTTAAGCTCATGCGATATGATAAGTGTCTTGTAATGTTCTAACAATCAAGGCCCGTACTCGCTTGTGAAAGACAAATATGTTTGGGGTACAACCCTACACATGTCAAAGCAAAGTATGTCTTTTTGGACCTAACAACAACATTGTTATTATTCATTTTATTTCATGATTCAATATTCTGGCTGGTATATATTGCCTTGTAATTCAAGATTTCAATAATATCGTGCCTGGATTAGTGTGCTAATGTTTCGTATACAGTCAGCCACGATGTCCAATATGGCCTAAATTGAATAGTATCGTGGCGAGCGTAGGGAATCGACGTAAGTCGTGAAAGTTGATCCTGATGATCGTGGGGAACGTGGTGAAAGCGTGAGCATCGTGAACATGTTAGCAAATAAGGGAGAATCTTGGGGGGTACAAATGTGAATTTTGGATATCGACTGTACAACGAAATGCTATTGTCTTGCCCCTGGCCTAAATATCCTACACTACTAGGTTCCCTTATTACTGTAGACTCAGGACGGGAAACAGACAACCTTAAACTTGTCATTTTGTATCTCGGGATTCTATAACTTCAACGCAAGTACTATTGTATTTACAAAAAACGTATTTTCTCCCGGTTTAATCGAAACGATCGTAAAGCTATATCAGCGTTTTATGAGAGATTCGGAGAGTTTACGATATTTTCGTTTCAACCTTCCTGGTTTTCTAGAGCGGTGATAAAACAACGTTACCAGATACATGGTGGATATTTCTGACTAAATCATGACATGCAACATGGTATTAATCTATTGCGTGCCTACTAAACATTATCCATGCCATGACCTTATTTATCGTTGTTACACACGACGCTGTTTTGCATAAAGCACTCAAAACAAAACACATCCACATATTAACAGAATCTTGATTTTATTACTCTAGACAATAACATGAATATTATATCTATCTATCACATTCTGTCGGGTAAAATGTTTGATTCATTTCTGTTATCATGGGAAAAACACACAGGGGAACAAAAGTGCTTTATAATCAATTGCCCTGACTGGCAACATCTAAACTAATTCTGTCACGAAATAACTTCCACGAAACTTTAGAAAAACATATACTTACTGAATCGTCTGGCGCCACTTTAATCTCCTCCTGATCATTTCCTTACGTGAATTAAATGATTTTCCTTGCATACTTTATGCACAGTGCTTTGCAAATATATGTCACACATATTGGCTGTTAAATTTTAGTAACAATAACAATTTAACAATGACGGTAACAATTTAGTAGAGTGCTTCATTAAAATTTAGAAGACTTAAACACAACAACACCACGGACTCTTCTGAACAGCATACGATAACATTTGTTTTAGATCATTTGGCACTAGTTACAGAAAGTCATGCTTAGCTCTTTAACTCTTGTTATACACTGAAGACGTTAAGATACACAACTGATTCGAGAAAGTGTACTGATAAGCCTCAACAAACATGTGTCGTCGTTACAAGTTTTGTATTCTACAGTAAATCTTGACATCATTATGAGCCATCAGATGTAATGGATTTCTTAATATGGGGTTTTTGTAACGACGAAACAGTAACGAAGTGAATGTATGGATGCCCCATTGAGGTGTCTCCGTTTGGCATTGTCCACATTTTCAATAGACAATGCATTAGCAAAATTATTGCTTTCGTTGAACCAAAATGTCTTAATTATTGTCATTACCCACTCACATTCTGTAGAGCAATATTACCCGCCCAATCAGACTTGTTATATAACAGCATAGATAGATTTTATTCAGTATTGAAGTACATATTACATGGATAATTAAAAACATGTATACATAATAAAACAAATTATACGTACATGCATTCAAAAGTACCCATGACAGGCACACCAACACTAAGGATAACACAAAAAAGAGATATCTCTTATTTCCATTGTGGTCCTTTAGTGGTGATGGCATGACATAGAGAGGCATTAAGTATAATGTATTATAGACTATTGCACAGATATAATAACATTAATGCATAAGCATATTAATTCATCACAGTTACTTTAAAGCTTTAAATTGGGCATTCTGTACATTATTTATATAACAGATAATATGTGTCAACAGTCAAATGATATTTAAAAGAAACAAGTTAAAGTTAAGAACTTTACCAATACAGAAAGACTCTATCTGGCATACATTACAGTAATAAATAAATGAAACTATGAAAATAGTAAATAACTCTGACATAAATAAAAAAATATAATGAATTTACTTAAATATTAAATGATTGAGATATAAATTACTTAAAAATTCTATGCATAAATAAATTATTTAACAAATACTTATAAATAAATGTCATTTAACTACATTAAAAATTTATACCAAATTGTCTAAAAAATGTTTTTCGACTTTTGCTTTAAAAACAGGCAATTTCTCAGTCAGTGCTATACTAGCAGGCAGCTGGTTCCATTGGTTAATACCAGAGTAGAAAAAAGATTGTTTCCCAAAACCTTTGACCTTAGGAACAGAAAATCCTCCCTGATCACTTAATCTTGTTCTGTATGAATGAATAGAATCCTGTGAAATGAAATTATCATCCATATAGTCAGGACCATTTTTTATTTTGAATACATGACACAGAATGATCTGGTCTACACGCTTATTGACCGGTAACCAATTAAGTTGATTAAAATGCTGACTTCCTATGTGCGACCTAGCATCTAAATCAAGCACAAATCTTATTAACTTATTTTGGGTGGTTTGAAGCTTGGATTTAAGTGACTGGGTGAGCCCATGATACCATATAGAACAGGCATAATCAACGTGGCATTGGATAAGGGCCATAACAAGAAGTTTCTTGGTGTGTTGAGTGAGGTAAACTTTTTTACGGTATTGATATTTTAACCGGGCATTAGCTTTCTTTAATATTGATCGGGCCATTGAATCAAAAGATAGGGTCTGGTCAATAGATAGTAGCACCAACATATTTTACTGCAGTAGTTGGTTCAATATTTGTACCATTACATGTTATGTTTAGGGAAGAGTTTGACCTACGTCTATGTTTAGATCCAAATAAAATTGACTCAGTTTTACCAAGGTGAAGTGACAACTTGTCATCTTTCAAGGATGTTTCCACAGAGGACTTACATTTGCCTGATACAAGAATGCCAGAATCATCTGCATATAACAAAAGCTTGTGTTTAACCACAGCTGACATATCATTAACATAAATCAAAAATAAAAGTGGACCAAGAATGGATCCCTGTGGAACTCCACATGTGATTGGTGCAGTAGCAGAGTGGGTACCAGAGACATCAACTAATTGTTGTCTATCAGTCAAATAGGATTTAAACCATCTTAAAATATCATCACTAAGCCCTGCAGCTCTCAGTTTCATAAGGAGAATAGAGTGGTCTACAGTATCGAGAGCTTTTTGAAGGTCCAACAAAATCATGCCTATAAGGTGGCCTTTGTCCATCTCCATTCTAATATAATCTGTTAAATGAATTAAACATGTATCTGTAGAGAATCCACTTCTAAATCCGGACTGAACTTTATACAATAATTTGTTTTCCCTAAAGTAGGACTCAATTCGCATACAAGAGAAAAAGATAACACAGGCTATATTGAACTGTATGTCTGTGTCTGTAGCCATCGATGGCATATGTTCATAACCGAGTATCGAACCGTAGATTAACTGAGAAAAACGTTCACACTATTTATCGTAAATCCTCTCCTAATCCAATGCATGCATCGTTTCTATATCTTAATATAATATAATATTATCTACGGCTAAATAAATGGTCTTAAATTGGAGGCTTTTTCTAACACAGAACAGTTGTTAAAAGGACTCTCCTCAACAACTCTTAGCTGATATCTTACACAGTTTATCCTGTCGACTCTATGAAAACATGGTTATCCTGACTGCTATGAGATATGTTGCGTGGAAGCAACATGTTTGCTGTAATTAATGACGATATACTACAACACACAATCATTATCAGCAACATAACAGTATTTTTAAAATATACTTTCAACTAAAATCTGACATGCTTTAAGACAGTTATAGCGTAAAATTGACATAATTATCGTCAGGATCGGATCTACGTCATATCTAAACTACGAGAACAACCTCATGACATACTTATAATGCAGTAAATGTACTTGACATCGCGAAAAATAAATTCGGTCTCCACTTTTCATGGTTCTATTCTCATACGTCTCTTAAATCGTGGCATTTCCTGACAGCTCTTAGTTTGCCTGATTTATCAACGTCAATACCCTGTTGTCGTAAACCATTCATTTGATTTTGTCAGCAACAAATGTAAGCTATTGGAACGCCTCCGAGGATTCATCGAGCCATAACTACATACATGTAGACGTTAACAACACAAAAAGAACAATACCATTGATTTCTTGTAGAGTTTGATTTCTTCTTTTGCAAATTCATGTCCCTAATGTACACAAAACAAAAGAGAAATAAGTGTGTTAAGTTGAGAATTATGCAATGGAAACAGACAAAAATGGACAGATGTCACTGAGCAGACACGACCGAGCACAACATGCACAAAGGGACAACACTTTTAAACAAATACAACCATGTCCTACATTGTACATTTTTATAGGACGCATATACATGTACCACACAATGATTTTATGACAATATTTGAACTGTAATACATGTACTACCGCGTTTTAATATACATGTATACTAGTATTTTTGGATCGCAAGATTCGTGGCAAATATACCTCTGGTTTATGTAATATTTACTTACTATGAGAAACAGATGCTAACGTTCTTAATTTGTGGAATAATTTCTCCGAATTACCAAAAGATGGATTTTGCGAAATCTGTAGTGATTGTTTTTTATTGCTAAGTAAACTGTTTTCATCTAAGAACCTTACATGTGAATACTGGTCCTGGATGTCAGTACCGTTCACTTGTTCTAACATTCTAGCACATTCATATCAGACAATAAAACTCGTCTTACGGTGATCAATACAATTGGAGACGAATGAGATCCGATTCATTACTTTTTATGGCTGTGAGCCACGGTCTGCCATTTCAGACGGTAATATAACGACAAAACCCTTCCGATGAAAATCATCATGTGCCAATACGAGCAAATAAAATATTCGTACTTCCACCCATCTTTGATAGAACATTTTAAGTGCTTGTCTTTCCCCCTATTAAATACAAATGATGCCGTTTAAGGGACCAAATGTCCTAGTATAACACATGACCTGCAACATAACTTATACGAACAGACACACTTTTTATAATTATTACATTGGTTGACAAATTGATGATGAACGATCCTAACGCTAGACCAGGTATAAATAATACGAACAAAAATTAAAATAATATGATATAATATAATACTAAACCAAAGTGAGTTATACAATTACTGTTAAGAACGGTCCATTTTTATTGATGGATTTGTAATTGCTACAACATAATTATTGTAGTTTTGGTACAAATTGTATACAATGTATTATTTCAAGTTCAATATTTTAGCATCATTTGAACTTATTAATATTCTATTCTATGAATAACCCTTACATGCTCAGTGCAAATCAATCTTAGTGTGCTACATGTTAACATTATTCATAAGAATATTTACAAGACCTTGGAAATAGAAATAACACGCTAGACTTGCCCATCCTCTGTTAATGTCTGACTACATCCATCTATATCTGGTTTGATATAACAATATTGTCTCGGCTGTTTGTTAATCAATAAAACTGTTATGATTTGGTCCCACTGAGATTTGTTTGCCTCGATGATGTACTTCAAATTTAATGTAAGCGAATCGGAAGGCATCGGAAGGCATCGGAAGGCATCGGAAGGCATCGGGAAAAACAAGGGGAAAAGACAACGACTGTGATGGCTTATATCTTAAACAAGATATAATATGGAAACACGTGTAATTACAATATATAGTTCTTTCGAAATGAAGGGCAACATAGATTAAATACATTAACACTATTGTAACAAAAGAACTACATTAAAAATGTGAAACAAAGTATATGAAATTCAAATATAAATACCTTTACGGACCGGTACGGCTATACGGAGTTTACACCTACTATCAACATTGAACTATAGATGACATCACGATGTTCATAAAATACATCAAGTATGTGTTTAAAGATGCTCCTTTTTCCATTAAGTATGCAAGGAAAATTTCTTCCAAATAACTTTCATGATATTTCTAATCAAAAGCCAACAGACATAAAACCTTCATAATGCGGAATAAAATATAACCACACGGGAGGAAATTTATTTCCATTTATTATATTTGGCTGATTCAGGAATCACGAGTATAACTAAATGCAATAGCCTTGTCTCTAAAACACTTATCCATGAGTACTTTCGGAGATTGGTATAAAATCAAATAAAAAAAATGTAAATGTCTGGATGGTATCAAATATAAAAGTTGGTGCACATGTAAAGAATACGTTGTTTGAACAGAATGTCGATTTACGTGTAATGCAGTGGTTTGCAATATCTGAAGATTTTATGCAAGGGAATGTTGATTTTAGCAAATATAGACATAAATGCAATGGATTTCTATTTAGTCTTTACAAAACTTGTATGCATACAAATGAAAATACCCCGCCGTACGATTTCCAACCTCTTTAGCAATACCTTCAAATTAGTACAGAGCAGATTGTTTTTGGATACAAAATGTACAAACAAGTATTTAAGCTCATGCCACATGATGGGTGTCTTGTAATGTTCTAACAATCTAGGCCCGTACTCGCTTGTGAAAGTCAAATATTGTGGGGGAACAATCTTAAAAGCTAAGTATGTTTTTTTGGACCTAACAACAACATTGTCATTATTCATTTTATTTCATTATTTAATATTCTGACTGGTATATATTGCCTTGTAATTCAAGATTTCAATAATGTCGTGCCTGAATTAGCGTGCTAATGCTGTGTATAGAGTCAGCCACGATGCCTAATATGGCCACAATTGAAAAGTATCGTGGCGAGCGTAGGGAATCGTCGGAAGTCGTGAAATTGAATCGTGATGATCGTGGGTGACGTGGTGAAATCGTGAGCATCGTGAACATCTTAGCAAATAAAGAAGAATATTTGGTGGGGGGTAAAAATGTAAATTTTGGATATCGATTGATCGTGTACACCAAAATGTTATTGTTTTGCCCCTGACCTAAATATCCGACACTACTACATGTAGGTTCCCTTATTACTGTAGACTCGGGACGGGAAACAGACAATGTTAAACTTGTCGTCTTTTATCGGCATTCTATTACTTAAAGACAACTAACATTGTATTTACAAAAACGTATTTTCTCCCGGTTTAATCGAAACGCTCGTAAAGCTATATCAGCGTTTTATGAGCGATTCGGGGACTTTAAACCTTCCTGTTTTTCTAGAGCGGTGATAAACAACGTTACCAGATACATGGTGGATATTTCTGACTAAATCAAGACATGCAACATGATATTAATCTATCGCATTCCTACAAGACATTATCCTTACCATAACCTTATTTATCGTTGTTACACACGACGCTATTTTACATAAAACACTCAAAACAAAACACATCCACATATTTACAGAATCTTGATTTTATTACTCTAGACAATAACATGAATATTATATCTATCCATCACATTCTGTCGGAAAAAATGTTTGATTCATTTCTGTCATCATGGGAAAAACACACATGGGAACTAAAGTGCTTTAAAGGCAAATTGCCCCGACTTGCAACATCTAAACCAATTCTTTCACGAAATGACTTCCACGAAACTTAAGAAAAAACATATACTAACTAAATCGTCTGGCGCCACTTTAATCTCTTCCTGATCAATTCCTTACGTTAACTAAATGATTTTCCTTGCATACTTTATGCACAGTGCTTTGCAAATATATGTCACACATGTTGGTTGTAAATTTTAGAAACAATTTAACGATGACTGTAACAATTTAGTACAGTGATTCATTACAATTAGAAGACTAAAACACAACAACACCACGGATTGATCTGAACAGCATACGATAACATTTGTTATGAATCAATTAACACTAGTAAGAGAAAGTCATGCTTAGTTCATTAATTAAGTTACACATTTGATACAGAACGTATACGAGAAAGTGTACATGACGAGCCTCAACAAACCCGTATCGTTGTCATAGGATGTCAGTTTTTCAGATATTTCCTTATATGGGAGTTTATAACAAAAAAACCCTACCGACGTTGATGCGGGAATGCCCTACAGAGATGTTTCCGTTTGTCATTGTCCACATTTTCAATAGACAATGCATTAGCAAAATTATTGCTTTCTCCGAACGAAAATGTCTTAATTATTGTCATTATCCACTCAACACTTCTGTCTAACACAATTACCCGCCCCATCAGACTTGTTATATAACAGCATACCAGAGAAAAAGATAACACAGGCTATATTGAACTGCATGTCTGTGTCTGTAGCAATCAAAAGCATATGTTCATAACCAAGTATCAAACCGTAGATAAACTGAAAAAAACTTTCACACTATTTATCGTAAATCTTAATATAATGCATGAATCAGTTATATATCTTAATTTCTAACATTTGGATACGATTTCGGATTTGTGGGAGAAAAATGTTCAACCATATGAAGTATTTCACGTTTTTATTTCATTTTGGGAAGACCAAAGTTTGTTAATACAGTGTATGTTAAACATTTACTAACAAAACAGAAGTCATTATTTATTACAGATGAATGTCGTATGTTTTTTTTGGTGGCTCATGCACAAGTTTTCCAGCTCAATAACCGGGTAGATGTCGGCTAAATAAATGATCTTAAATTGGAGGCTTTTTCTAACAAAGAACAGTTGTTGAAAGGAATCTCCTCACCAAGTCTAAACTAATATATGACACAGTTAATCCAGTCGACTCTATGAAAATATGGTCATTCTGACTGCTATGAGATATGTTCCGTGAAAGCAATATGTTTGCTGTAAATAATAACGATATACAACAACACACAATCATTATCAGCAAAATAACTACATTTCTGAAATATACTCTCAACTAAGATCTTACATGCTTTAAGACAGTTGTTGTTTAACGTTGACATAAATACAGTCACCAATTCCGGAGATTTTCATGTAATCGTCAGGATTGGATTTACATCCTATCTAAACTACGAGAACAATCTCATGACAAGTTAATAGTGCATAAAATTTACTTATTCGGTCTCCACTTCTCCTGGTTCTATTCTCATATGTCTCTTAAATCGTGTCATGACCTGACAGCTCGTAGTTTGCCTGATTTATCAACGTCAATACCTTGTTGTCGTAAACCATTCATTTGATTTTGTCAGCATCAAGTGTAACTATTGGAACGTCCATGGGGAGAAGACAAGCATAACTATGTAGACGTTAACTACACAAAAATAACAATACCATTGATTTCTTGTACAGTTTGATTTCTTCTTTTGCAAATTTATGCCCCTAATGTACACAAAACAAAAAGGAAAGCGGTTTGTTAAGTTGAGAATTATGCAATGAAAGCAGACAAAAAAGGAGTGTTGTCACTGAGCAGACACGATCGAGCACAACATGCACATAGAAAGGGACAACACTCTTAAACAAATACAACCATGTCCTACATTGCCCATTTTATAGGACGCATATACATGTACTACAATATGATTTTATGACAATATTTGAACTGTAATACATGTATTACCGCGTTTTAATATACATGTATACTAGTGTGTTTGGATCACAAGATTCGCGGCAAATATACATCTGGTTTATGTAATATTTACTAACTATTAGAAACAATTTAAGATGCTAATGTTCTTAGATTGTGGAATTACCAAAACATGGCCTTCATGATAGCAGTTGTGATGGGGTTTTATTGCTAAGTAAACTGTTTTCATCTAAGAACCTTACGTGCGAATACAAGTCCTGGATGTCAGTACCGTTTACTGTTTCTAACATTCTAGCACATTCATATCAGACAATAAAACTTGTCTTACGGTGATCCATAGAATTTGAGACGAATGAGATCCATATCAGAATGACAGTCTTCTTCCGATTCATTACTTTTTATGGCTGTGAGCCACGGTCCTCTTTTTTCAGACGGTAATAAAACGACAAAACTCTTCCGATGAAAATCCTCAAGTGCCAATACCATCAAATAAAATATTCGTACTTTGACCTATCTTTCATAGAAAGGTCAAATGCATGGGGCCACCTTAAGGGACCAAATTTTCTAGTAAAACACATGACCTGCAACATATTGTATAAGAATAAATTATGCTTATACGAATACATACTGACACATTGATGATGGAAGAGATAGGTCGTCCTGCAGCAGGTTCTTGGAACATTGAAGATCTACATTTTTTGTTATTTCTTTGTGGGATTGGTTCATACTGTGTGTGTGGATATTGCTGCGTGTAGTTGTGTTATGTTGTTACTGTTTTCTGTACTCGTCTGGTAACGTTAAGAGCTGCCTTCCCTTTCCGATTTCCTTATTTCTTTTTGTAATTGCTTCAAATAATGGAATATTGATGTTCCCAATATATAAAATGTATTATTTTAAGCTCACTATAGAAGCATCGTTTGTAGTTACATGTATTAGTAAACTTTTTAATGAACGTTTGCTTGAGGCGCAGTATGGTTCGACAACGTGTGAGATTGACGCCAAATACATGTACTTTTGCGAACATCTAGCTCTCGATACCAAATGCGCAAGTTCACCAACATGTTAAATGCCAAGTGACAATAACCAAATGCAAACAATTAACCACTAATATTCTTAAACAAAGTCTTCAAATATTTCCCACCAACTGTAGCCGGTTTGTTGTCGTCATATGATTTTAAAGACATCAATGCAACCTCATACGCAGCATTCGGCTAGAAGATCAAACTAGTTGTTGATTGATACTTAGATGTTTGATTAAAACTTAAAATGTAATTTGATGAATATGATTGCTTATTCCTCGTTAGTCGTCTCATGTTGTTCTACACAACATGCTAACGGCAATACTATATGTATTATAGTCTTATATGAATATCCAATAGTACGTTGAAATATTCATTAGTATGATTTAATGACCTTTCTTTCTTCACTGTAATTTGCAGGACCCATTCTGTGGCATCATCGCATTTTTAGAGACAGGATCGAGATATAAGGAATCCTGGTGCGAAACCCTAGCTCGTTTCGAATATATGCCTTTGCCTTGGTTCTTTAACGCGACTGGTGGGAAGCAATTAATATCGTTTCTGAAATGACCAAGTGCCCCGGCTAAGAATCAAACCTGGGAACTCTCGATCAGGATTCAGGCGTCTTACCACTCGACCACCGTGCCACACACCTAACTATGTGCAATCAATTTTTGGATGGGCATTACTGTCGACATCTCAAGTAAGATTCGTATTAACAGTTTATACGATTGAATTTTATTATGTTTGATTGCCATTGTAAATTATTCATGAAAGTTATCTACAATATACAATGCATCTTAGATAATATGCAGTCAATAACATGGCGTTGCAACAGGCGTACCCTTTAACGATCGAATCTAATTTCCAGGTTATGAAAATAGGATGGAATTGTTTAGAACTGTATTTCACTGTAATCATAATGACGTATCTTCCTGATATTTTAAGATGTAAACATACGAGTACAATCAACGACCTTGGAATAATTATTATTTACATTTTACAGCCGTAAACAGCTCAGAGAAATCGATAAAATGTTAAATTACGGAACGCGTTCTGTCACCAATATACACATATCTATATAATTAGTATATAGCAATTGTGTCCTCATTCAAGACTGCAGTTTTCCGATCCTAAGCACAGTTCTATCAGTTCAGATTTCTGGAATACAAATGCTCGGGAAAATCGATTACAGAAGAGTTGATTATTTTGCAAAATACATTGAACACTCAAGCGACAATCCCCCTCTCATACACAAAGGATGGGACATGCAAAATGATAGAATAAATAATATAGTTGATGCACGACAAGGTTATGCAAAGTACATCAACTCCACGTGATGTGAGTGCTGTTTCATCCATTAAGTCCAACACATTGAAAGAGATAAACATGAACCAATACAGTCATATAATTAAGAAATGACATTATTGATAATTGAATGATATCTATACTTGTTTTCGTTTAGTGAGGAAACGTATGATGCCAATTTTAAGGTATATGTTTCATGTATTTTATATGAGTACTTTTTGAATGCTGCATAGTATACTAGACATGTTATGTAATAAAAAGGTAATATTTCGTACCCCCACCACCCCTTCTGAAACAAAACATACCACACTAACTCGTAGGATGTGGTAGACAATTTCTAAGATAGTTTTAAGCTATTCAGATTATGTTATTCTAACATTGACTCAATCAATGAGAATCGGGTATGTTATGCTTGTTATACCGGAGAAGTTTGATTTATTATTTACCATTACTTCTATCTATGTGTTGATTCATATTCTTATATCGTTTGGACATTTCCGGAAAAAACATTTTCATTCATTTGAACATTGAATTAGTTACAACTTATAAGTTGTTTCTGTTGTCACTACCAGATGTTATCCAAAGTGTCTTAATATTGCGATCAATCTATTTGTGTTTTACATATGTTTCTAGAATTTTATTTGGACAATATGGCGTCTCTATACATGTGTAACAGAAAACGCCATACAATGAATGAATGGATGTTGTAAATTAAACTCCTCGTACTTAACATTATCAACTTTGCCATTGATCAAAAGTACCTTTCGTTACTTGCTGTAACAGTGGTAAATAAACTCGTTATATTATAATAGATGCTCTTATAATCCTTAACGAAATTCCAATACATGTATCACTTTTCCTTGACAACCGGAATGGTAGGACGCCATTCAACTTTGGAATAAGACACTTACACAATTTTCATCAACCAGCAATACGACCATCAACGAACTTACCATATAATTACTTGCCATGAAATGTCAATTAGAACTACTCAATATAACATATTTGTTCTACATCCGTTCGTTTATACCCTGCAATTTTCTACGTTATATTTGTATACTTTTCCACCAGCATCAGTTGCAGTATAAATCTTACACACTGGATACACCCTCTAATTTTAGAACTGGAAAAACTGTTACTTGGTACGGGTCATATTCAGTTTGGACGAGGTAAATATTGGATTTTTTATCTATCTTTTCGAAGACATTTATGGCAACATGAACGTGGCAACCCTAAGGCATTAGGTGCGCTAGTAGAAGTTTATGCATGACAAGTTCGTCGGAAGTTAATCAACTATTTACCTGCAAATCACCCGTCCCAAGAAACGGATTTTCCAGTTAAAAAAATAGACAGTGTACCCAGTGCAATATGAGGAAGACAATCCCATTACTATTATTAATGTCGACACTGGGACAACCAAAAACTCAAGGCGGTCATAAGCCGGCTCTTTCGAGAATAGAAAATAGGTTATCCAGTGATTCAGATGCCAAGTAAATTGGTTGACATCCACTTGGTGTTGATTTGATTGTAGCTTTAGATTAGTATCTGGGACTGGTCGTAGCACTATACTCATAGTGTACCAATTATACACCGATAACGTAGATTCGCGTGCACTGTACCATCTCGTGACACGCTTATACAACATGTCGTAACATAAATTTGGCCTCCAGTGTTCCTGGTTCTATTCTCATACGTCTCTTAAATCGTGGCATTTCCTGAAAGCTCTTAGTTTGCCTGATTTATCAACGTCAATACCTTATCGTCGTAAACCATTCATTTAATTTTGTCAGCATTAAATGTAAGCTATTGGAACGTCTCTGAGGCTTCGATGAGTCATAACTATATAGACGTTAACAACACAAAAATAACAATACCATTGATTTCTTGTAGAGCTTGATTTCTTCTTTGTCAAATTTATGCACCAAATGTACACAAAACAAAAGGGAAATCAGTGTGTTAAGTTAAGAACTGTGCAATTGAAACAGGCAAATAATAGAGAGTTGTAATTGAGCAGACACGACTGAGCACAGCATACACATAGAAAGGGACAATGCTCTTAAACAAATACAACAATGTCCTGCATTGTACATTTTTGTAGGACACATATACATGTACTACAATAGGATATTATGACAATATTTGAACTGTTATACATGTACTACCGCGTTTTAATATACATGTATACTAGTATTTTGGGTTCGCAAGATTCGTGGCAAATATACCTCTAGTTTATGTAATATTTACTAACTATGAGAAACAGTTGCTTAAGTTCTTAGTTTGTGGAATAATTTCTTCGAATTACGAAAAGATGGATTTTAAGATAGCAGATGTGATTGTTTTTTTATTGCAAAGTAAACTGTTTTTATCTAAGAACCTTACATGTGAATACTGGTCCTGGATGTCAGTACCGTTAACTGGTTCTTACAATCTAGCAAATTCATATCAGACAATAAAACTCGTCTAACGGTGATCAATAGAATTGGAGACGAATGAGATC
The DNA here is from genome assembly GCA_963678985.1 of Spisula subtruncata. Taxonomy (NCBI): domain Eukaryota; kingdom Metazoa; phylum Mollusca; class Bivalvia; order Venerida; family Mactridae; genus Spisula; species Spisula subtruncata. Next base: position 58,106,833 of record OY787661.1, read on the forward strand.
CGATTCATTACTTTTTATGGCTGTGAGCCACGGTCAGCCATTTCAGACGGTAATAAAACGACGAAACCCTTCCGATGAAAAATCATCATGTGCCAATACGATCAAATAAAATATTCGTACTTCCACCCATCTTTGAACGAACATTTTAAGCGCTTGTCTCCCCCCCCCCCTTAAATACAAATGATGCCGTTTAAGGGACCAAATGTCCTAGTATAACGCATGACCTGCAACATAACTTATACGAACAGACACACTTTTTATAATTATTACATTGGTTGACAAATTGATGGTGAACGATCCTAACGCTAGACCTGGTATAAATAATACGAACAAAAAATAAAATAATATGATATAATATAATACTATACCATAGTGAGTTATATAATTACTTTTAGGAACGGTCCATTTTTTTTATGTATTTGTAATTGCTACAACATAATTATTGTAGTTTTGGTGTACAAATTGTATACAATGCATTATTTCAAGTTCAATATTTTAGCATCATTTGAACTAATTAATATTCTTTTTATGAATAACCCTTACATGCTCAGTGCAAATCAATCTTAGTGTGCTACATGTTAACATTATTCATAAGAATATTGACAAGACCTTGGAAATCGACATAACACGCTAGACTTGCCCATCCTCTGTTAATGTCTGACTATATCCATCTATATCTCATTTGATATAACAATATTGTCTCGGCTGTGTGTCAATCAGTAAAACTGTTATGCTTTGGTCCCACTGAGATTTGTTTGCCTCGATGATGTACTTCAAATTTAATGTAAGTGCATCGGAAGGCATCGGGAAAAACAAGGGGAAAAGACAACGACTGTGATGGCTTATAACTTAAACAAAATATAATATGGAAACACGTGTAATTACAATATATAGTTCTTTCGGAATGAAGGGCAACATAGATTTAATACATTAACACTATTGTAACAAAAGAACTACATTAAAGATGTGAAACAAAGTATATGAAATTTAAATATAAATACCTTTACGGACCGGTACGGCTATACGGAGTTTACACCTACTATCAACATTGAACTATGACATTACGATGTTCATAAAATACATCAAGTATGTGTTGAAAGATGCTTCTTTTCCATTAAGTATGCAAGAAAAATTTCTTCCAAATAACATTCATGATATTTCTAATCAAAAGCCAATAGACATAAAACGTTTATAATGCGGAATAAAATATAACCACACGGGAGGAAATTTATATTCATTTATTATATTTGGTTGATTCAGGAATTACGAGTATAACTAAATACAATAGCCTTGTCTCTAAAACTCTTATCCGTGAGTACTTTCGGAGATTGGTATAAAATCAAATAAATGTCTGGATGGTATCAATTGTAATAGGTGGTGCACGTGTAAAGAGTACATTGTCTGAACAGAATGTCGATATACGATGTTATGCAGTGGTTTGCAATATCTGAAGATTTTATGCAAGGAAATGTTGGCTTTAGCAAATATAGACATAAATGCAATGAATTTCTATTTAGTTTGTACCCAACTTATTGCATACAAATGAAAATACCCCGCTGTACAATTTCCAACCTCGTTATCAATACCTTTATCTAGGAAATTAGTACAGAGCAAATTATTTATGGATACAAAATGTACAATCTAGTATTTAAGCTCATGCCACATGATGGATGTCTTGTAATGTTCTAACAATCTAGGCCCGTACTCGCTTGTGAAAGTCAAATATTTTTGGGGTAAAATCTTACAAATATAAAAGCAAAGTATGTTTTTTGGACCTAACAATAACATTGTCATTATTCATCTTATTTCATTAATAAAGATTCTGGCTGGTATATGTTGCCTTCAAGATTTCAATAATATCGTGCCTGAATTAGTGTGCTAATGCTGCGTGTACAGTTAGCCACGATGCCCAATATGGCCACAATTGAAAAGTATCGTGGCAAGCGTAGGGAATCGACGTAAGTCGTGAAATTTAATTGTGATGATCGTGGGGGAATGTGGTGAAATCATGAGCATGTGAACATCTTTGCAAATAAAGGAGAATATTGGGGGGGTTAAAAATGTGAATTTTGGATACCGATTGATCGTGTACAACGAAATGCTTTTGTCTTGCCCCTGACCTTAATATCCGACACTACTAGGTTCCCTTATTACTGTAGACTCGGGACAGGAAACAGACAGTGTTAAACTTGTCATTTTGTATCCGAATTCTATTACTTAAAGACAACTAACATTGTATTTACAAAAACGTGTTTTCTCCCGGTTTAATCGAAACGCTCGTAAAGCTATATCAGCGTTTTATGAGAGATTTGGGGAATTTAAACATTCCTGGTTTTCTAGAGCGGTGATAAAACAACGTTACCAGATACATGGTGGATATTTCTGACTAAATCAAGACATGCAACATGGTACTAGTATTATTCTATCGCGTTCATACTAGACATTATCCTTGCCATGACCTTATTTATCGTTGTTACACACGACGCTATTTTGCATAAAGCACTCAAAACAAAACACATCCACATATTCACAGAATCTTGATTTTATTACTCTAGACAATAACATGAATATAATATCTATCCATCACATTCTGTCGGGTAAAAAGTTTGATTCATTTCTGTTATCATGGGAAAAAACACACAATGGAACTAAAGTGCTTTAAAGACAAATTGCCCCGACTGGCAACATCTTTACCAATTCTGTCACGAAATAACTTCCACGAAACTTAAGAAGAATCATATACTAACTGAATCGTCTGGCGCCACTTTAATCTCTTTATGATAAATTCCTTACGTAAACTAAATGGTTTTCCATGCATTCTTTATGCACAGTCCTTTGAAAATATTTGTCACACATGCTGGCTGTAAATTTTAGTAACAATAACAATTTAACAATGACTGTAACAATTTAACACAGCGATTCATTAAAATTAGAAGATTAAAACACAACAACACCACGGATTCATCTGAACAGCATACGATAACATTAACACTAGTTAGAGAAAGTCATGCTTAGCTCATTAACTTATTTTACACATTTGATACAGAACGTATACGAGAATGTGTACATGAAGAGCCTTAACAAACCCGTATCGTTGTCATTGGATGTCAGAGATTTCCTTATATTGGGGTTTTATAAAAACCCTACCGACGTGGTTGCATGGATGCCACACAGTGATGTCTCCGTTTGTCATTGTCCACATTTTCGATAGACAATGCATTAGCGAAATTATTGCTTTCTACGAACGAAAATGTCTTAATAATTGTCATTACCCACTCAACACTTCTGTCTAACAATATTACCCGCCCCATCAGACTTGTTATATAACAGCATACCAGAGAAAAAGATAACATAGGCTATATTGAACTGTATGTCTGTGTCGGTAGCAATCAATAGCATATGGTCATAACCCAATATCAAACTCTAGAAAAACAGAGAGAAACTTTCATTATATTTACCAAATTTAATGCATGTATCATGTGTGTATCTTAATGTCTAACATTGGTATACGATTTCTGATTTGTGGGAGAACAATGTTCAACCAAATACATGTAATGTGCATGTATGTCCCGCTTTCCTGTCGGAGGACAAACGGTAGTAACTGCAGTGTATGTTATACATTTACTACCAAAAACAGAAGACATTATTTATTTCTGATGACGGTCGTATGTTTTGTTTGTGTTACATACACAAGTTTTCCAGCTCAATAATCGGGCAGATGACGGCTAAATAAATGGTCTAACATTGGAGGCTTTTTCTAACACAGAACAGTTGTTGAAAGGACTCTCCTCGCTAACTCTTAGCTGACATCTTACACCGTTTATCGCGTCTACTCCATACAAAGTTGACCATTAAAATTTCTATGAGAGATGTTCCGTGAAAGCAACATGTTTGCTGTCATTAATGACGATATACTACAACGCATTATCATTATCATCAGTGTAACAAAATTTATGAGATGACTCTCAACTTATCTTATATGCTTTAAGACAGTTATAGTGTAACGTTGACATAATACACCAATTCCAGAGTTTCTCATGTAATCGTCAGGGTTGGATTGACAGCCTTTCTAAACTATGAGTACCATCTCATGACAAGTTAATAGTGTATAAAATGTACTTAACATCGCGAATAAAAATAAAATAAAATCGGTCTCCAGTTTGCATGGTTCTATTCTCATAGGACTGTTTAATCGTGGCTTTTCCTGACATCTCTTAGTTTGCATGATTAGCTTATCGTCGTAAACCATTCATTTAGTTTGCCAGCATCATGTGTAAGCTATATTAACGTCTCTGGGGAGTGGAAAAGCATAACTATATTGACGTCAAAAACACAAAGATAACAACACCATTGATTTATGACATAGCTTGATTTCTTCTTTTGCGAATGTATGCCACTAATGTACACAAAACAAAAAGAAAATCAGTGTGGTACTAGTATATGGAGATCGCAAGATTCGTGGCAAATATACATCTTATACATAAATAATATTTACTATGAGAAACAATTACAGGTGATAATGATTTAGTTTGTGGAATAATTTCTACGAATAATTTCTACGAATTAACGAAAGATGCATTTTGTTATTGCAGTTGTAATTGTTTTATTGCTAAGTAAACTGTTTTCATGTAAGAACCTTAAGTGTAAATACTGTTCCTGGATGTCAGTATCGTTGACTGTTTCTAACATTCTAGCACATTCACACCAGACAATAAAACTCGTCTTACGGTGATCCATAGAATTTGAGACAAATGAGATCCATCTTCTTCCGATTCATTACTTTTGATGGCTATGAGCCACGGTAAGCTTTTTTCAGACGGTAATAAAACGACAAAACTCTTCCTAAAACAATCCTCAAGTGCCAATACCATCAAATACAATATTCATACTTCGACCTATCTTTGATAGAAAGATCAAAGGCATGTGGGCCACCTTATGGGACCAAATGTCCTAGTAAAACACATGACCTGCAACATATTGTATAAGGATAAATGCTTATACGAATACATACTGACACATTGATGATGAAAGAGATAGGTCGTCGTGCAGCGAGTTCTTGGAACATTTGAGATCACCGTTTGTTTTGTTATTTCTTTGTGGACATTGTTCCGTGTAGTTGTGTTATGTTGTTACTGTTTTCTGTACTCGTCTGGTTACGTTTAGAGCTGCCTTCCCTTTTCGATTTCCTTATTTATTGTTTTAATTGCTTCAAATAATGGAATATTGATGTCCCCATTATATGCAATGTATTATTTCTTATTGTACTTATTAATATACTTTTTTATGAATATATCTTACACTTTTAGTGCCGATTAATCATATTGTGCTAGTGTGGATAACATTATTCATAAGAATATTTACACGATCTTGGATATCGACATAACACGTTAGACATACCCATCCCCATTTAAATATCAGACCATGTCTATCAGTTTGATATTGCAATATTGTATGAGCTGTGCTTTCATCAATAAAACTGTACGTTACAATTTAATGTGTATATGGTGGATTATAATTTAAAAGAATAGATACTATAGCTAGCTATATTACATGTTATTACCATATAGTGTACATATCGCTGGCTTAGAACGAGACGGTCTTTACTACACACTCAATATTTTAAGAAATAAGAAAAACTGTCTGACAATCACTCTTAACTGTTAAAACAAGCTTTTTCAACTTCAGTTTGGTCAACAGGACAAGTTCCGATTTTCATCAAAATAGGCTCGTAAGAGGCGCCTTATGATGCAGATGGCACCTAAGACCATCTCATTCTAAGCCAGTGATATGAACTCAAGGACAACATTGATTTCATGCAGTAAAGTTATTGTAACGTGAGGGCAAAGTTTCGTGCTAGGTTTGTGAGAGTGATAAATGCCCGAAATAAACAAGTGTCTTAATTGACCAGGATATACTAGTATGAAATAGTCTACTGTAAAATTGTATGGCATTAAATATTCTGGCACAAAAGAACAGTGAACTTATTAGGAACTGTTATAATATTATTGGTATAATATCTCCATGGCAATATTAAAATCAGCTTGTTTGTTTGTTTGATCGTTTAGATATACGTACATGTACCGATAACTCACTGAAATCATTTCCAAAGCTGTACGATGCCTGTGTGTTTGAACTATCGTAGATTGACACTCCTCGTAGAAAGGTCGTGATACTTGTCAGGTAACATGGACAAAGGGCTGATCCAATAAAATAAAACGGCAATAATTGACAGTCATTTATTATTCATATAGAACTTCATTAATTCACAAAAAGCATCAGCAAGGATTCTAAAGAACTATCACGTTGAACTGACATGTATATCATTTAATAATTCCGTCATTGATTATCATTTCGAATACAACGTTCACCAACACATGTGTATGTGAACCCATCACATGATTTTTACTAAGTACTTCTAACAGATCCTCAAATCGATTTGCAATACACTATTCAATGTAAATATTTTATAACTTAAAATATGTTGCCTGGTCTAGAAAATAAATAACGTAAACTCAAATTCCATTTGCTAATTATTAAGTCTGAAAGGAAATAAATATATAAAGTTCAATGCAATTAGTTCCGAATAACATTCCGTATGATCATTTCTAATCTAAAACCAACACACATACAATCTTTATAATACGGAATAAAATATAACAACAAGGAAATATATATTAATGTATTAAATTTGGTTTGTCTATTCAAGAATTATTAATAAATACAATATTCTTGTCTCAAAAACTCTTATCCATGAGTACATTGGGAGATTGGTATAAAATCAATAAATGTCTGGATGGTTTAAAATGTTATAGATGGTGCACATGTAAAGAATACAATTGTCTGAACAGAAGGTCAATATAATACTGACGATTTACTGCAAAGGAAAGTTGATTTCAACAAATCGCTGGCTTGAAATGAAAAGGTCGTAAATAAAAAATCTAACTTTCGGGAAAACAAGAAAAAAACTGTCAGAAACTGTCTTTTCTTGTAAAACATCCTCAGTTTGTTAAACATGGCAAGTTTTATTTCACGAAAACAGGCTGTCAAGTAGTACAAACGGCCTTTTCATGCCAAGCCAGCGAAAAAGGCATGAATGCAATGTCATGCTATCAAGTTTTTACTAAAATTGCTCGAACTCTAACGTCGCATACACATGGAAATACACTTGAGCACTGCTGTATGATTTCCAACCTCTTCAAAAATATCAATTAGTACAGAGCGAATTGTTTTTTGAAAAATGTACACCAATTATTTTTTACTCATGCGTGTCGTGTAACATTCTAAACAAATCTAGATCCATACTCGCTCGTGAATCAAATATTGGTGGTAAAATCTTACAAATGTTAGAGCAAAACATGCTTTTTTGGAATCAATAGACTACATTGTCAATATTCATTTGATTTAATAATTAAATATTCTGTCTGATACATATTGCTTTGCGATCTTAGGTTTCAATGTCATCGTGTCAGAATTATTGCACTTAATGAGAGTCTTTTTGTGGTATAAGTAGAACATAATAGAATAAGATACGAAAAGTGTGCATGTTGGATATAGTTTGATTGTGTACATCGAAATGCTATAGTGTGTCCCTAGCCTAAGAATCTGAGATTATTGGTGTCCTTTATTACTGTATAATTGGAACAGGAATTAGGCAACGTAATACTTGTCCTTTTGTATAGAGATTCTATAACGTCAAGACAAACACTATTGTATTTACAAAAACGTGTTTTCTCCCGGTTTAATCAAAACGCTCGTAAAGCTATATCTGCGTTTTATGAGAGATTCGGGGATTTTACGATATTTTCGTATAAAATCCAGATATTCTACAGCGGGGATAAAACGTTACCAGATACATGGTGGATATTTCTGACTAAATCAAGACATGCAATTTGGTATTAATCTATCGCGTTTCTACTAGACATTATCCTTTCCATAACCTTATTCATCGTTGTTACATACGACGCTATTTTGCATTAAGCACTCAAAATAAAACACATCCATATATTTACTGAATCTTGATTTTATTACTTAAAACAATAACATGAATATTATATCTATCTATCACATTTTGTCGGGTAAACTGTTTGATTCATTTCTGTTATCATGGGAAGAAAAACACACAGCGGAACTAAAGTGTTTCAAGGCAAATTGCCCCAACTGACAATACTCAAACCAAATCTGTCACGAAACAACGGCCACGAAACTTAAGTAAAACCATATACTAACCGTATCGTCTGGCGCCCCTTTAATATGTTCGTGATTTCTTTACATAACGTAAATGGCTTTCCTTGCAATTATTATACACAATGTTTTGCACATATGTCATGTATGTTGGTTGTAATGTTTTAAACAATTTTGTACAGTGATTCATTAAAATATCATCGATGAAAAGAACATTATATCGAAATATGTCATTTAGTCTGCTGAAAACATCCGACTAATTAATGAGAGGGCATGCGCCACAAAAATGTCGAAGCTAATATAAGCCAACCGCCCAATAGCAAGGAAAACAAATTTCAGTATCGTTATCATTGACATAAAGCTAACTTTAATTAGACCCTCAATAGTAAAATATGGATCATATTGTGTAATCACAGAATGATGTATTGATGTAGAACAATAATGTTAGGTCGGACAGGGAAATCTATATTCAATCCAAAGTAAAGGGCATTTTTTGCTTCGGAGATGTATTCCTGGTTTGAATAATTGAGCTTTGAGGGGCATCTGTATTTCATAAATTTTCACTTATGATCCCGAAGCTTCCCCTAGTAGACCAACATTACCCTTTTTCTGATACCTTCATTTATTTAATCGGAAGTACACATCGCCGAGACAAACATGTTCAGTGGTACCGTGGCGTAATGACCAAACACGAACGACACAATAGGAACACACAAAAGGTCACCACAAGCATACGTCAAAATGCCCGGCATAAAAGGATACAAAGAAATGGAACTAAGCACCCATTGAAGTGAGACTGAGCTAATTACCACATACGACACATCAGGTTTTGAAAAAAGTATTTACTGTAATTTACACAATAATACCGACGTAATTGTATGCCACAAACACATTCCACAAGTCTATCTTACTGTCTATGTAAAGTATTCGAAAGGAATACATGTTGACTCACATATTGTATTTGGAGCAGGGTCTCGTTGAAATATGTCAAATAATAACATACTGATTTTCGTTTTAACTTTGTGTGCATATCGCTTTGCTCAAGATGTGTAGAGCCTAAACTTACGATACGTCGCACAATAACAAAACTGATTCACCCATTCACTACTTGTCACATCTGAGCTACATACGATGACATTTGTGTTAAGTTACTTGACACTAGTTAGAAAAATGTCATGCTTAGCTTATTAACTTATTTTTTACGCTGAAGGCGTTTTGAAACAGCACACGTACAAGAAAGTCTACCTGAATAGCCTCTACAAACCTGTATCGTTGTTAAAATCAGGTAAATATTGACGTCATTTGAGTAATCGGATAATAGATATTTCTTTATATGGGGGTTTTATAACAGAAAAAACAGAACCGACGAGCATGTATGGATGCCCCATAGAGCTGTCTAGGTTTGTCATTGTCCACATTTTCAATAGACAATGCATTACCAAAATTATTGCTTTCTCCGAACGAAAATGTATTAATTATTGTCATTACCCACTCAACACTTCTGTCGAACAATATTACCCGTCAAATCAGACTTGTTATATAACAGCATACCAGAGAAAAAGATAACATTGGCTATATTGAACTGTTTGTCTGTGACTGTAGCAATCGATAGCATATGTTCATAACCAAGTATCAACCTCTAGATAAACTGAGAGAAACATTCATTATATTTATCAAATAAAATGCATGTATCATGTGTGTATCTTAATGTCTAACATTGGTATACGATTTCTGATTTGTGGGAGAACAAAGTTCAACCAAATATATGTAATGTGCATGTATGTCCCGCTTTCCTGTCGAAAGACAAACGTTTGTAACTACAGTGTATGTTAAACATGTACTAACAAAATCAGAGGGCATTATTTATTTCTGATGACGGTCGTATGTTTTGTTTGTGTTTCATACACACGTTTTCCAGCTCAATAACCGGGCAGATGTCGGCTAAATAAACGGTCTTAAATTGGAGGCTTTTTCTATCACAGAACAGTTGTTAAAAGGACTCTCCTCGGTAACTCTTAGCTGACATCTTACACCGTTAATCGCGTCTACTCCATACAAAGTTGACCATTAAAATTTCTATGAGAGATGTTCCGTGAAAGCAACATGTTTGCTGTCATTAATGACGATATACTACAACGCATTATCATTATCATCAGTGTAACAAAATTTATTAAATTGACTCTCAACTTATATTATATGCTTTAAGACAGTTATAGTGTAACGTTGACATAATACACCAATTCCAGAGATTCTCATGTAATCGTCAGTGTTGGATTGACAGCCTTTCTTAACTATGAGTACCATCTCATGACAAGTTAATAGTGCATATAATGTACTTAACATCGCGAAAAATAAAATAAAATCGGTCCCCAGTTTGCATGGTTCTATTCTCATAGGACTGTTAAATCGTGGCTTTTCCTGACATCGCATCTCTTAGTTTGCATGATTAGCTTATCGTCGTAAACCATTCATTTAGTTTGCCAGCATCATGTGTAAGCTATATGAACGTCTCTGTGGAGTGGAAAAGCATAAGTATATAGACGTCAAAAACACAAAGATAACAACACCATTGATTTATGACATAGCTTGATTTCTTCTTTTGCGAATGTATGCCACTAATGTACACGAAACAAAAAGAAAATCAGTGTGGTACTAGTAAATGGAGATCGCAAGATTCGTGGCAAATATACATCTTATACATAAATAATATTTACTAACTAAGAGAAACAATTACAGGTGCTAATGATTTAGTTTGTGGAATAATTTCTACGAATTAACGAAAGATGCATTTTGTTATTGCAGTTGTAATTGTTTTATTGCTAAGTAAACTGTTTTCATGTAAGAACCTTAAGTGTAAATACTGTTCATGGATGTCAATATCGTTGACTGGTTTCTAACATTCTAGCACATTCACACCAGACAATAAAACTCGTCTTACGGTGAATTTGAGACAAATGAGATCCATCAACTTCCGATTCATTACTTTTGATGGCTATGAGCCAAGGTAAGCTTTTTTCAGACGGTAATAAAACGACAAAACTCTCTAAAACAATCCTTAAGTGCCAATACCATCAAATACAATATTCGTACTTCGACCTATCTTTGATAGAAAGATCAAAGGCATTTTGGCCACCTTATGGGACCAAATGTCCTAGTAAAACACATGACCTGCAACATATTGTATAAGAATAAATGCTTATACGAATACATACAGACACATTGATGATGAAAGAGATAGGTCGTCGTGCAGCGGGTTCTTGGAACATTTGAGAGCACCGTTTTTTGTTTTTTCTTTGTGAGATTGGTTCATACTGTGTGTGGATATTGCTCCGTGTAGTTGTGTTATGTTGTTACTGCTTTCTGTACTCGTCTGGTTACGTTTAGAGCTGCCTTCCCTTTCCGATTTCCTTATTTCTTTTTTTAATTGCTTCAAATAATTGAAGTTTGATGTCCCAATTATATACAATGTATTATTTCAAGCTCAATATAGTAGCATCATTTGTAATTATTAATATACTTTTTATGAATCTGTCTTACACTTTTAGTGCCAATTAATCATAGTGTGCTACTGTTAATAACTAAGACCTTGGATATCGACATAATATGCTAGACATGCCCATCCCTCTTTAAATATCTGACCATGTCTAATAGTTTGATATTGCAATATTGTCTCAGCTGTGCGTTCATCAATAAAGATGTACGTTACAGTAAATGTTGGCTCATTATTTAAATAGATGGATACCAGTGCCGTACCCAGACACGAATTTTAGCCGAGGCAGCCTTGGGGCTGGACATGTTCGTAACTAGTAATTTTCCAAAGGGGTGCGAAATCGGGTCTTGATATGGGTGACGGGGTATTTACAGGAGGAGACGTCCAAATTCGTTCTGTACATGCTATTTTGAATATTTACAATGGATTTTGCGAGCGAAGCGAGCCAGAAAAGGGACTATTTGTTGAAGATGACACAAATATAATTTATGGCAAATATGCACCATTTGCCCGAGCCCACACACATTTTTTTCCACATGATATTATTAATGCTTATAAATTATTTGGCGAGCGAAGTGAGCCAGAAAAAAAAACTATTTGTACGAGCCCCCACGAAATTCGTTGTCTACATGATATTATTAATGGGCATTAGGTATTTGGCGAGCAAAGCGAGGCAAAAAAAAATGCAATATTTGTCTGCACAAACTCGCGTGGTGTGATTAATCCTTAAAGATGCATGATTTGCCCTAGATCGCACAAACTCGTTCTCTTAATGGTATGATCAATCCTCGCATTATTTACCCGAGCTGCATGCCACCACAGGCACCCGTCATGTTATGTATGCCCCCCCTGTAAACTCCAATACTACCCAGGTACCACCACCAACCCAAAATATACAACACTAGCACATATTTTATACATATCACACCAAATAAAATTGTTTTCAACAAAATATATTACACAACATGTGGTATAATATGAGATGATATAAAGGTCCCGACAAACGGTATCGGACGAGACACTAGTCTAGTTTCAGAAGGTCGTGAGCGCATAATTTTCGTACCAGCACATCAAGCCCAGTCTTATTTGTCAACTAAATGAGTGTTCGTTGTCATAGTATACTTTTTAATGCACACAACTGAGCGTACTATGAGCAGAGAGTCGTCGAAGTGGCGAAAAGGCTTTCTCGCTGAGATATGACCGAGGCTTGTTTACAAATTAATCAGGGCTGTTAAACTTTATCCGCGCATGTTTCCCTGCGCACATCGGCATGGACGTTAACCAAATAAACTGTGTAACTACTCACCGTCAGCTGAATACATCATAATTTCCTATAGAACACAATACGACACATTTTCCGTAAGGAAACTTTTTCGCCACTTTTCGCGAGCTAGATAAGCATTATTTATATTATTTGAACACCATGCCAAAACATATTCTGTATTTGATAGTATTCATTTATAGATTTATCTATGTAGCCTATAGAAACTATTTTTCTAATTGATAATAGTCACTGATACAGCTGTTGTGAAGGCGAAGCCAGCTAGAAAAGGCATTCTTTTCTGAAGAGCACTATTGGCGACAGGATCGTTTTTCTATTCGAGACACCTTTCATTAGCATATCCTACGAACTCGAAGGCTGAACATTTCTGTTAAGGGGAAGCTTGAACGTTTTGAATTCAAGTAAATTAAGGGATCAATGTCATGTTCCACGGGAATTCAAACAAATTCATCTGCTACATTCTTTGGTCCCTTATTTTGGTATTGAAACGGGACATCAAGAAAATTCATAGCAATTTTTAAACAAGAGCTCAAAGGAGAAAATACTTATATGCACATGATTATACTCGTAAAAGTGTAGCCCACCTCACTATTAAATTGATTGTATACAGTACCATGCGAGCGTAGCGAGCGAAAATTGGCATATTAACTATTTTTTACTCACAGAACATTGACCTGGATTGCGGCGATATTAAGGGGATGGTGTGTCGGTGCCTCTTGCTTTCTATATATAATAAAGGGAAAGTTTCCGATATACTATCATTAAGGTGCAAATCTAGTTCATCAAGTTACCCAATGTATACTTCCATTAAGGTGTACATCTAGTGCCTCAAGTTGCACAATGTATACTACCATTAAGGTGCAAATCTAGTGCCTCAAGTTGCACAATGTATACTACCATTAAGGTGCAATTCTAGTGCCTCAAGTTGCACTCTTTGTTTATAACTTGCGACAGCTTGTAATATATTTTTATTATTCAGGCATTTTATTTTACATATAAGTTGAAGACGAATTTTCGAACCGTATCGCAGAAGTGTATATTGCGACGCCAATTTCTGATTCTTAGCGTCTGCCGTTGGATCCATACATACGGTCATGTACATACTAGATAACCTAGTGCCTCAGAATAAATTGCCTCATTGTTTATTACATGCGACAATTTGAGACATTTTATTTTAAGTATATTCATGGATATTTTATAACATGTATATATTAATAACAAAAAAATGTTTGGTCCGCAAATTTTAGGCGAGGCAACTGCCTCGCCTGGCCTCAGTGTAGTTACGGCGCTGGATACCACAGCTAGCTATAGTATATGTTATTACCAAATAGTGTACATATCGCTGGATAAGAATGAGAAATAAGAAAAAACTGTCTGGAAATCACTCTTTAGTCTTTACTGTTAAAACAAGCTTTTTCAACTTCAGTTTGGTCAACATGAGAAGTTCCGATTTTCATCAAAATAGGCTCGTAAGATGCGTCTTATGGTGTATATGGCACCTACGACCTTCTCATTCTAAGCCAGTGATATGAACTGAAGTATTAATTAAATGCAGTACAGGTTTTGTAAAGTGAGGGTGATCAATGCCAAAAATAAACAAGTTCCTTAATTGACCAGGATATACTAGTATATAATAGTCTACTACATGTATAAAATAGTATGACATTAAATATTCTGGTACATAAGAACAGTGAACTTATTAGTAATTGTTATAATATAATTGGTATAATATCTCCATGGCAATATTAAAATCAGCGTGTCTTTGTTTGATTGTTTTAGATATGCGTACATGTACCGATAACTCAGTGAGATCATTTACAAAGCTTTACGAAGACTGTGTGTTTGAACTATCACAGATTGACACTCCTCGTAGAAAGGTCGTGATGCTTGTCAGGTAACATGGACAAAAGGCTGATCCAATACAATAATACGGCAATTATTTAGAGTCATCATTTATTCATATACATTTTGTAACATCATTAATTTACAAAAGAGCATAAGCAAGGAGTTCAAAGAACTAACGCATTGAACTAGCATGTATATCACTACATAATTCCGTCATTAGTTATCATTTCAAATACAAAGTTCACCAACACATGTGCATCTGAACCCATCATATGTTTATCAAATCAATGACTTTTACTGAGTACTTCTAACAGCTCCTCAAATCAATTTGCAATACAGTATTTAATGTTAATATTTTATAACCCGTACTATGCTCCTTGGTCTGGAATATAAATAACATAAACTCCAATTCCATTCGCTAATTATTCGATGCCGCCAGGAGGCGGCATCGAGTATGAAAGGGTGCAACCAGATGTCCCAGGAGGATACAAGATTTGATTGGTTATAACGCTGTTGGACTCGCCCGTCAGGGGTAAAATAGGATGATAAATATTATAGCAAAATTTTATATAAAAATATTTTTAATATTATTATCACAAGATGTATGTAAAATGATTATACACTCATTTATTTCCGGCTTATAATTTTTTTTATTCGACTTTTATAAAAACAGTTTATCTCATACCTTAAAATTGAATGACTACCAGGGCAATGTTGTTCGGTAGGTACTAAAGTCCAAATCAGTTCGGAACGGGTGTTTATATAACGGCTACATATGTTGCAATTTGCGGGTCTTAGCAGGGGCTATTAAAAAGTAAAAAAAAAACTATTTGCGCGGAGCGGCGATTTTCCTTTCGAACTTTTATGGAACATGTTAAATACTTTCATGTCTGTCAGATATTTTTTAGTTATGATTTTCGATTTTTTCCAGTTCTTAGGTTTTGTCTTAATCTAAATTTGATAAATGCAAGTGTTTTTTTAATCTCTATGTTTCTTTATTTATGTATGTCAGAATAGTTTGTTTTGCCAAAATTTAAACGGGTAAATATAGCTTGCCAACATTGAACTGACACTTCTTATTTACAAAATATTCATATGCGCTCCTATACTCCTGCCAAATGGAACTAGTTCTATGCATATTTTAAACTATGTTGAACGTATTAATTCGCAATAAATTTACTTATCAAGCTCACAAACCACGAAATAACAATGTCCTTTAGTGTCAGTTTCACGTTGTCAGGCTATACCACGTTATTGGAATACACTTTGTTATTTTATGAAACATGCTAAATGCCATCTGTGAAGCATTAATCAATATTATAATGGTGCTCATATTTCTAAAACATGTTATGTTCATTTGAATAAATATTTCAATAGAAAATAGAATGTTTTCATGTTTTCTATTCTTTCCTGGTGTTTCACTGCCTTCAAGTTTTTAACCAGGTTTTCCAAAGGAAAACTCTGGTTATTAGATTGCTGAATGTCGGCGGGCCTTAACAATTTCTTCTGTGCACAACTCCTCCTACATTTCTTCATAGATTTCAACCAAACTTTCAGAGAATGATTGTCATCATGTGACCTGGTGCATATTATCAGGGTTTTATGATTCAACCAATTTTGACGGAGTTATGGCCCTTGAAACAGAAAAAATTGGCCGCTTTCCTTATGTCGCACGGTACTCAAAGTACACGACATAGAGTCATGAAACCTTCACAGAAATGGTCAGGATGTTTTCTCTACACCTGGGGTTTCACTCCCCTTTCAGTTTAGTACATCCAGAGTTATTAGCCATTGAAATGGTGTAAAATAGCCATTTTTGACTTGTTTCACATGCTACTCAAAAAGTATTTGACCTAGGATCATGAAACCTTTATAGAAATGTTTGACAGCATGTACTCTAGTGCACCTGGGGTTTCACTCCCCTTTCAATTTAGTACAACCAGAGTTATTGCCCTTGAATTAGTGAAAAATACCCATTTTCAGCAATCTTAAGTTTTTGCAGCGTACACTCAACACATGAGAATAACTTCCCTTGTGCATCACACATCACGCCGGAATTTTAGTTTGTTTACAAGTTTCTACCAATACCTTTTACTAAATAAAAAGATTTACTTAAAAAGAACTAGCGGCATCTTTGATGCCCAGCATCAACATTTCACTTGTTAAGTCTGAAATGAAATAAATATATCAAGTACAAGGACAATTATTCCGAATAACATTCTTCATAATCATTGCAAATCAAAAACCAACAGACATAATTTTTTTATAATACGGAATAAAATAACGTTATAACAGCGAGGAAATATAAATTCATGTATTAAATTTGGTTCGTCTATTCAAGAATTATTAATAAATATAATATTCTTGTCTCAAAAACTCTTATCCATGAGTACATTCGGAAATTGATATAACATCAAATAAATGTCTGGATGATTTAATATACACTGAGCGGCAATGAAAACGCAACACTTTTTTAACTTGAATATTTCCGTAATATGTTTACTTATAAACTTAAAATTTTGTATCCTCAATTCGATATATATTATCCAGAGAATTCAGCTTTTCAAGAATCACTCGTCCATAGCGGAATAGCCTTAACCACATTTTCCCGCGTGCTGATATGTTGCTAGAGATTTGCTCGCATATCGTGCAAGCATTTTGAAGAATATGGATGGATTAGTCGGAAAAAAACAAAATAACTAGTAGAAAACATGATGCATACGTCAAAGGAAGACTCCGAAAGATCGGTCGTTATGCTCAATAGTGGGATATCCGTACTAAACATCAAAGTATCGTTGATTTAAATTACCGAAGTCATTATTTCATTTATTTAACACAAGTGTGAATACATATACACCTGTTAAGAAAGCTAAAGCGCGATAACTCTTGAATAATTTTACTCACTTTTTTAGATTAATCACCAAACTTTTACACTAAATTGTATCACTGGATATTACTGAACTAGTATACATGCTTAAGTTTTGATGTTCATTAATATTTAGACGTAAATTGTGTTATAAAGAAACTGGCAAGTTAAGTATTTAATTATTTTATTACTCCTCCAAGATTATCTACCTTTGACCATAAAAATACACCATGGCTATAATAGACCAGGTTTTATTATTTTAGTGGTTGTGCGCGAAATAGTGAAAAGGCCCCTAAATAGTACCTGAAGTTTACCCTCTGCAACAACGGCACAGCATTCCGCTAGCATTCAATGAACGTTTCTTACGATTAATTCGCCGTATATGCACACGATGGATCGCTCCTGGTGGTGGTTTTAAAATATTAAACAATGCGAATTTTGTTTTATACTGACCCCAAAACAACGGGTAAAAAAACTATGATGCTAAACAACTTTTTCTAATTCGAAGTGATATTCACGTTTCACTTGCATATGTCTATTTTATGACAAAATTTCGCGATGTTTACATACTTATCAAATATGTTATGATGTACAACGTAAGTGTTGCGTTTTCATTGCCGCTCAGTGTACAATAGATGGTGCGCATGTAAGGAAAACAATTGTGTGAACGGAATGTCGAGGGAAAGTAAGTTGATTTGCCGATTAAGGACGGAAAACGGTACCACAGTAGATGTAGGAATACCCCATAGAGATGTCTCCGTTTGTCATTGTCCACATTTTCAATAGACACTGCATTAACGAAATTATTATTATAACAGCGTACCCGACAAAAATATCAACACT
Organism: Spisula subtruncata; assembly: GCA_963678985.1. NCBI lineage: Eukaryota > Metazoa > Mollusca > Bivalvia > Venerida > Mactridae > Spisula > Spisula subtruncata. Next base: position 58,125,340 of record OY787661.1, read on the forward strand.
AGCTTTTTTGAACTGTTAGCCTGTTTTCTCTGTAGCATTCGGTAGCATATGTTCATAACCGAGTATCATATTCTAAATAGACTGACAAAAACAGTGGAAGAAAAATGTTCAGCCAAATCAAGCAAGCTGCCTTCCCTTTCCGATTTCCTTAACTCTATTTTTAATTGCTTCAAATAATGGAATATTGATGTTCCCAATATATACTATGTATTATTTTAAGCTCAATATAGTAGCATCGTTTGTAGTTATTAGTATACTTTTTAATGAATATATCTTACACTCTTAGTTTCAATTATTCATACTGTGCTAGTGTTGATAACATTATTCATAAGAATATTATATTTTTTTGGAGAAATAAAATATATAATCGTCGGAAATTTATTTTCCTACGCCGAAGTCAAAGCAATACCAACAAGAACTACAGCAAATGACCTTTGGATTACTAGCACACGTTTGCTTGAGGCGCAGTATGGTTCGACAACGTGTGAGATTGACGCCAAATACATGTACTTTTGCGAACATCTAGCTCTCGATACCAAATGCGCAAGTTCACCAACATGTTCAATGCCAATTGTTCGATGCCAAGTGACAATTACCAAATGCAAACAATTAACCACTAATATTCTTAAACAAAGTCTTCAAATATTTCCCACGAACTGTAGCCGGTTTGTTGCCGTCATATGATTTTAAAGACATCAATGAAACCTCATACGCAGCATTCGGCTTGAAGATCAAACTAGTTGTTGATTGATACTAAGATGTTTGATTAAAACCTAAAAAGTAATTTGATGAATATGATTGCTTATTCCTCGTAAGTTGTCTCATGTTGTTCTATACAACATGCTAACGGCAATACTTTATGTATTATAGTCTTATATGAATATCCAATAGTACGTTGAAATATTCATTAGTATGATTTAATGACCTTTCTTTCTTCCATGTAATTTGCAGGGCCCACTCTGTGGCATTATCGCATTTTTAGAGACAGGATCGAGATATAAGGAATCCTGGTGCGAAACCCTAGCTCGTTTCAAATATATGCCTTTGCCTTGGTTCTTTAACGCGACCGGTGTAAGGCACCGATACATGCGAGACTACCTCTGGGTTTCCTACCAGGATCATCACTAGATGGTGGGAAACAATTAATATCGTTTCTGAAATGACCAAGTGCCCTGGCTGAGAATCAAACCCGGGAACTCTCGATCAGGATTCAGGCGTCTTACCACTCGACCACTGTGTCACACACCTAACTATGTGCAATCAATTTTTGGACGGGCATTACAGTCGACATCTCAAGTAAGATTCGTATTAACAGTTTATACGATTGAATTGTATTATGTTTGATTTCCATTGCAAATTATTCATGAAAGTTATCTACAATATACACTGCATCTTAGATAATATGCAGTCAATAACATGGCGTTACAACAGGCGTACCCTTTAACGATCAAATCTAATTTTCAGGTTATGAAATTAGGATGGAATTGTTTAGAACTACATTTCACTGTAATCATAATGACGTACCTCCCTGATATTTTAAGATGTAAACATACGAGTACAATCAAAGACCATGGAATAATTATGATTTACATTTTACAGCCGTGAACAGCTCAGAGAAATCGATACAATGGTAAATTACGGAACGCATTCTGTCACCAATATACACATATCTATATAATTAGTATATAGCAGTTGTGTCCTCATTCAAGACTGCAGTTTTCCCATCCTAAGCACAGTTCTATGAGTTCAGATTTCTGGAATACATATTCTGGGGAAAATCGATTACAGAATAGTTGATTATTTTGCAAAATACATTGAACACTCACGCGACAATCTTCCTCTCATACACAAAGGATGGGACATGCAAAATGATAGAATAAATTACATAGTTGATGCACGAAAAGGTTATGCAAAGTACATCAAGTCCACGTGATGTGAATGCTGTTTCATCCATTAAGTCCAACACATTGAAAGAGATAAACATGAACCAATACAGTCATATAATTAAGAAATGACACTATTGATAATTGAATGATATGAAAGAATCTATACTTGTTTTCGTTTAGTTAGGAAACGTATGATGCCAATTTTAAGGTATATGTTTCATGTATTTTATATGAGTACTTTTTGAATGCTGCATAGTATACTAGAAATGTTATGTAATATGAAGGTAATATTTCGTACCCCTTCCCCCACCACCCCTTCCGAAACAAAACATACCACACCAACTCGTAGGATGTGTAGACAATTTCTAAGATAGTTTTAAGCTATTCAGATTATGTTATTCTAATATGGACTTAATCAATGAGAATTTGGTATGTTATGCTTGCTCACTAAATATAATATGAGTATAATTGAATTTAAAAATACCGGAGTAGTTTGATTTATTATTTACCATTACTTCCATCTATGTGTTGATTCACATTCTTATATCGTTTGAACATTTCCGGAAAAACATTTTCATTCATTTGAACATTGAATTAGTTACAATTTATAAGTTGTTTCTGATGTCACTACCAGATGTTATCCAAAGTGTCTTAATATTGCGATCAATCTATTTGTGTTTCACAGTTACCTCACGAACATATCGTTCACAATGGTTATCCCACGAACATATCGTTCACAATGGTTACCTCACGAACATATCGTTCACAATGGTTACCTCACGAACATACCGTTCACAATTGTTATCAGACGAACATATCGTTCAAAATTGTTATCTGACGAACATACCGTTCACAATTGTTATCTGACGAACATATCGTTCACAATTGTTATCTGACGAACATATCGTTCACAATTGTTATCTGACGAACATATTGTGCACAATGGTTATCTCACCAAAATATCATTCACAATGGTTGCCTCACGAACATATCGTTCACAATGGTTACCTCACGAACATATTGTTCATAATGGTTACCTTACGAACATATCGTTATCAATTGTTACCTGACGAACATATCGTTCACAGTGGCTACCTGACGAACATATCGTTCACAATGGTTAACTGACGAACATAAAGTTCACAATTGTTACATGACGAACATATCGTTCACAATGGTTACCTGACGCACATATCGTTCACAATGGTTACCTGACGAACATATCGTTCACAATGGTTACCTGACGAACATAAAGTTCACAATTGTTACATGACGAACATATCGTTCACAATGGTTACCTGACGAACATAACGTTCACAATGGTTACCTCACGGAACATATTGTTCACAATGGTTACCTCATGAACATGTCGTTAACAATGGTTACCTCACGAACATATCGTTCACAATGGTTACCTCACGAACATATCGTTCACAATGGTTACCTCACAAACATATCGTTCACAATGGTTACCTGACGAACATATCGTTATCAATTGTTACCTGACGAACATATCGTTCACATTGGTTACCTCATGAACAGTATAACAGAGAGAGATCACTTACAAAGCTCTACGATGCATGTTTGTTTGAACTATTATTGATTCACACTCCCCAAGGTTTTTGCGACTTGGCAGGTAACGTGGGAAATAGACTGATCCTATTAAAATTCACTACAATAATTTACAGCGACTGTCGCCAATTATTCAAATATCATCATTAATTCGAAAAAACATTTGCAAGGACTTTCAAGTTCTACCATATTATACGAGCACGTATATTATTAATTAATTCATTAGTTAACATTACAAGTAAATAGTTCACCAAACAAAAAGTTCACAATCGACCATACGTTATCCAAATCAGTGATTATACCAAGTACCTACAACTGCTCCCCAAATCGATTAACAAAACACTTTCCAAAGTAAAAATTAGATAACTTATAATATGTTGTGTGTTCTAGAATATGAGATAAAATCAGATTCCATTAGCTTTGGCACATTGTACTTTTAGCTAACCGTTCAGCCTGAAAGGACGTAGATGCTTTCGTCGCCAGCAAACGAAGTCAAAGAAAATATCAAATTCAGAAAATGTATAATGATTTAAGCATATGTTATACGTGTCAAAGCGTTGAAAAAAACGCCCTATGTCTGATGCTATGAAATGTACCAGACCTGTTGTTGTATAAAATACTATTAAAGTTAATGCGTTTTGTCTAATACCAAGTATACAAATGTATTATTCTAACACGATTCGCGGATTAATCCAATACACAAAGAACGAACCGAACCATGTTTTATTGCCCCCATAAAACATACCTATCAAATTGGCTGTTTCTATTTACGCCCAGTATCACTTGACATATTTATGAATGAATGAACGTAAACTTTATAGTAAAATTTACTACGAGTCACGATGACAAGGCGAGTTGCACGAGAATCCAGTGTTACATCTATGACGCATCTATTTTTAGAAACTCCAATGTACTCTAGAAACCAAATTTTATTAAAGCTTCTGATAATCAATCCATTTATATTTTTCATTTTATAAAATAGATACCATATACTCGTGTTATTAAAATTGTTTTAATGTTTAAATTGTGGTATTTCCTTCAGAAAATTACGAAGGTCGTTTTCATTAACAAGGGAGGTAATTGTACCAGCTAATAAGCCACTCAATTTTCTTCGTGGAATTATGTTCAATGTCAAATGGGTGAAAATGGAATGCGCGCAGTTAAATAGTGCGGGATATTATCGTATTTAGAATCGAAATAAAAACTCTGTTCTTGTATATTGTCGGTGAATAACACACGGGCACTCGTTCGGATGCGGAAAATTAAATCACTCGTGCTACGCACTCGTGATTTAATTTTTCCGCAACCGAACTCCTGCACGTGTTTTATTCGCCGACAATAAAAGCGAACAGATTTTTATTTCTTAAGTAAATAAACAAACGCCCCAGGCCTTGTGGAACGATATCTAAATTACTATTATCTGGTAATCATACTCTAGTATTGTACCAGTTCTGTTTGTATCATCAATTGATCAAGCTGACTTACTGTTTCTGCTATCAGGTGAACACATACGAAAAAAATGCCACGCAAATAATTAACAAATGAAGTCTTTTTAATTTCAATCATATTCGGTAAATTTCTGAACAATAATAACCTGCCCACTTGATTTTGATTTGTAGAACGTTTACAACTCGACTCTTTGGTGTTGCGGGTTTCAAATCATTTGATTGTATATACGTATCTGAAATAGTAACTGTATACCAGTTGCAGGAGAGGCGACTACGTGCCGTATGTAACATAACTATGTTGATGATTAGCCACTAATCGGATTTGGTGATATCGATGGTTTGGTAAATTCATTTGACGTCAACATATTTTTTATGATAGTGTCACACTCATCTCCGATAACATTGTACCAAGAAAGGACACCAGTGGTTTCAGCAATGTTAATCAGCATGCTTTATTCATGGTTTGTTTCCATGGGTACTGGAAATAAGACTGAGTCACGGATAGTGTGTCTCCTTGAATCTTCATATTCCTGGTTGTTTGTTCAGGTGACTTCACCAATTTGTTTGTCAATCTGTTTTACAATATAAAAACGCAATCTAATGGATAAAATCGCTACAGAGAGTTCGACAGAAACTGTATGGATATATTTGTATTGTGTGGATATTCGGGTTTCAGACTTGCCATGTGTACCCATTAGAAATTGAGTCTCTTGTATTGTAAAATGAAAGTAACTTTACATGGACTAACGCGTTATGCCAAAGTTAGAAATTGCGGAGAATGTTTTCGAGAAAGGGAATTTTACGGGGTCCCTAAACTGTCATACATACAGGCTTTTAATTACTAGTAAAAAAGTTATTTTACTTTCAGTTTGGAAGGTACTCACGCAAACCGAGAGTAAATAGTTATCCGTTTGGTATTTCTTTATTTGGGCAAGTAAACACATACGCACTGAGCCAATACTGCTATTAAGCAGGAATGGATGTCTAGACGCCTTTTAAGGACATTGCATTACACTATTAAGTAAAACATCTATACGCGTATTATATTCCAAGTTTGTATAAATTATTACATTATTTGTCAGTGTTATTGATCTCCGTTATTTACGCATGCAAAATAAGCAATACTTGTTATACAAATAAGTTAGTCTGTATTAGTTAGAGACTAGGTCATCTTTATGTTTTCCATCGGGGCATTGGGCTTTAAATATTTTTCGTCGGGTAATGTGTGGGCATTGCTACTGTAGTTGTGTTATGTTGTGTTTCCACTGTTTTCTGTGCCGAATGGTTAAAAAGGTCTGAGGAAATCCGACAGGAAAGGTAGCACTCAACCCAACCAGCCGAGCACAGAAATCAGAAACACCACGACACAACTACCCTGAGCAGTGCCCACAGAAACCCATGCCAAATCGGCGACCAAATGAGGCACACCAACCCCGGTGCGTTACCTAAGTTAAAACAATAAGGGCAGTGGCCTAAGTTGGGTGCTGCCTTCCTTGTTCAATTTCCTCATAAATTGTATCTGTGTTACATTATAGCTAGTTTGCGATAGAAAAAAATCGTGTTTTTTTAACATTTCTATGTAATTACTCAACCTACAAGTATGAAATTTGCACGAATAAATGAAATATATCTACCTAATACACACTGAAATTTCAGCAACATCAGACATGAGTTAAAAATGTTTTGTTCATAAGTTCTATGTAACATGTTTGTAGTTTTGTATGAACTATCAAGTTAGAAGACTTGATACTTGCAACAGCCAATTTTACGGTCATGTGATACGCATAACGGTATATTTGCGTATTTGCCACCTACTTAATTTAACACATGCGAGGCGCGTCTATGAATATGACAAAGTACATTTAATTGCTGCACATTGTTTATAGGCGACACGCCTAAATAGACCAAATCATACGAGCCTCCTAAGTCTTGTCTTTAATAACAGCAATCTCAATCCCGCCGATCACGGATTGTAACGGTAAAATAATTGATAGTAAATCATCAATGGAATACCAGATTACCTCCCTGCGATAAACTGTAAATACGCATGCAATTTCAATATGTAATTAAGAATAAATGTCTTTTAATTGGTGACTAAAAATTATGCAATTCAAAACGGGAGTAGGTAGGAAGTTTATGTAGTTCTGTGTAATTTTTTACCAAGATCTGATAAATAGATTTTCAGAAATCTTTAAAAAACACGATTTTTTTCTATCGCAAACTAGCTATACCATTTACGTTTTTTAAAAATTGTTAGATATAAAATGTCCCTGTGTATTTAAAGGGAACTAAAATACAGATTCAAGGCATACCCGCTTTTCAATCTCAAATACCCAAACAATAAAACTAATAGTGTTCCATGTTTCACTAACAAACACCTTCCAATGAAATACTCGTTAGTTGGGGAACATAATGTACGTTACCACAATGTGTTTAACGCGATTCCAAGGTTATTAGAATGTTTTATCATTGTATGTTCATGCAATTACTGCAACATGCAAAACCGCATAATGCTTGTAAATGTCTTGGTATGCAATAGTAAGCATGAAACATGCAAGGTCGTATTGGTAAATAATTGATTGTCTTACATGAAAGATAACGACCACACAGTGTCGTTAAAGTGTATTTTAAAGCGTTGTTTGTCCATCATTGAATACGCGGGACATGCTTTTCAACAGCTGTAAATATAATAACTTGATGTTTATCGAATCATTAGATAAGCATTTTATAATTTAGTATAATTATGTTACTTCAACTGTTGCACTTCTCCAAAACAATAAGGCATTCGTATCGTGTGTTGTATAGAAGTTGTTGCTAAATTACAGATTATGCTTTTCATTTTCGTGTACTTTTTCGCACATGTTTGTTGATGTCAGTTAATTTGTACATTCAAAATCCACCTTCCTTCCGGAAAATAGGTTTATGTTCGAAATAATGCAATATAATGATATCCGTGTTTAATATTAATCGGAATCCGATGTGTGTTAATATCTTCTGATAGCTTTATAATGCGCTAGGTACTCTATTTGTTTCACTATGCGTTGTTTATGCATTAGATTTGCTCGTAGAAATGGCAAACACAATGAGACTAAATCACACGAAGCTGACTATATTAGGGCATTCCATAAATCTGTGACTTATAGCTTTGACTTATAACTAGTATAGATTGTATGCGAGTGTTGAAAGATTTAAATTGATATCTGACTATGGTCTGTAACAAATGCATGATTGCAGGAACATTGCATACGATCAACCAAATGATATTATACCGATTGATTCAAACTCTTGCCGCTAGTCATGCTGGTGAATACTAGTACATCCGATGTTTGGCATGGTGTTGGAAACGTCAAATGTTCACAAAAGCATTGACCTTGTTGATAGCTACGCCCGGTATATAACTGTCTATCTGGCTTGTAGTTGGATGTGTCATGTACATGTAGAAGCAATGTACTTGTCCTGTTAATATAAACGCCTAGTATACATAATGTCGATGATCATGTCGTTAGGTACGCCATGTAACGCCAGAGTGTGTCTTGTTACGTTGATATATTCGTCATGTGTAGAAGCAATATGTCTAGTCCTGTTGATGGATACGCATTGTATACACAATGTCGATAGTCATTGATATAGCTTGACCAGATTTAGTAGGCACTCATTAAACTTCCGTATTATTTTCTGTAAGCGTAGTCGGTACTTTTCGAAAATATTTGTTTATTTTTGCACCGACTTTGTCTGAACTATGAACGGAATATGTCCAGAGTGCCTACTGAATATTGTCAAGTTATATACTTCATGCAGACGTAATGTACTGGGTTGTTGATGGATGACCGATGCATTGTGATTTATTTTACCATCTTTCGAACGGAATTCAAAGCAATACCACCAAATGCCTATTAGATTATACTAACTTACGTTGGTTCGTTACGCAGAGTTGTTTGACAACGAGTGAGCTTGATACCAAGGACGTTGGCAAATAGTTAACGTTGGATACCAAAAGCACAATAATACCAACATGTTGGATGCCAATTAATAATAACCAAATGCCAACTCCTAATGTTCAAAAACAAAGTCTTCAAATAATTCCCACTAGTCTACACTGATTTAAGTCAATATATAAAAAACGAAACGTCAAAAGCATAATTGAGTTTAAAGCATTATCAGAAGATTTTTTCACATCCACAGAATATATCCAATCCCAATGGAATATTCAGTCCCTATGACATACTGTTTTAAACGCCACCTTATTTCTGCTTATTGGTTGAAGTTAATCCCGACAGATAAAGAAATGTCACATTTCAACAATACAGGGAATATATGTGCTACATGACTGAGAGTATAACCACCATTAACATTGATCAAAATACCTAATGCAGAGTTATATTTTAGACCGGTTCAGGGTTTTTATTTTGTAATGAGCGACATATTCGTCACCATGAGTACCAAATCGACAGCAAATAGGCCAGTACATAAAGCTGTCTAACGATTCTTATCTCTATCATAGCAATAACATACCTAATTTGGAATGATAAAAGTCACTATATAACGTATTCCTCGTTTATCTACTAATAATTCTACGCAATATTACAGAAGTAAAAAATAGTTGTAAAGGTTCATTGATAAGAACTTTGAATTCTCCATTTATATGAGTAAATGGTTTACTTAGTGAATTTACATTAAATCTCTGAACGGACACTGCAGTTAACGGAAAACGCCATGCAATTAATGAATGGATGCTGAAAACTAAACTCCTCGTACTGAACATTACCAACTTTGCCATTGATCAAAATGAGCTCCCGTTACTTGCTGTAAAAATGATAAATAAACTCGATATATTACAAGTTGAATGTTTGTACGGCGAAAAATTGTTATCAGGCCATTAAATACTACGATGAAGATAACATGTGTTGTAATAAGAATTTGTAAGGTTTCATAGTTTTTGTAAAGCTGTCATAGATAGAAGCAACATTGATATATTGACAATATCTTTTATCGGATCTTTTATCTGTTCCCATTTTGAGATATATATACATGGGTAAATGAATGGAACCACCAAAATCCTCATTTTCTAGCACAAGACAGTTTCTTTGTTAAGATTGAAGTTTACAGTCAAGTCAAAACTCAATATTTTCAAAAGCTGAATCTATTAACAACATGTACAGTGTAGAATAGCAATAAGGGAATAATGACCGAAGGGCCTGTTCGTTGTTTGTCTTTATATGTGTTATTGCCAATGCTCGTCTTCTGATATATTGGAATAGTCAATATGCCTCAGGAAAGTAGGGCAAAGTAGGGCAAAGTAGGGCTCAGATCAAAATAGTAGGAATAGTAGGGCCCAGTAGAAAGCCTGCTTGCTCAGGTCATATCAATGCTAATTCTATTTTAAATATAATTTTGATATGAATAATTATGAATGTGCATTGTATGACCAAAATGCATATATGTGAAGGTCCAAAAACGTATGCTATAAACAAAAGACCATAACACTGGCAATACTCTTCCTACCAAGAGTTCCTGACAATATGCTTAACTACACTTGGTACAATCTGTTTATTTGTAGTTCAATTGAAATATTACCAGTGGTTAAGGAAAACTAGAGCCGAGAAACTTTGTGACATCCATTCAGACAGACGTTCAGCACAAAATGGCTATGTCTCCCGCACTCTGTGTTGGAGACTATTACTCAAGTGTTAAAAATGTTTTCAAGGTAAAATAGAACAAAACGGGAGTTAAACAAATTAAACGTGGTTTAATAAAATATATCAAAAACATTATGTACAATATAACATACGATGCGCATGATGTTTTTTTTACTCTATTTTACTAATTTTGGTTTGTTTAAGTGCATTGTAATCTATGCGACCTCGTTTTCAAAATGGTCACGTGACATCAGAATGGGTATGGGCAAATACCATGTTTCCGTGAACAGAAATCAATTACCGAACACACGAAGTTTTAATTAACGTGCGTGTCCAACAGAAGCAATAAGACATATTTTACGGATATTTACATAAGCCCGTAATTTTATTATCAGTTTTAGAAAGAAAAAAACAAAAAAACACAGGCACATTACGTATATTTCGGATAATCATATAGGTCCGCATATAGCCCCGCAGAAATCCACAGTTTTAACTTTGCCTTATTTCGGGATATTTCGGACAGTATCGTGACAAGCGTTCGGGATATTTCGGACAGTATCGTTAGGTTTGGTGCAAGAAGTTGCGATTGGTGCATGGTCATTTACAAAAAGCCTTTACAGTACTACGGCGCTTTCAAGCGCCGTAGAATAAAAGGCTCTTATATTTCATGACGAAATTCCAATACATGTATTCACGTTTCCTTGTCAACGGGTTATCGTTGTATCGTTGAACGTCATTTAACTTTGGAATAAGATACAGAGACTATTTTACATCAACCAGCAATACGACCATCATCGAACTAACCATATAATGACTTGTCATGAAATGTCAATTTGAACTACTCAATATAGCATATTTGTTCCACATCCGTTCGTTTATACCCTGCAATTGTCTGCGATATATTCGTACACTCTCGTTTCCACCAGCACCAGTTACAGAATAGCTGTTAAATGAAGCAGGCAGTCCCATTACTAGTGTTTAGGTAGATTCACATAAGAATAAGCCTTGCGACTGTCGAGTCAAGTATTGACACTGTGACAACCAAACACTCTACGCAGTCATATCCCGGAAGTGAACAACAAGATCCTCTACACAGTTACATTATCCGGGTTGTTGGACAATAAGACCAAGAGACTACATGATCATCAGGACCAACATAACCAAATAGTTTAAAACCTCTTGAGCAACAGTTTGATTGTGCATCTAACAAGGAATGTCCATGTGGTAACATTGCTTTGTATTCCTCGTGCTCTACTGACATAAAATTTTGCACGATATATATAATCCTATCGCCTAAAATCCTCTTGATACTAAACCACTTGAAAGTAATTAAAAATCAATAAATGATTAATCTCCATCTGATCACCAGTAGAATGCCATGTCCTCATATAACCGTACAGTTTAGAAACGTTAACTACCATCTTTTATGAAAGCCATTTATTCTCCCACAACAAATCACATTACGATATGTCTTCCAGGATCGGACGCAGTTTGTAGACATTTTCGACTTGATAACAGTTCTTATGCTTTCCTCCTGATTGCATCATAAGTCACATTATCTTTGTTCCATCTGTAGTGTCGTATGTAAAGCCGGCTCTTTCGAGATTGGAAAATGGGTTTTCTAGTGATTCAGATGCCAAGTAAATTGGTTGACATCCACTTGGTGTTGATTTGGTTGTAGCTTTAGATTAGTATTTGTGACTGGTCGTAGCACTATACTCATAGTGTACCAAGTAATACACCGATAACGTAGATTCGCGTGCACTGTACTATCTCGTGACACGCTAATACAACATGTCGTAACATAAATTCGGTCTCCAGTGTTCCTGGTTCTATTCTCATACGTCTCTTAAATCGTGGCATTTCCTGACAGCTCTTAGTTTGCCTGATTTATCAACTTCAATAAGTTGTTGTCGTAAACCATTCATTTGATTTTGTCAGCATCAACTGTAAGCTATTGGAACGTCTCAGAAGATTCGATGAGTCATAACTATATAAACGTTAACAACACAAAAATAACAACAGCATGAATTTCTTTGAGTTTGATTTCTTCTTTTGCGAATTCATGCCCCTAATGGACAGAAAACAAAAACACAATCAGTGTATTAAGTTGAGAATTATGTAATTGAAACAGACAAAAAAGGAGAGTTGTCACTAAGCAGACACGACTGAGCACATCATGCAAATAGAAAGTGACAGGACTCTTAAACAAATGTCCTATATTGTATTATACATGTACTACAATATGATTTAGTGACCGAGCACAACATGCACATAGAAAGGTACAACACTCTGAAACAAATACAACAATGCCATACATTGTACATTTTTGTAGGACGCATATACATGTACTACAATATGATTTTATGACAATATTTGAACTGTAATACATGTACTACCGCGTTTTAATATACATGTATACTAGTATTTTTGGATCACAAGCTTCATGGCAAATATACCTCTGGTTTATGTAATATTTACTAACTATTAAAAACAATTTAAGATGCTAATGTTCTTAGTTTGTGGAATAATTTCTACGAATTACCAAACGATGGCATTCATGATAGCAGTTGTGATGGTTTTTTATTGCTAAGTAAACTGTTTTCATCTAAGAACCTCACGTGCGAATACAAGTCCTGGATGTCAGTACCGTTTACTGTTTCTAACATTCTAGCACATTCATATCAGACAATAAAACTCGTCTTACGGTGATCCATAGAATTTGAGACGAATAAGATCCATATCAGAATGACAGTCTTCTTCCGATTCATTACTTTTTATGGCTGTGAGCCACGGTCCTCTTTTTTCAGACGGTAATAAAACGACAAAACTCTTCCGATGAAAATCCTCAAGTGCCAATACCATCAAATAAAATATTCGTACTTCGACCTATCTTTCATAGAAAGATCAAATGCATGGGGCCACCTTAAGGGACCAAATTTCCTAGTAAAACACATGACCTGCAGCATATTGTATAAGAATAAAATTCTGCTTATACAAATACATACTGACACATTGATGATGGAAGAGATAGGTCGTCCTGCAGCGGGTTCTTGGAACATTTGATATCTGTTTTTTGTTATTTCTTTGTGGGATTGGTTCATACTGTGTGTGTGCATATTGCTGCGTGTAGTTGTGTTATGTTGATACTGTTTTCTGTACTCGTCTGGTAACGTTAAGAGCTGCCTGACCTTTCCGATGTCCTTATTTCTTTTTGTAATTGCTTCAAATAACGGAAGTTTAATGTCCCCATTATATGCAATGTATTATTTCAAGCTCAATATAGTAGCATCATTTGTACTTATTAATATACTTTTATGAATATATCTTACACTTTTAGTGCCAATTAATCATAGTGTGCTAGTGTTGATAACATTATTCATAAGACTATTTACAAGATCTTGGATATCGACATAACACGCTAGACAAGCCCATCCCCATTTAAATATCTGACAATGTGTAATAGTTTGATATTGCAGTATTGTCTCAGCTGTGCGTTCATCAACAAAAATGTAGGCTACAGTAAATGTCGTTAAACAAATAGATACTATAGCTAGCTATAGTGCATGTTATTACCATATAGTGTACATATCGCTGGATTAGAATGAGAAATAATAAAACTGTCGAAAATCACTCTTTACTGTTAAAACAATCCTTTTCAACTTCAGTTTGGTCAACATGACAAGTTCCGATTTTCATCAAAATAGGCTCGTAAGAGGTGTCTTATGGTGTAGATGGCACCTACGACCTTCTCATTCTAAGCCAGTGATATTACTTAAAGAACAACATTGATTATATGCAGTAAAGTTATTGTAACGTGAGGGCAAAGTTTCGGGCTAGGTTTGTGAGTGTGATAAATGCCAGAAATTAACTAGTCTCTTAATTGACCAGGATAAACTAGTGTAGTAAAATAGTCTAGTATAAAATAGTATGACATTAAATTGTCTGGTACATAAGAAGAGTGAACTTATTAGGAACTGTTATAATATATTTGGTATAATATATCCATGGCAATATTAAAATCAGCTTGTTTGTTTGTTTGATTGTTTTAGATATACGTACATGTACCGATACATTTGTAACTCACTGAAATCATTTACAAAGCTTTACGATGACTGTGTGTTTGAACTAGCATAGATTGAAACTCCCCGTAGAAAGGTCGTGATTCTTGTCCGGTAACATTGACAAAAGGCTGATCCAATAAAATAAAACGGCAATAATTTACAGTCATTTATTATTCATATAACATCATTAATTCACAAAAAGCATCAGCAAGGATTCTAAAGAACTATCACGTTGAACTGACATGTATGTCATTTAATAATTCCGTCATTGATTATCATTTCGAATACAACGTTCAACAACACATGTGTATTTGAACCCATCACATGATTTTTACTAAGTACTTCTAACAGATCCTCAAATCGATTTGCAATACACTATTCAATGTAAATATTTTATAACTTAAAATATGTTGCTTGGTCTAGAAAATAAATAACGTAAACTCAAATTTCATTTGCTAATTATTAAGTCTGAAACGAAATAAATATATAAAGTTCAATGCAATTAGTTCCGAATAACATTCCTTATGATCATTTCTAATCTAAAACCAACACACATCTTTATAATACGGAATAAAATATAACAACGAGGAAATATATATTAATGTACTAAATTTGGTTGGTCTATTCAAAAATTATTAATAAATACAATATTCTTGTCTCAAAAACTCTTATCCATGAGTACATTCGGAGATTGGTATAAAATCAATAAAAGTCTGGATGGTTTAAAATGTTATAGAAATGGTGCACATGTAAAGAATACAATTGAACAGAAGGTCAATATAATACTGACG
Organism: Spisula subtruncata; assembly: GCA_963678985.1. Taxonomy (NCBI): domain Eukaryota; kingdom Metazoa; phylum Mollusca; class Bivalvia; order Venerida; family Mactridae; genus Spisula; species Spisula subtruncata. The sequence continues at coordinate 58,140,737 of OY787661.1, forward strand.
ATTTACTGCAAAGGAAAGTTGATTTCAACAAATCGCTGGCTTAAAATGAAAAGTTCGTAAATAAAAAATCTAACTTTTGGGAAAACAAGAAAAAAACTGTCAGAAACTGTCTTTTCTTGTAAAACATCCTCAGTTTGGTAAGCATGGCAAGTTTTATTTCACGAAAACAGGCTGTCAAGTAGTACAAACGGCCTGTTCATGCCAAGCCAGCGAAAAAGGCATGAATGCAATGTCATGCTATTAAGTTTTTACTAAAATTGTTCGAACTCTAACGTCGCATACACATGGAAATACACTTGAGCACTGCTGTATGATTTCCAACCTCTTCAAAAATATCAATTATTACAGAGTGAATTGTTTTTGAAAAAATGTACACCAACTATTTTTTACTCATGCGTGTCGTGTAACATTCTAAACAAACCTAGATCCATACTCGCTCGTGAATCAAATATTGGTGGTAAAATCTTACAAATGTAAAAGCAAAACATGCTTTTTTGGAATCTATAGACTACATTTTCAATATTCATTTGATTTAATAATTAAATATTCTGTCTGATACATATTGCTTTGCGATCTTAGGTTTCCATGTCATCGTGTCAGAATTATTGCATGTAATGAGAGTCTTTTGTGGTATAAGTAGAACATAATAGAATAAGATACAAAAAGTGTGCATGTTGGATATAGATTGATTGTGTACATCGAAATGCTATAGTGTGTCCCCAGCCTAAGAATCTGAGATTGGTGGCGTCCTTTATTACTGTATAATTGGAACAGGAACCAGGCAACGTAGACTAATACTTGCCCTTTTGTATAGAGATTCTATAACGTCAAGACAAACACTATTGTATTTAAAGAAACGTGTTTTCTCCCGGTTTAATCAAAACGCTCGTAAAGCTATATCAGCGTTTTATGAGAGATTCGGGGATTGTACGATATTATCGTATAAATCCAGATATTCTACAGCGGGGATAAAACGTTACCAGATACAGGGTGGATATTTCTGACTAAATCAAGACATTCAATTTGGTATTAATCTATCGCGTTTCTACTAGACATTATCCTTTCAATAACCTTATTCATCGTTGTTACACACGTCGCTATTTTGCATCAAGCACTCAAAATAAAACACATCCACATATTTACTGAATCTTGATTTTATTACTTTAAACAATAACATGAATATTATATCCATCTATCACATTTTGTCGGGTAAAATGTTTGATTCATTTCTGTTATCATGAGAAGAAAAACAAACAGGGGAACTATAGTGTTTTAATGGCAAATTGCCCCAGCTGGCACTATTCAAACCAAATCTGTCACGAAACAACGGCCACGAAACTAAAGTAAAACCATATACTAACCGTATCGTCTGGCGCCCCTTTAATCTGTTCGTGATTTCTTTACATAACGTAAATGGCTTTCCTTGCAATTTTATACACAATGTTTTGCACATATGTCAGGTATATTGGTTGTAATGTTTTAAACAATTTTGTACAGTGATTCATTAAAATATCATCGATGAAAAGAACATTATCGAAATATGTCATTTAGTCTGCTGAAAACATCCGACTAATTAATGAGAGGGCATGCGCCACAAAAATGTCGAAGCTAATATAAGCCAACCGACCAATAGCAAGGAAAACAAATTTCAGTATCGTTATCAGTGACATAAAGCTTACTTTAATTAGACCCTCAATAGTAAAATATGGATCATATCGTGTAATCACAGAATGATGTTTTGATGTAGAACAATAATGTAAGATCGTGGGACAGGGAAATCTATATTCAATCCAAAGTAAAGGGCATTTTTTGCTTCGGAGATGTATTCCTGGTTTGAATAATTGAGCTTTGAGGGGCATCTGTATTTCATAAATATTCACTTATGATCCAGAAGCTTCCCCTAGTAGACCAATATTACCCTTTTTCTGATACCTTTATTTATTTAATCGGGAGTATACATCGCCGAGACAAAAATGTTCAGTGGGACCGTGGCGTAATGACTAAACACGAACGACACAAAAGGAACACACAAAAGGTCACCACAAGCATACGTCAAAATGCCCGGCATAAAAGGATACAAAGAAATGGAACTAAACACACATTGAAGTGAGACTGAGCTAATTACCACATACGACACATCAGATTTTGAAAAAAGTATTTACTGTAATTTACACAATAATACCGACGTAATTGTATGCCACCAGCACGTTCCACAAGTCTATCTTACTGTCTATGTAAATTATTCGAAAGGAATACGTGTTGACTCACATATTGTATTTGGAGCAGGGTCTCGTTCAAATATGTCAAATAATAACATACTGATTTTCGTTTTTTTAAGTTTGTGTTCATATCGCTTTGCTCGAGATGTGTAGAGCCAAAACTTACGATACGTCGCACAATAACAATACTGATTCACCCATTCACTACTTGTCACATCTGAGCTACATACGATGACATTTGTTTTAAGTAACTTGACACTACTTAGAAAAAGGTCATGTTTAGCTTATTAACTTATTTTTTACGTTGAAGGCGTTTTGAAACAGCACACGTACAAGAAAGTCTACCTGAATAGCCTCAACAAGCATGTATCGTTGTTAAAATCAGGTAAATATTGACGTCATTTGAGTCATCGGATGATAGATATTTTTGTATGTAGGGGTTTTATAACAGAAAAAAACAGAACCGACGAGGATGTATGGATGCCCCATAGAGCTGTCTAGGTTTGTCATTGTCCACATTTTCAATAGACAATGCATTAGCGAAATTTTTGCTTTCTCCGAACGAAAATGTCTTAATTATTGTCATTACCCACTCAACACGTCTGTCGAACAATATTACCCGTCAAATCAGACTTTTTATATAACAGCATACCAGACAAAAAGATGAAATTGGCTATATTGAACTGTTTGTCTGTGACTGTAGCAATCGATAGCATATGTCCATAACCAAGTATCAACCTCTAGATAAACTGAGAGAAACATTTATTATATTTATCAAATAAAATACATGTATCATGTGTGTATCTTAATGTCTAACATTGGTATACGATTTCTGATTTGTGGGAGAACAATGTTGAACCAGATATATGTAATGTGCATGTATTTCCCGCTTTCCTGTCGAAAGACAAACGTTTGTAACTTCAGTGTATGTTAAACATGTACTAACAAAAACAGAAGACATTATTTATTTCTGATGACGGTCGTATGTTTTGTTGGTGTGTCATACACACGTTTGCCAGCCCAATAAGATTTCGGTTAAATAAATGGTCTAAAATTGGAGTATTTGTCTAGCGAAGAATATTATTTGCAAGGACTCTTCTCGCATACTCTTAGCTGACATCTTACACCGTTTGTCGCGTCTACTCCATAAAAAGATGACCAATCAAATTTCTATGAGAGATGTTCCGTGAAATAACATGTTTGCTCTAATTAATGACGATATACTACAACACATTATCATTATCAGCAGTATAAATGTATGAAATTGACTCTCAACTTATATATCTTATATGCTTTAAGACAGTTATTTATAATATGAAGTTGACATTAATACACAAATTCCAGAGATTCTCATGTTATCGTCAGGATTGGATTTACAGCCTTTCTAGACAATGAGTACCATCTCATGACAAGCTAATAGTGCATTAAATGTACTTGAAATCGCGAAAAAAAAATTCGGTCTCCACTTTGTCTGGTTCTATTCTCATACGTCTCTTAAATCGTGGCATTTCCTGACAGCTCGTAGTTTGCCTGATTTATCAACGTCAATACCTTATTGTCGTAAACCATTCATTTGATTTTGTCAGCATCAAATGTAAGCTATGGGAACGTCTTTGGGTATTCGACGAGCCGTTACTATATAGACGTCAACGACACATAAATAACAATACCATTGCTTTCTTGCTGAGTTTGATTTCTTCTTTGTCAAATTTATGCCCCAAATGTACGCAACACAATAGGGAATTCAGTGTGTTAAGTTTAGAATTACGCAATGGAAACAGACAAAAATGGAGAGATGTCACGGAGCAGACACGACCGAGCACAGCATGCACACAGAAAGGGACAACACTCTTAAACAAATACAATAATGTCCTACATTGTACATTTTTATAGGACGCATATACATGTACTACAATATGATTTTATGACAATATTTGAACTGTAATACATGTACTACCCCGTTTTTATATACGTGTATACTAGTATTTTGGGATCGCAAGATTCATGGCAAATATACCGCTGGTTTATGTAATATTTACTTACTATGAGAAACAGATGCTAACGTTCTTAACTTGTGGAATAATTTCTCCGAATTACCAAAAGATGGATTTTAAGATAGCTGTAGTGATTGTTTTTTATTGCTAAGTAAACTGTTTTCATCTAAGAACCTTACGTGTAAATACAAGTCCTGAATGTCAGTACTGTTAACCGTTTCTAACACTCTAGCACATTCACATCAGACGATAAAACTCGTCTTACGGTGATCCATAGAATTTGAGACGAATGAGATCCATCTTCTTCCGATTCATTACTTTTTATGGCTGAGAGCCACGGTCTTCTTTTTCAGACGGTAATAAAACGACAAAACCCATCCGATGAAAATCCTCAGGTGCCAATACCATCAAATAAAATATTCGTACTTCGACCTTTCTTTGACAGAAAGATCAAAGGTATGTGGGCCACCTTAATAAAACATCGTAATTACGATTTGGGTTAATAAAAGGTATGTTCTGTTCTGTTCTGTTATTTCTTTGTAGGATTAGTTCATACTGTGTGTGTGGATATTCGTCCGTGTAGTTGTGATATGTTGTTACTGTTTTATGTACATGTTTTGGTCTGGTTACGTTTAGAGCTGCCTTCCCTTTCTGATTTCCTTATTTCTTTTTTTAATTGCTTCAAACAATGGAATATTGATGTTCCCATTATATATAATGTATTATTTTAAGCTCAATATAGTAGCATCGTTTGTAGCTATTAGTATACTTTTGAATGAATATATCTTACACTTTTAGTGCCAATTAATCATACTGTGCTAGTGTTGATAACATTATTCATAAGAATATTGTCAAGACCTTGGACATCAACATAACATGCTAGACATGCCCATCCCCCTTTAAATATCTGACCATGTCTATCTATTTGATATTGCAATCTTGTCTCAGCTTTGCGTTCATCAGTAAAACTACGTTACGGTATATGGTGGCTCATTATTTAAACAAATAGATACTATAGCTAGCTATAGTACATGATATTACCATATAGTGTACATATCGCCGGCTTAGAATGAGACGGTCGTAACTACACACTCAATATTTTGAGAAATAAGAAAAACTGTCTGTCAATCACTCTTTACTGTTAAAACAAGCTTTTTCAACTTAAGTTTGGTCAGTATGACAAGTTCCGATTTTCATCAAAATAGGCTCGTAAGAATATAATGACTTCGTGACAAGATAAACAGTCTTTAGAACGAGAAAAAAGAGATCATGTCTCAGAACATTTCAATAGAACTACCCAAACATTCGCAGATATGTAGCCAATGTAAGGTGTTTTTATCAACGGTAAATCACTAGCAGTTTCGGAAGTGTGAAATGAATCTATCAAAGTGAAACATTTGTCAATGATATATAACACATGTCATGTTCTACTTTATTTGCATTCAGTTTTAAAATATGGCTGCATGTTGTATTATTTGTTCGTAAAATCAAGTTTATTTCCTACAGATAAAAAGCGAAATATAGATCTAGTAAAAACTACAGTTTCATATTTGACAGTAACATACCAATTGTCCGATATTGTTTATTTTGTTTTATTTAGCCACCATATTCCCGAATGACAAAGGTGACTATACAACTATAGACTGTTATGCTAATAGTGAAGGCCCTGGGTACTGATCAAATGACGAGTATAGAATAATACAGTAGTACACGATTCTCAATCGAAGAAGGGGGGGGGATTTCAGGCAACCCAACTATCAGTTTGTACACATCAAATACCGAGGAGCTATCAGTTCGAAGCAATAAAATATGCACATGTAAGGCACCCAGTAGTTTTACAGACGATTCAGAACATTATACTAGTTGTCCTCCTGAGATATATAAATCTCGTGCGACACAACATTGTACATACTTTCTAATGGAGAAGTCAGGTGGCTTTTGAATTTCAAAATCAACTGCCTTCAGGATGAATACAAACTTTTATCCAGTATAACGTGCTCAACTTAACATCAATCACGGATAATTCTCATTATGCATTATTACGAAGGCCAATCACTCTCGTTTTTATATATATTTTTGGAGAAATAAAATATATAATCGTCGGAAATTTATTTTTCTACGCAGAAGTCAAAGCAATACCAACAAGAACTACAGCAAATGACCTTTGGATTACTAGCATACGTTTGCTTGAGGCGCAGTATGGTTCGACAACGTGTGAGATTGACGCCAAATACATGTACTTTTGCGAACATCTAGCTCTCGATACCAAATGCGCAAGTTCACCATCATGTTAAATGCCAATTGTTCGATGCCAAGTGACAATAACCAAATGCAAGTAATTAACCACTAATATTCTTAAACAAAGTCTTCAAATATTTCCTACCAACTGTAGCCGGTTTGTTGCCGTCATATGATTTTAAAGACATCAATGCAACCTCATACGCAGCATTCGGCTAGAAGATCAAACTAGTTGTTGATTGATACTTAGATGTTTGATTAAAACCTAAAAAGTAATTTGATGAATATGATTGCTTATTCCTCGTAAGTCTTCTCATGTTGTTCTACACAACATGCTAACGGCAATACTATATGTATTATAGTCTTATATGAATATCCAATAGTACGTTGAAATATTCATTAGTATGATTAAATGACCTTTCTTTCTTTCTTCCATGTAATTTGCAGGGCCAACTCTGTGGCATTATCGCATTTTAGAGACAGGATCGAGATATAAGAAATCCTGGTCCGAAACCCTAGCTCGTTTCGAATATATGCCTTTGCCTTGGTTCTTTAACGCGACCGGTGTAAGGCACCGATACATGCGAGACTACCTCTGGGATCATCACTAGATGGTGGGAAACACTTAATATTGTTTCTGAAATGACCAAGTGGCCCGGCTGAGAATCAAACCAGGGAACTCACGATCAAGATTCAGGCGTCTTACCACTCGACCACCGTGCCACACACCTAACTATGTGCAATCAATTTTTGGACGGGCACTACAGTCGACATCTCACGTAAGATTCGTATTAACAGTTTATACGATTGAATTTTATTATGTTTGATTGTCATTGCAAATTATTCATGAAAGTTATCTACAATATACGATAACATGGCATTGCATCAGGCGTACCCTTTAACGATCAAATCTAATTTTCAGGTTATGAAAATGGGATGGAATTGTTTAGAACTGCATTTCACTGTAATCATAATGGCGTATGTCCCTGATATTTTAAGATGTAAACATACGAGTACAATCAACGACCTTGGAATAATTATGATTTACATTTTACAGCCGTAAACATCTCAGAGAAATCGATAAAATGTTAAATTACGGAACGCGTTCTGTCACCAATATACACATTTCTATATAATTAGTATATAGCAGTTGTGTCCTCATTCAAGACTGCAGTTTTCCGATCCTAAGCACAGTTCTATGAGTTCAGATTTCTGGAATACAAATTCTGGGGAAAATCGATTACAGAAGAGTTGATTATTTTGCAAAAAACATTGAACACTCACGCGACAATCCCCCTCTCATACACAAAGGATGGGACATGCAAAATGATAGAATAAATTATATAGTTGATGCACGAAAAGGTTATGCAAAGTACATCAAGTCTACGTGATGTGAATGCTGTTTCATCCATTAAGTCCAACACATTAAAAGAGATAAACATGAACCAATACAGTCATATAATTAAGAATTGACACTATTGATAATAGAATGATATCTATACTTGTTTTCGTTTAGTGAGGAAACGTATGATGCCAAGGTATATGTTTCATGTATTTTATATTAGTATTTTTTGAATGCTGCATAGTACATGTATACTAGACATGTTATGTAATATAAAGGTAATATTTCGTACCCCTACCCCCACCACCCCTTCCGAAACAAAACATACAACACCAACTCGTAGGATGTGGTAGACGATTTCTAAGACAGTTTTAAGCTATTCAGATTATGTTATTCTTACATTGACTTAATCAATGATAATTTGGTATGTTATGCTTGCTCACTAAATATAATATGAGTATAATTGAATTTAAAAATACCGGAGAAGTTTGATTTATTATTTACCATTACTTCCATTTATGTGTTGATTCACATTCTCATATCGTTTGAACAATCCCAGAGAAAACATTTTCATTCATTTGAACATTGAATTAGTTACAATTTATAAGTTGTTTCTGTTGTCACTACCAGATGTTATCCAAAGTGTATTAATATTGCGATCAATCTATTTGTGTTTCACATATTTTTCTAGAATTTTATCTGGACAATATGGCGTTTCTATACATGTGTAACAGAAAACGCCATACAATGAATGAATGGATGTTGTAAATTAAACTCCTCGTACTTAACATGATCAAGTTTGCCATTGATCAAAAGTACCTTTCGTTACTTGCTGTAGCAGTGGTTAATAAACTCGTTATATTGTAGTAGAGGCTGTTATATTTCTTGATGAAATTCCAATTCCATTGGCATCGGGAATCGTTGGACGTCAGTAAACTTTGGAATAAGACGCAGAAACTATTTACATCAACCAGCAATACGACCATCAACGAACTTACCATATAATTACTTGTCATGAAATGTCAATTTGGACTACTCAATATAGCATATTTGTTCCACATCAGTTCGTTTATACCCTGCAATTTTCTACGTTAAATTCGTATACTCTCTTTTCTACCAGCATCAGTTGCAGTATAAATCTTACACACTGGATACACCCTCTATTTTTAGAACTGGAAAAACTGTTACTTGGTACGAGTCATATTCAGTTTGGACGAGGTAAATATTTGATTTTTTTATCTATCTTTTCAAAGACATTTATGGCAACATGAACGTGGCAACCCTTAAGGCATAAGGTGCGCTAGTAGAAGTTTACGCATGACAAGTTCGTCGGGAGGAAATCAACTATTTTGCTGCAAATCACCCGTCCCAAGAAACGGATTTTCCAGTTAAAAAATAGACAGTGTACCCAGTGTAATATAAGGTAGACAATCCCATTACTATTATTAATGTCGACACTGGGACAACCAAAAACTCAAGGCAGTCATAAGCCAGCTCTTTCGAGAATAGAAAATAGGTTATCCAGTGATTCAGATGCCAAGTAAATTGGTTGACATCCACTTGGTGTTGATTTGATTGTAGCTTTAGATTAGTTTATGTGACTGGTCGTAGCAATATACTCATAGTGTACCAAGAGATACACCGATAACGTAGATTCGCGTGCACTGTACCATCTCGTGACACGCTAATAGAACAAGTCGTAACATAAATTCGGCCTCCACTTTTCCAGGTTCTATTCTCATACGTCTCTTAAATCGTGGCATTTCCTGACAGCTCTTAGTTTGTCTGATTTATCAACGTCAATACCTTATCGTCGTAAAACATTCATTTGATTTTGTCAGCATCAAATGTAAGCTATTGGAACGTCTCTGAGGATTCGACGAGTCATAACTATATAGACGTTAACAACACAAAAATAACAATACCATTGATTTCCTGTAGAGCTTGATTTCTTCTTTGTCAAATTTATGCCCCACATGTACACAAAACAAAAGGGAAATCAGTGTGTTAAGTTAAGAACTGTGCAATTGAAACAGGCAAAAAATAGAGAGTTGTAACTGAGCAGACACGACTGAGCACAGCATACACATAGAAAGGGACAATGCTCTTAAACAAATACAACAATGTCCTACATTGTACATTTTTATAGGACGCATATACATGTACTACAATAAGATTTTATGGCAATATTTGAACTGTAATACATGTACCACCGCGTTTTAATATACATGTATACTAGTATTTTGGGATCGCAAGATTCGTGGCAAATATACCTCTAGCTTATGTAATATTAACTCAATATGAGAAACAGTTGCTTAAGTACTTAGTTTGTGGAATAATTTCTACGAATTACGAAAAGATGGATTTTAAGATAGCAGATGTGATTGTTTTTTATTGCAAAGTAAACTGTTTTCATCTCAGTATCTTACATGTGACTACTGGTCCTGGATGTCAGTACCGTTAACTGGTTCTAAAATTCTAGCACATTCATATCAGACAATAAAACTCGTCTTACGGTGATCAATAGAATTGGAGACGAATGAGATCCGATTCATTACTTTTTATGGCTGTGAGCCACGGTCTGCCATTTCAGACGGTAATAAAACGACAAAACCCTTCCGATGAAAAATCATCATGTGCCAATACGATCAAATAGAATATTCGTACTTCCACCCATCTTTGATAGAACATTTTAAGCGCTTGTTTTTCCCCCCATTAAATACAAATGATGCTGTTTAAGGGACCAAATGTCCTAGTATAACACATGACCTGCAACAAAACTTATACGAACAGACACATTTTTTATAATTATTTCATTGGTTGACAAATTGATGATGAACGATCCTAACGCTAGACCTGGTATAAATAATACGAACAAAAAATAAAATAAAATGATATAATATAATACTTTACCATAGTGAGTTATACAATTACTGTTAAGAACGGTCCATTTTTATTGATGTATTTGTAATTGCTACAACATAATTATTGTTGTTTTGGTGTACAAATTGTATACAAAGTATTATTTCAAGTTCAATATTTTAGCATCATTTAAACTTATTAATATTCTTTGTATGAATAACCCTTACATGTTCAGTGCAAATCAATCTTAGTGTGCTACATGTTAACATTATTCATAAGAATATTTACAAGACCTTGGACATCGACATAACACGCTAGACTTGCCAATCCTCTGTTAATGTCTGACTATATCCATCTATATCTTGTTTGATATAACAATATTGTCTTAACTGTGTGTTAATCAATAGAAATATAATGTTTTGGTCCCACTGAGATTTGTTTGCCTCGATGATTTACTTCGAATTTATTGTAAGTGCATCGGAAGGCATCGGGAAAAGAAGGGGTAAAGAAGGAGAAAAGACAACGACTGTGATTGCTTATAACATAAACAAATAGATTATGTAGATATACGTGTAAATACAATATATTATGCAAATGAACTGAGGTATAACATAGATTAAATACATTAACGCTTTTGTAACCAAAGGGCTAAGATTCGTATGGAAGTCTGTCGCAAGTTTCTGGGCCAGAATGTGCAGATAACGGTTGTAAAAATTGGATGTTTGTTGTTAAAAAGCAATAACATACGTGTCAACTTTCTGCATTAACATATTTAGTCAATGTGCCTTAAAACATTATCTGTGATACCATTGCTGAGAATCAAATTTCAGTATATATTCCTTAAGTCTGAATGGACGACGAAGTCACTGAAAGTTAGAATAATTTAATTGTAAATACATGTTTGCTATGTGCGAGATTTGTAAGTCCGTCGGCCTGTTGGTCAGTATTATAAGTGAACTACACACTATCTGATAGAAAAACTCCTGTAGTGGTTGAGTAACAGTCATATAGCAGTGAAGTATCTGCAGTAATCATGTAGCTCTTATCAACATAGAAACACAGAATGGTTAAGAACAAGCATGAAAAAGGTAAGTATTAATTATGGTAATTGTTGACAATATTGTATGATGATTTAAACATATAGTAAACTGATTATGGTAATTGTCGACAATATTGTATGATGATTTAAACATATAGTAAACTGATTATGGTAATTGTCGACAATATTGTATGATGATTTAAACATATAGTAAACTGATTATGGTAATTGTCGACAATATTGTATGATGATTTAAACATATAGTAAATTGATTATGGTATTTAAACTACAGATCCCGGTAACTAATGTTATAGCAAAGGTAAAAAGCTAATGCTCAATTTCAGTATGCAAAAAGCACAGCCAATCGATTTTTTTACGTTGCGAGTTAACGTATCTGAAAATATAATTGTATACATTGTGTACCCAGTTCCAGGAGACGCTACTACGTGACGATGGAACACTACAGTGTAAATGGGCATCCTTTGATACGATTTGGTAATATTGATGGAATGGTAAATATTTCGTGTTTGTTGTACATGTTCTTTTACCAATTTGTGGTCTGCATCTGCATTACAATACAAAAACACAATCCATTGAATAAGAACAATACAGTGAGCTCAAAAGGAAATCAATGAATATATTTGTATTTAGGGGATTTAGGGCATAAAACTTGACATGTGTACCCACTACAAATTGCGTATCTCTCAGTGCTAAATAAGGAATTGCGGCGAACGTTTTGCGAGAAAGGGAATTTTACGGGGTCCCTAAATTGTCTATATATATATACGATTTAATTCCACTTTTACAGTGATGTATACATTACATGCATTTTATGAATAATGCGAATAATAAACATTTATGGTGAAAAACAACATAATATAGAATGTACAAGTGAAAGATACAGATAGATAATGCATATGAATTACATAATATAAGAAAAAGAAAAAATACATATTTCAATTTACATCAATTGACATTGCTTTGTGTAGCATTTTTCATTGAGTGAGTGAGATTTGCATATATCGTGAATGTATTTAATTGATAATTTAAGAAATAGTGATTGCGAGTCTCGCGATAATGAATAGAGTGCGGGCAGCTGGACACTAAACAAACACTGGTTAAAGAGTTCATTATCAGCTGTATCTAGAAAGGACCCTACTTCTAACCCACAGGCCTGTGTTATGCAATGTATAAGTAAGATTTTTACGTCGCGTATACATGCATTGAGACAAGAGATGTAAATTGATGTCCTCCGTTTCGATCTTACAATATTTGCAGGTAGCATAGTTTTGAAAGCGTCTAAATGTAAGTATTCTAACAACTGTGAAAGCATATGTGAAGTCTAGACAATTTTAAGGACATTGCATGACTCTGTTCAGCAAAGCATCTATAAGCAGATTATATTCCAAGTTTGTATAAATATTACATAATTCTTCAGTTTTATTGATTGCCATTATTCACGCATGCAAAATAAGCAATACAAAATATATCTATTATACAAATACACTTAAGCACACTCCCAACGAAGCACCTATATTTTTTAGGATTTCTCATTTTTTTATATATGGATGTAGTTCAGATTTTGGCTGTGAATCAATTCACACTCGTTGAACATTTCCTATAATTTTTGAGTCACCAAGTTCATCGAAAGATAAAAATAAAACGAAATAATAAGCGTCACTGTAAAATGTAGTCACAAAAATGGCGGCATGTTAAAATACTTCATGACGGACCTCTAGATTCCATTACACGAAAGACACCAGCAATATTTGAGAATAACAACATACAGAAGATGCCTCTATCATTAAATTCTTCGGTTTAATATTATTTAGGGCTTGTATAAACGAGATGTATATGCGACCAATGAGACGACTACCAGCTCTACGAAACATGCAAAAAAGCCTTCGGTCAGGAATGTTGGAACACAATCCAAATATTGATAAGGAAATATGCAAAATATCGCCAAGTTTTTCAATATTTTTCATGACGAATGTTTGAGATTTTTCAATTTACATTGATGTTCGTTGTTGGAAATTGTTGTCATTTTGCCATGATTTGATTTTAATTAAATCACTTGAACATTAATAAAATGTATATATGTAAATGCCAACTTTGAACCAAACCCCTTCATAAACAGCTGATAAATCATGAACTATATAGGTGTTGCGTTAGGAGCGTGCGTGCTTTCAAACGGGGACTAGGGTTGTTATTATTGATTTTGTTGCGTTATGTGTGCACATAGCTACGTGTAGTTGTGTTTTGTTGTTTTGTTACTGTTTTCTGTGATCGGCTAGTTGCTTTGAGTTCTGCGTTCAATTTCCGAATACATTACATGTGTGGTACATAACCATGTACGTACTTACCAAACTTGTTACATAGAAAAAGTCCAATATTTTTTAAAGTAAACTAAAAGTCAGATCCAAATATACCCACTTTTCCAATCTCAAAACCCCAAAAACAATAAACTCATAGTGGTCCGTATTTCACTAACAAACACCTTCCACTGAAATACTCAGAAGTTGGACACATAATGTGCATTACCACAACGTGTTTAACGCGATTCCAAGTGTATTAGAATATTTTATCGTTGTACGTGTATGTTAATGCAATTACTGCAACATGCAAAACAGCGTAATGCTTTTGAATATCTTGTTATGAAATAGTAAGCATGCAACATGCAAGGTCGTATAAGTAGAAAATTGATTGTCTTACATGACAGACAACGAGCATGCAGTGTCGTTAAAGTGTATTTCAAAGCAGGTTTGGTCCATCACTAAAAACGCGGGAAATGTGTTTCAACAGCTGTTGGTATAATTCTAACTTGTTGTTAATCGAATCATTAGACAATCATTTTATAATAATGATTGAGTATAATGACGGTACCACAACTGTTGCTGTTCTCCTTAACAATAAGATATGACAGGACTATCGTTTGTGGTAATTAAAAAAAATAGTTGCTAAACAGAGGTTAAATTACAAATTTTACTTATAAATACACTTTTCATCTTGTGGTGAAGATATGGCATATATTGTACAGTGTACATATTCAAAATCAACTATACTTCTAGAAAATATGCTTATATAACAAGACCATGCAAAATATAAATGATATCTGTGTTATACGTTAATCGAAATCTGATGTATGTTAATATCTACTGATGACTTATAATGTGTTAAGTTCTCTATTTGTTTCAATAACGATTGATATAGCTCAATGTTCTCTTATTTCTAATCGCATTGAACACGCAAAAAGATGTCGTATTGTCTTCTAATGAAGGAGTTTTGTTGGGCTAGCACAGTTGGTAGGTCACTAGACTGCTAGCGATAGTTATAGTCTCCGAATAGACAATTGTTATTCTCCTATGCACTGGCGACCGTCATGTTAGATGCTGCAAAAGAGCAAGTTATAATTGGTTATTAATGCTACAAATGTAGTATTAGAAGAATGTGTCGGTCTAAAAACGTATACACTATACGAACAACAAGTCATATAATGTTGATAGTGATACATGGCATTTTGCTATACACAATATGATGAAATCAATGCCTCACAATACAACATATATAGACAGCGTAACAATATACCACAATGAAAATATCAAAATTAACGAGAGCAGACCAGAATAACAACCATGTAACCATAGGTTCAAATATCGTGAGAAACAAATACAACCAATATATCGCTAGTATGACTTAATTTTGATATAGGAAATACTATGCACATCTCCCTAATTGCGAATAACCTTCACAAATGACAAACACAATGAGAATAAATCACATGACGCAGACAATATTCGGGAATTTCTTAATATGTGACTTATTACTATGACACTGATTGGATAAATTACTTGTCTGGATTGTATATGAGTGTTGGAAGATTGTTATTGAAATCTGGTCATTAAAGGATGCGACCAAAGTGGGTCTTACAGATACCGGTGGATTCCAATTCATTTCGCTGGTCATGCGATGGCTGCCATGATATTGGATACGTCCGGTGTACGCAAGATCACTGGTCCTGTTGATAGCTACGCCAGGTATATACTACATGTTATTATCTGGATATGTTGTTCGATATGTCATGTATGTGCAATGTATTGGGTTGTTGATGGATGACCCTTGCCTCGTGATATATTGCAACATCATTGGAACGCAATATTTGTTTAAAAGTATTGCGCTACTGACATTAAAATAGGTTATGTAGATAGTTGTTTACATATCACTGTTCCGTGCATATGTTCTATTATAGAATGCAAAACGTAACATTATAGTTTCTTAGCGGTATGTACCTAAATATGACAAACTAGTACGTTATTATGGTTTAGTTCTTCTAATAATGACTTCGTGACAAGATATACATTCTTTAGGACGATGTCACAGAACATTTAAATAGAACTACCCAAACAATCGCAGATATGTAGGCAATGTAAGGTGTTTTTATCAACGGTAAATCACTAGCAGTTTCGGAAGTGTGTAATGAATCTGTCAAAGTGAAAACATCTGTCAATAATATATAACACATTGTCATGTCATGTTCTACTTTATTTGCATTCAGTTTTAAAATGTGGCTGCACTATATCACGTTGTATTATTTGTTCGTAATATCCAATGTATTAGCCTACAGATAAAAAGCGAAATATAGATCTAGTAAAAGGTACAGTTTCGTATTTGACAGTAACATACCAATTGCTAGATTTTTTTTTTTTTTTGATTTTTTTTATTTAGCCACCATTATCCCGAATGACAAAGGTGACTAGGCAGTTATGCTAATAGTAAAAACCTTGGGTACTGATCAAATGACGAGTATAGAAAAATACAGTAGCACACGATTCTCAATCGAAGAGGGGTGTGATTTAAGGCAACCCAACTATCAATTTGTACACATCAAATACCAAGGAGCTATCAGCACGAAGCAATAAAATATGCACATGGAAGACACCCAGTAGTTTTACAGACGATTCAGAAGATTATACTAGTTGTCCTCTTGAGATATATAAATTTCGTGCGACACAACATTGTACATTGTACATGCTATCTAATGGAGAAATAAGGTGGCGTTTGAATTTCAAAGTCAACTGCCTTCAGGATTAATTCAAACTTTCATCCAGTATAACGTGCTCAACTTATCACCAATCACGGATAATTCTCATTATACATTATTATGAAGGCTTATCACCCTAGTTTTCATATTATTTTTGGGAGAAATAAAATAAATAATCTTCGGAAATTTATTTTCCTACGCGGAAGTCAAAGCAATACCAATACGAACTATCGCAAATGACCTTTGGATTACTAGCATACGTTTTCTTGTTGCGCAGAGTGGTTCGACAACGTTTGAGATTGACGTCAAATACATGAACTTTGGCGAACATGTAACGTTCGATACCAAATGCGCAAGTCCATCAGCGTGTTAATGCCAATTGTTCGATGCCAAGTGACAATAACCAAATGCAAACAATTAACCCCTAATATTCTGAAACAAAGTCTTCAATATTTTCCACCGATTGTAGCCGGTTTGTTGCCGTCGTGTGATTTTAAAGACATCAATGCAACCTCATACGCAGCATTCGTCTTGAAGATCAAACTAGTTGTTGATTGATACTTAGATGTTTGATTAAAACCTAAGAAGTAATTTGATGAATATGATTGCTTATTCCTCGTAAGTTGTCTCATGTTGTTCTACACAACATGCTAACGGCAATACTATATGTATTATAGTCTTATATAAATATCCAAAAGTACGTTGAAATATTCATTAGTATGATTTAATGACCTTTCTTTCTTTCTTCCATGTAATTTGCAGGGCCCACTCTGTGGCATTATCGCATTTTTAGAGACAGGATCGAGATATAAGGAATCCTGGTGCGAAACCCTAGCTCGTTTCGAATATATGCCTTTGCCTTGGTTCTTAAACGCGACCGGTGTAAGGCACCGATACATGCGAGACTACCTCTGGGTTTCCTACCAGGATCATCACTAGATGGTGGGAAACAATTAATATCGTTTCTGAAATGACCAAGTGCCCCGGCTGAGAATCAAACCCGGGAACTCTCGATCAGGATTCAGGCGTCTTACCACTCGACCACCGTGCCACACACCTAACTATGTGCAATCAATTTTTGGACGGGCATTACAGTCGACATTTTAAGTAAGATTCGTATTAACAGTTTATACGATTGAATTGTACTATGTTTGATTGCCATTGCAAATTATTCATGAAAGTTATCTTCAATATACAATGCATCTTAGATAATATGCAGTCAATAGCATGGCGTTACAACAGGCGTACCCTTTAACGATCAAATCTAATTTTCAGGTTGTGAAAAAAAATAGGATGGAATTGTTTAGAACTGCATTTCACTGTAATCATAATGATGTATCTCCCTGATATTTTAAGATGTAAACATACGAGTACAATCAACGACCTTGGAATAATTATGATTTACATTTTACAGCCGTAAACAGCTCAGAAAAATCGATAAAATGTTAAATTACGGAACGCGTTCTGTCACCAATATACACATATCTATATAATTAGTATATAGCAGTTGTGTCCTCATTCAAGACTGCAGTATTCCGATCCTAAGCACAGTTCTATGAGTTCAGATTTCTGGAATACAAATGCTCGGGAAAATCGATTACAGAAGAGTTGATTATTTTGCAAAATACATTGAATACTCAAGCGAAAATCCCCCTCTCATACACAAAGGATGGGACATGCAAAATGATAGAATAAATTATATAGTTGATGCACGACAAGGTTATGCAAAGTACATAAACTCCACGTGATGTGAATGCTGTTTCATCCATTAAGTCCAACACATTGAAAGAGATAAACATGAACCAATACAGTCATATAATTAAGAAATGACACTGTTGATAATTGAATGATATCTATACCTGTTTTCGTTTCGTGAGGAAACGTATGATGCCAATTTTAAGGTATATGTTTTATGTATTTTATATGAGTACTTTTTGAATGCTGCATAGTATACTAGACATGTAATGTAATATAAAGGTAATATTTCGTACCCCGACCCCCCACCAACCCTTCCGAAACAAAACATACCACACCAACTCGTAGGATGTGGTAGACAATTTCTTAGATAGTTTTAAGCTATTCAGATTATGTTATTCTAACATTGACTTAATCAATGATAATTTGGTATGTTATGCTTGCTTACTAAATATAATATGGGTATAATTGAATTTAAAAATACCGGAGAAGTTTGATTTATTATTTACCATTACTTCCATTTATGATTTGATTCACATTCTTATATCGTTTGAACATTTCCGAAAAAACATTTTCATTCATTTGAACATTGAATTAGTTACAATTTATAAGTTGTTTATGTTGTCACTACCAGATGTTATCCAAAGTGTCTTAATATTGCGATCAATCTATTTGTGTTTCACATATTTTTCTAGAATTTTATCTGGACAATATGGCGTTTCTATACATTTGTAACAGAAAACGCCATACAATGAATAAATGGGTGCTGTAAATTAATCTCCTCGTACTTACCATTACCAACTTTGCCATTGATCAAAAGTACCTTTCGTTACTTGCTGTAACAGTGGTAAATAAACTCGTTATATTATAATAGAGGCTGTTATATTTCGTGATAAAATTCCAATTTCCTTGGCATCGGGAATCGTTGGACGTCATTAAACTTTGGAATAAGACGCAGAAACTATTTACCACAACCAGCAATACGACCATCAACGAACTTACCATATAATAACTTGTCATGAAATGTCAATTTGGACTTCTCAATATAGCACATTTGTTCCACATCTGTTCGTTTATACCCTGCAATTTTCTACGTTATGTTCGTATACTCTCTTTTCCACCAGCATCAGTTGCAGTATAACTCTTATACACTGGGTACACCCTATATTTTTAGAACTGGAAAAACGGTTACTTGGTAGGGTCATATTCAGTTTGGACGAGGTAAATATTTGATTTTTTTATCTATCTTTTCAAAGACATTTATGGCAACATGAACGTGGCAACCCTTAAGGCATAAGGTGCGCTAGTAGAAGTTTATGCATGACAAGTTCGTCGGTAGTAAATCAACTATTTACCTGCAAATCACCCGTCCAAAGAAACGGATTTTCCAGTTCAAAAAATAGACAGTGTACCCAGTGTAATATGAGGTAGACAATCCCATTACTATTATTAAAGGTCAAATACGAAAGAATTTCTTAATTTAACTAAAGTAACACATTTCCATAGATATATATCATATAAAAGACATGGCGTACTTGTAATCCACATAATTGCAATATTTAAGATGGTTTATAACGATAAAGTTGACGATAACAAAATTACAACTTAAATCCAACCTGGTTGTCTCCCTTGACTTTTAGACCGTGTGACGTCATTTTGGACATAAGTGGAACTGTCCTCTTTAGTTTAACTAAATTTGAATGGGTCCTGTCGATTTTTTATCGGATTAAATTCATGATCAGTGACGGAAATTACTACAATGTGGTATGTTCTAAGCATTGTATGTGTTGTCATTTCAATCACGTTTTAATTCCCTTCAATATTTAAGAAACAAAACAACGACTACATACCGATGTGGACATTACTGACTTCAACTGCTGGGCGTGTTATACATTACAAACGCAGCAGTGCAAACTGCGCGCTATAGGGGGTATAAATATCACGCTGTTTATACACTTGACACGTGGGTGTATGCATCGGTGATTGATTTTGAATATATTATATATAGCTGTCACTATTTTGTATATTTATGTGTTAGGTTTTGTAACAGACCATAAGTAAAGCATTCCGTATGAGGAAAAAAATTATGTTCGCAAGAAATGGCTTTAGCTGCATACTTGTACACGCATGTATATTAGACATACAGATACATGATTTGTAGTACACACGAAATGACGCGTAGTTGGCAGTTTCTGTCGTTAATTGTAAAGAATTTATAAATTAGCCATAATTGAGTTACTGAATTCCTAAATTGAGAAATGAACATTATAATTCTAGACAGGAAAGACGAAAAATTGTAAAAGGAAAATTTGAAAAAAAGTCTGTAGATAACCGGGAAAGTTAGAGACATTGTCCATAGTTCTTGGATGCCGAGTTAATCCCATTTTATCATTTTCAATTATGAATACAAATTCAAATGAGAGTAAGCATTAACTAAATCGATTGGTACTTTTTTCAACATTACATACTGCACCAGTCAGTTCCATCATCGCACCAAACCCTAGGGGATAGGCGGTCGTGTTTTTACCTTCCAGCTTTCCGCCGCATTGCCGGTGAAATGTTGGGATTTATTTCAGCGAACCAATACCCTAGTGACACTATTTAGTTGTCAGGGACAGGGGAAATACCGGAGATTGTCCCATCAGCTGTCACCCGCAGGCCGTGGAAGGCGGGGTGACAAACCATAAGCCCATCCCCAGGAGTGGGGTACCGTGGATATGCTAAGTACTGACAGGTGCATAACAATGACACGTTAGAACAAGTGCGCTGAAAATTAAGTAATTTGGAAATGTAAACTCACGCATTTCCAACACAATAATCGGCGTTATGATCTTTTCAATATTGTTGGTATTGCAATGCGCATGTAATAAAAAGCATGTTTTTTTTAATGACACCTCATGGTAAAATTTATTAACTATATCCAGTATCATTGAAAAGTGACAGAATTATAGTGCGATGCTTACACAGAAGTTTGAACATAATTTTTTTACCTTTTTGAAGCTTTCCATTACACCAGAAAACATATTACACGATATTACACGAATCCTAAGCTTGTCATTTTCAAAAAGTTTCACATTGATAAACAAAAACTTGGTTTATTACGCACATTCATTGAAGATATTATTACGCACTTGCTCAACTGACCATAATAAATACTTACATTTCAATTCATGGCGTCATTTTGATTGGCGAATACAAATTGGTTTGTAATAATTTCGCCACGCCCCCTTACACCTGCATGACATATGGCAGGCCAGACAGGGCCAACGATCACCCTAAGAGCTGGCTACCGTGTGATCTATGTATTATTTAAACATAAAATAGACCGCCTGCTTTTGGCGGCCTATAGTGCAGTGTCATATATATGTCGGCCTTTTACTGATTTTCAGATGTAAGCCGGTCTAAATTGTAGGATCAAAATATCTGACGGTGCGTTGATATTCTGGAAAATTAGGCACGTGTTTGAACTCTCAGACAAGTATTATTTTGTGATTTGTAACAAGAATTTACTTATATTACGGAAGCAGATTAACAACAGTGGAGTTCGCTACATACATGTATATTGTTTGTATTTTGTTAAATCCACGATGCTCGCAATGGGTAAGGACACGCCACGTTTTGACATATTTTAAAAAATACTTTAAACAATACTGTACATATATACGAGCCCATGCGTTGTTCCATACAGTATTCTACAATTGAAGTGGACAGAACAACACATAGTATACAAAGTATAAATCTTTAATACCGCTCTATTTTTTTATATAATATATATCCAACGTTCTATTTCGGATAGTCTGACAGTATTTTTTATTAATTACCCATAAAGCAAAACGATACACAATTTAAACACGAACTTTTAAAATCTATATCATAGGCATATTATTTCAACTGTGCGTATCTATTTTTTTCCGTTATGTACTTTCTTGTTGGGGTACATAACGGGAAATGGGTACGTGGATCTAGGTTTATGCTAGGAAGAATCATTAGTTTACACTCAGTTGAATTCAAATGCCAATGATCGATCTATATCTAGAAAAATGCAATTTATCGTTCCATACTAAATTAATAAATTAATGAAACGTTTACCGAGTTATAAACATTTTATATCTGGTATAATACACTGTTCTTTTTTGCATTTTGATTGACAAAAATATAACACGCGTGATGTACACGCGTCTCCAGTTGCATTGACCGTAAACTAAATCTATGTACACATACCGATTTAGGAATTTTATCACATTTGTATACCCAATAATACGTACAGAAACAATTAAATTAAACATCAAATAGGTCAGCAGCTGATTATAATCTCGTGTTTGACATGTTACAACCCCCCGTGATGTGCATAATGTACCAATATTAACCGTATGACACTTCGTAGATCGACGCTGTGTATATGTATGTATAACCCCCGTGGAGAATTTTTTATGATTATGCTTTATATTTGACCCACTATTACATAATAGCACATGCATTCCATGTAACTTTAATGCATTTAAATCGAACATATTCAATAGAGATCAAGATTTATGCGAATATACACTAATAGTATACAGCCTCTGTGTTAATCAGATGTTCCAAAAACACGTCACAAGCTAAGGGAAGTAACTCGGGTTAGTTTATTCACAAAATAAGATAATCGAAATAAGAGATGACGTTTATTGTGTGTTATAATCATATCTGAAGTGTAGAGATTGATGTAATCATTTATTTGTACCATAAACTTATTAAAACAGCAAAAAAATAATCTTGCGTATATGACCTTTAATGTCGACACTGGGACAACCAAAAACTCAAGGCAGTCATAAGCCGGCTCTTTCGAGAATGGACAATAGGTTATCCAGTGATTCAGATGCCAAGTAAATTGGTTGACATCCCCTTGGTGTTGATTTGATTGTAGCTTTAGATTAGTATATGTGACTGGGTCGTAGCACTATACTCATAGTGTACCGAGTAATACACCGTAGATTCTCGTGCACTGTACCATCTCGTGACACGTTAATAGAACATGTCGGAAAATATATTAGGCCGCCATTTTTCATGGTTCTATTCTCATACGTCTCTTAAATCGTGTCATTTCCTGACAGCTCTTAGTTTGTCTGATTTATCAACGTCAATACCTTATCGTCGTAAACCATTCATTTGATTTTGTCAGCATCAAATGTAAGCTATTGGAACGTCTCAGATGATTCGACAAGTCATAACTATATAGACGTTAACAACATAATAATAACAATACCATTGATTTCTTGTAGAGTTTGATTTCTTCTTTTGCGAATTTATGCCCCTAATGTACACAAAACAGTAGGGAAATCAGTGTGTTAAGTTGAGAATTATGCAATAGAAACAGACAAAAAAAGGCGAGTTGGCACTGAGCAGACACGACCGAGCACAACATGAACATGTCATAACATAAATTCGGTCTCCATTGTTCCAGGTTCTATTCTCATGCGTCTCTTAAATCGTGTCATTTCCTGACAGCTCTTAGTTCGTCTGTTTTACAACGTCAATACCTTATCGTCGTAAACCATTCATTTGATTTTGTCAGCATCAAATGTAAGCTATTGGAACGTCTCAGGGGATTCGACCAGCCATAACTATATAGACGTTGACAACACAAAATAACAATACTATTGATTATTGTAGAGTTTGATTTCTTCTTTTGCGAATTTATGTTCCTAATGTACACAAAACAAAAGAGAAATCACTTTGTTAATTTGAGAATAATGCAATGAAAACAGACAAATACGAGAGGTGCGACACATATATTTGAACAGTGCTGAATTTCCGATATTTTCCATCTAACCCAATATAGATGAAATATCTTTTTTGAACAATGAGTAATGTGTCAGGCATCATATACAATAATTGATTTGGATATTTGCAATATGGTTCAAACCGAAATTGCCAAACACTCCCCACGAATGACCAAGACATTTTTGTACCGTTTTTGTGAAGATAATCAGTAGTACTCGTCACTTAAAGAGTTGTTTTTGTCATGCTGCGCCAATAATACAAAATATTTAAAAAATGCCAAAACGGGACTATTTGGTTGATAATCGTACTCATTTGTTGTATGGTGACGATGATCAACCAAATAACTATAATGTGGTTTTCAACGACATTAGGAGTATCCATTGTTACTACAAAAACAGAGATTTAGCAAATATTGCATGACAAACTCCGAAAATATTGGTGTTCACAAGCGCTAAAGGAAAACAACAATTAAAGGAAACTATAATCTTTAACCAACATATAATATATACTACAACAGAACAGTTATATCGATAACTTTGTCACCTCTGATTAGACAATACATTAACATTGAGATATTTACGGTAGACGACCAGGCTGCTATATGAGAAGTATCCTAGACCCTACCAAGAAGATGACATTCGTTAAGCTACATCGGTTAGAAGCCTGTTGCATTACATGTGCTGTTGTTTGTTTTAACTAATAAAATAGAACTCATATTTATTCTACAAACGGACAAATAAGCGCACGATAGTATGCCATTTATGTTTTAAAACCGTTTTTGGACAAAATGTATCTCACATGGCTTTCCTGGCGACAATTTTTCGAATAATGGTGTCTTGACAAAGGCCCAGCACCATACCCCAAAACAATCACACCATTTGGTACCTTAAGAAAGCGTATTACATGTTTATTGCACGATAATAGTAAAGGCCAAAGTCAAATAACGTTGCATCCAAAGAATTGGAATCTTAAGAATAAAGCAACATTGATTACAATCCATACATGTTTACAACATTTGTTGGATTTTTTCAGTCATAAACAAGCTCAAAAGGATGCCCGTACAAAAATGTGATTTTGGGTTCTAGCTTAATTACAAATACAAAAACAATGCGTGTATATATTAATTGACACATTGATGTATACGATTAAAGATTGAATAAAGACTTTTCGACTTTACAATGCCATGTTGAAAATATGTGATGTTCTACACTGTTCAAATATAAGTGGGGCACCTTTCGTAGAAAGGGACAGGACAAGACTCTAAACAGACACAACAATGTACAATACTGTACATTTCGGTAGCATTTCGTATACATGTACCACAATATGATTTTATGGCAATATTGAACTGTAATACATGTACTAACGCGTTTTGATATACATATATTTTGGGATCGAAAGTTTCG
>OY787661.1:58166529-58598718 GCA_963678985.1 Spisula subtruncata
ATATGAATACAAAGAGTTTTCTCCCATTTACTCGCCTGTATAACACTACTTGCAGAACAGAGAAGCAGCAATGTTTTTGAAGACCAGGAATATATTTTTATTAAGTGTAAAGACAATACATTGATTGGTACATTAACATGTTTTGAAATAAACTGTTTTACTGCATTGTTTAATGTGTGTAATACTGTGATTGGTACACTAGATGGAAAATATAAAATTTCTTTGCCAGCTTTGAACGGCAACATGATCATATAATATGGCAAATTCAGCCGCTTGAACCCAATAGTTTATTTGTAAATCAGAAAATGTTCATCTTTCTATCTGTCACATTTTTTACTCCTTCATTAACTTTTTTTCAGACATTACAAACATTGTTTGACAAAAAGATATGGAATAATTAACCCAATTATAATTCTGCATCTGTCTAAAAGTGTATCCATATTTTATGGTGGGCATTGTATATAAAAGCACATACGAAGGCGAAGGTTCTGAATTTATCACTTAATGCTAAACAACCATTTGTGTTGTATTTCAATCCACACTACGTAAGCAAAAGCTTCATTTAATCATATACGTCCTCGTTACATTAGGTTAATAATTACATTAATTGGATATGTCTTAATTCTGAGACAATAACAGTCAATAGCAATTCAAAATAGTCTATTATCCAATCTGTGACCGCGTTGCCGAAACACACACTCTAATAAAGTGCCGGCATACACTTGATTCCAGCTATAACATACCTTTACGCAGAAGCCGTACCCTATTTATCTTAATAAGCAATAAGTTAATATTGCCCAGAGTAAATATTGTCCAAAACATGATTGACACATGATTGACGAGTTGTTGTCAGGGACAAAAGTTATATATTTGATATACAATGTATGTCCTGAGGTATTGATTAAATCATTTAAGTAGGTTTTTGATTCCACATACAACGCAACATCCATACCATGTTAATATAAATCCCTCTTTTCTCGACAAACGGCTTTTTCGTGAATGAGAGGACGATTTGTTAGTGTTAATGTAGTACACAATATTATTAATGCAGTGCCAGTCTTCTTAATGTACTACCGTATCTTTAACAGGAAGTTGATTTCAAGATAGAAAAACACCATTAATAATCCAGACGATATGAGACAGAGCAAGACAATTTAATCGATACAATGTTTGATTTATTTATCGAGGGAATAGCGGACATACGCAGTCTACACATTCAAAGTTATCATCCTGGCACTGGAGAATGGTCAGCAAAGGAACTACCACATTCGTGACGGCGAATCTTTCGCGAATTTATAACGTGAGCATATATTTTATACATTTCCTCATTACCATGTAAACTTCATGTCAAGAATTATTTAAAATTAGATATTTCTTAGTTAGCTGATATAATACATGTACTTGAATCTATTCCTTCCGTTAGATATTTCAATTTGTCAAAAAACTACGATAATGAAATTCCAAAATGTTGCAATATCACTTTATTCAAGATATAGATCATTTAAATTAGATTGTAAAACCAATACAATCAAATTACTCGGCCAAATGAACTCAAAATGTCGTATAGCCAGGCTGCCTAACCTAATTAATCTCTAGATGTAAATTCAACAATCATAAGCGAACTCGAGTGTGTCTTTAAATATTTATTGTCTAGATGACCTAATGCTTGCATCTGTTACATTCCTTCATTATATTACAGAACATGTTTATCAGGAATCATATGGACGCAGTATGTGTCTGGTGACCTTTGTTGAGGTTTGTATAGTCTGCCAAGCTTGTACATTTTGTGCTGCGCAATACTGTCTAGTTGGATCAACAATATCCTTCTATAATACTGGCTACTGTCAGTGTATTGCCTGAAATTGCTTGTAGAGTCACATGTAAGTAGGGAATATTGATTAATAACACGTTCCTAGAAACCATTGTTTTTGTCAACTAGTTGCAGAATATGACCGGTCGGCTGAGCTTTGGCAAAATAGCAGAGTCAGTATCAAATAACTTACACTGTATATTCAGTAAAAAATTGTATTTATTCACAACCAACCCATTGGTATCCCATGCAGCGATCTTTTATTATGTCCTAATTCATATTGTTCTTACGCTATTTTACGATGTTGTATTACAACTTGAATTCAGTATATAAGAAATTGTCTTCTATTACCCATTTTAAAAGCTATAATATTAATGGCTTGTTCTCAGTATGAAGCTGATATTACATTAGCCTACAAAGGTCAATAACGTATTTGGTCTGTTTAGAAAAGCCGTAAAATATATATGACCTGTCTATTTATTACGGACGGTGTGTAAAAAGCTTAGCACTAACACCGCTACACGACTGATCTAGAATCAAGACATTTAAATAATTCATCAAACAGCGGCTACATGCAACGATTTCTTGTCTTGAGGGAAAAATGACCAGTATTGTGTTACCAACCCCGAGCTGTTTGATGTATACTGTGAATAAGTATGGCTCAGATACATGTTTTAACATCTTCTACAAGTTCCTCAAATTGTCTGGAATGTGTTCCTCAACCTTTCAGAAGAACTTAAACATCTTTTTTTTGTCTGACTCGTATGATTCACTAACTCGTCACGAAAACATTCGTACGAGTGACAGAGGCAGTTATTTACACATCACACAATAGTATAACTGAGTTTTCATCTTTACACACTAGGTAATGTTTTGATATAAAACTAATGAGTTTGTTTATTCCAATGGATATATATAGTTCCAACTGTAAGTTTTGTTTAGAAATCTTATGTTCATGTATAGATAAACCGTAATTTTTGAGCCGTGAACAATTTATGCAGGAAAGTTGATGTAAATGATAGATATAATGCATGTATTAAGGCTTAAGCAATATATGTGATCAATGACAGTAACCAATCCAATACCAAAGATATTTTAACCAGGTATATTCACATACCATGACTAAGAAGTGTAACCTTCCGTCACGGCTCAAAAAACATGGTTTATCTGTACGTTGTATTTTAACTCACACAACATAAACAAACCAAAACCTTTATAATATAACATTCTGTACTTCCTCTCGATCATTTACATTGTCCTGATTAGTTATGGAAGGTAAATATTCAACATTTGTAACAGTATTCAAGGTTGATTGTATATGTTTTGCTGAGATAATAAAATTAATGAACATTCACAATATTCAGACATTGATATATTCTAGTCTATTATCGAACTGGTCACGCTGCTAAATCCAAGGCAGACAATCTAGAAAACGAATCAATCAAATCCAAGTCAAGTTTATGAATGAGGCCAAATATTATATGACTGTACTTTGTAGTCTTACCCCATTTATCATATTTTAGCAGTAAGCAAATATTGCCTCAAACCTTATTGACGAATTGGTGTCAGGGAAAATCTATACGAGGTAATAAGTATACCCTGACGTATTGAAAAAATCCGAGACGCAGGGCTTCTTTTCTACAATTTCCCCTACAATGCAACATCCATACCAGGCGAATATATAATAATCTTACTTCTCCCGAAATAATGCTGACACGCGAATGGGAGCACGATGTGTCAGTGTTAATATCTTACAAAATGGCATAAATGCTTCCTTATTTTACTAACTTTTACAAGATGTAGGTTTTCATGTAGGCCAACACCATTAATATCACAGACGATATGAGTCAGAGCATGACAACATAATCGATACATTTTGTCAGTTGTATTTTATCCCCACAACTTAAACGGAAATTTTATAATGTCGCATTTTGTATTTCCTCTCTACTATTTGCATTTGCCTGATAGTTACAAAATGTTAATATTCTAACTGTATGCAATGTGTATTGGATATGTCTTGCAGAGTAAATGACCATTCAAAATATTAAATTTTCGACTTTGATATGTAATGGCCTGTTATCAAATCCATCACCGAATTCCCGAGATAGACGCTCTAACCAATATGCAAGTCAAGGTTATGAATGAGACCAGATGTTATATTTCTGTACTTTGTTGTTTTACCTCATATATTCTATTTAGCATTAAGTTAATATTGCCTTAAACCTCTTTGACGAATTGTAGTCAGGGGAATATATAAGAGGTAATACATATACCCTGATATATTGATAAAATCCTATACACGGGCTTCCTTCCTATAATTTCCCCTCTAAATACAAATTCCATACCACGCTAATATAGATCTTACTTTTTCCGACAAAATGCTGACACGTGAATGGGAGGACTATGTGTCAATGTCAAAATGGCATAAATGTTTCTTTATTTACTATCTTTTGTCAGAAGTAGGTTTCAAGATAGGCCAACATCATTGTATCACAGACGAATTCAGCCTGAGCGAGACAACATAATCGATACATTGTTGTCAGTTTTAAAAGTGCACAGAGAATGAAATATCAGAGGTAAGCTACTGATATTGTGTCATTAAAGGCATAAATTTTGTTAAAGATCATTTTAGAGTAAAACTTCATAGCAAAATAGAGCTTTCAAAATAGAGCAAAACGAGTTTTAGTTTTTTTAAGTAGAAGCTACTCTTTGTCTCTTTAGGTCACAAACCACCAAATAGAGTTGTTCTTTAACTCAATGTAAAGTAACCTAGGTCAGCCAAAAAAAAAGTCAACTTTTTGTCCATGGGGCCCTCTCAAAATCTTTTAATCAATAGAAATAACATCCAGCTTGAAGAAAATGAAAAAAAGCAGGGGGTCATGTATCATATAAGACAAATTTGGTTCGTCAAACGCGGTGAACAGATTTTCTCACATGTACGGATTTACTCACTGTCCGTTAGCCCCAACCTTACTTTCACTTTCATATTTAAGCCAGAATACAAAATATTTCTTAATAAAACCATTTCACTACATCACATACATGCATACAAAGCATTTAACACAAATTTCATGATTCTGATGCTGATTTGTCAAGACATACCCTCATTTCCAGTCGCTTTAAAGTTTTTTAACGGACTATTTGACTGTATCTGAATTTGGTCCGCGTAGGCATTTAGTGGTTATTTACCTTTAAGTTCATCTCTAGTTGGGTACTGAAAGTGACCTAGTATAATACATTAAATAATGAGTAACTAACTCCAATGTGCATAGTTTTGTTGTATTTATACTAGTGACCTTATAGGAATTAAACCAATTAACATCCAGATTGGTTGTCTAAAACGTTATACACCAGATAATCGTAGGGCTGTCACACTTAACCAAGCCCATTTAATTAATAATTTGCACTATGCACCTTTGTTTGATTTCTTTATCGACATTATTGCAGATACACGGAGACTACATACTCATAACCTAACACCGCATTCCCGGAACAGATGCTCTAACTAAAATATGATATAATAAAAGCAAACCAAGCAAACAAATGATGGCACATATATATCATTACTGTACTCTGTAGTTGTAACCCATTTGTCAGATTTTGTCCAAGACCTTATTGGGTTGGCGAATTGTTATCAGGTGAAAGTGGTTATAACTATGTAAATCCTTAAGCTCAATGTAAAATTATTTCAATGTAGAACTGTGAGTTCCAACCCAAATGAAGCATCTGTACCACACTATTATCGGTTTCAATCCCTAATCTAGAATAAATGCTGACTCGTGAGTTGTAGAAATATTTGTCATTGTTATACAAAATCTCATTAATGCAGTTACATTCTTCTTTGTTTACTAACTCCTGCAAGAAATGATACGCAAACACCATCAATTTCCCTTTGAATCTTGCGCGAATGAAAAGGAGCATCGATTTCAAATCTAACATAATTTATTTACGAATAAGTTAATGTATACACTTTACCGTGAATTCATTATTTCTTGCATTATTTCAAATCAGTGTTGACGGCTTGAGATATTTCAATTTGTCAAGAAACTACAATAATGAAATTTCAAATAGCTGCAATATAATTTTATTCCAGTTAAGGTCCATGGAAATTTGATTGTAAAACCAATATGACCGAGTTACACCGCCAAATGATCTTAAAAAGTCGTGTAGCCAGGCTGCCAAGCAAAATGTATTTCTAAAGATGTACGTATATGCGAACTAAAATATGTCGTTAAACATTTATTAGTTAGCTGATCGAATGGTTGCATAATAATTATGTTCCATTCCTGAATTATCTTATAGACCTTCAATTTGCATGCCAAACAGGAATCATATGGTGGCACTATGTGTCTGGCGACCTTTGACTTAGTCTGTATAGTCTGCCAAGCTTCTACTTTTGGTCTATAGAGTGCAATTCTGTCAGGTATAATAAATAATGTCTTACTTGGCATTGGCTGCAGTCATGTTTTTCACTTTTGGAGTAGTAGACATTTTTGTTGTAGTAGCTTTTAGATACACAGGTCACCTACTATATTTTGCATCCATAATAGAGTTTCCTGACTCTTGACCAAATTAACCTGTGATTTAACTGAGCACTAACTTTAGTATTTAGTGCTTTATATACCACTAGAATGCTACGATATTTGGAAGATCAAACACGATAACTGTTCAATTTAATATCTAACAAGAATATGCAAATTCGAGAATTTTCTTAATGATTTAACTCTATATAATTCTACGCATATTTTACGGTAACACGATAATAATCAAATTACTT
Source organism: Spisula subtruncata (assembly GCA_963678985.1). Lineage (NCBI taxonomy): Eukaryota > Metazoa > Mollusca > Bivalvia > Venerida > Mactridae > Spisula > Spisula subtruncata. The sequence continues at coordinate 58,173,117 of OY787661.1, forward strand.
GAAGCCAAATGTTTTCGAAATATCGTATATGCAGTCTGGCTAGAGTAGATTATTTCTTAGAAAGTACAAATATAAACAAACGTGGGATTGCCAGTCAGGTAGTTTATTTTTAGGAAAGTATATAAGCAAACCCGAGTGTGTCGTTTAACAGTAATAGGCTAGCTGGCTATCTAATCATTTTACGGATTCCATTCCTAATTGGCTTACTGAACATCACTTTGCATATCCAATATGAGTCATAAGGTTACAGTGTGTGTCAAACGAGCATTGATTTGGTTTGCACGATAGTCTACCAGACGTGTCCAGCATTTGGAGTACAGTCGATTTGCAGATAAAGCATGACATATTGCAACCTTGGCTAATGGTATGTTCTCTGAAGAGATGTCGCAACTGGTTTGTATTTGCTGGCAGAGTCAGGTGCAAAATGGGCATACTGGTTACCATTTAGTTGATTGTTTGGCTAACTAGTTGCAGTAAATTACCAATAAGATAAACCTTTGACAACATAACTATGTCGACATTGGATCTATTCTTTATAGTATACATACTAATCTTTTCACAATCCATTGATTGTCATTTCGACTCATTCAATTTGTAAGAACATTGGCATCCCGTGCAGCAATCATTTTTATAGTATCCTACTTAATTGTTGTTTGCTATTTTAGGATGCATCAAAAATAAACTCGTAAGCCATAAATAAGAACATGTCTTCAATTACCCGTTTTAGAAATGATGTGTCAGAATGAAGCTAAGAATATCTACGACCAAACAGAAAGCCTACATGAGATAATTATGTCTTCGGTATATTTAAACAAAATCTCTTCAGAATATATGACTTGGTTTATTTATAACAGGCGATCTGTGAACAACTTCACACCGTCACTGTTACATAGCTAACATGGAATCATAACATGTAGACATTTAAATAATTAATCAACCAGCGGCTTATATTACACTGTGTTGTTTTTCCATCTCTCGAATGTGTTTCTCTGGGGACCAACCACTGGCTTAGAATGAGAAGGTCTTAAGTACAAAATCGACATTTTGAGAAAACAAGATACAACTGTACGACAACTATTATTTAGGTATAGTGAAAACATTGACCAGGCTCTATTTCTTGCGCTAAACTATGAACAATCGGTATATTCCGAGGTCGTACATTCTTTGTTTATATTGTTTTAATTAGGAATTAATCAGATAATTAAATATTTGTACATGCTTTGAGTATCCTCCAAAGATACAGACATATTTGGAGAAATGAATTTCCCTATAATTACTGCCTGCTCGTCTCCAAATAAACAATTGTGATTGCATTAGTGTCAGGACAATTGCGCACATGCTTTAAATTGGTAATTATTAAACGTTATTACGTCAGTCCTCTTAACGTCAACAGTACCATCTTTCAACCAGTCAACCACTTCAATTGTCTTGAATGTATGCCTTAACCTTTCAGAAAGACTAAAACATTGTTTATTTGTCTGACTGTCATGATTATCCAAATCCAATTCTCCAACGGAAACATTCGTACGAGAGACATATACTGTTATTGACACGTCATACCATGGCATAATTGAGGTTGTTGGTGCGTTTCATATTTACCGGCTTGATAACCTTTTAATATATAAAACTAGTTTATTTATAAGTAATCGATATCGTTCCAACTGTAAGCATATTTTAGAATTGGTATGGTCATTCCGTGCTTCCCTCTCGACCATTTATATCTTCCTGATAAGTTAAACAAGGTCAATGCTCTAACTGTATTCGAGTAATATTGGATATGTAAAGGGTTGCCTGCAACAGTAAGTAAGTAAGTAAGTAAGTAAGAAACGACTTTATTTATAGTAGATAACATATTTGGTAATATACAAATTTTCAATATGGTACTGCGGTATGTGCTTCTTTAAAGTCAAGCAGTTACGACTGTCTTGCGAGCAACCTACTACTATTGTATTATTATTATCTTGCTTAGATAAGTAAAGTAAATGAACATTCAAAGTGTTTCGACTTTTATGTGTTACGGTCTGTTATCAAATATATCACTGCACCACGAGGTAGACGCTCTAACCAATAGATGGTACAATTATGTATAATAAAAACAAATCAAGCATATGAATGATATATGATTTACGAGCAACGCCCCATTCAACAAATTTAGCAACAAGTAAATATTTCTCAAAACCAAATTAATGAATTATTGACAGCGGAAATCTATGAGAGGCTATATATATACCCTGATAGTTGGATGCAATAGTTTAAGAAATCCTATGGATTTCCCCTTCAATGCAACATCTGTACCACGCTAAAACAGTTCTCACTTTAACAATATATATGACTGGAACGCGAATTTGAGGATGATTTGTCAGCGTTAACGTGCTACACGATCTCATTAATGCAGTTCCATTCTTCTATATTTACTAACCTCATCTTGCAAGAAGTGGGTTTTTCGATAGACAAACACAATTAATATCCCAGACGATATGAAACAGAACAAGACAATGTAATCGATACGTTAAAGGAGTAACATTTTTTATCAAGCGCATATAGCAATGAATTAAAAAGAAAACCTTCGGTAATCTATAAACTGCGGACTGTGTTCAATTGCTTGAAGTATTTTCAATCGTTATTTTAGTTATGTAAATGTGTCTAGCTATTCTGTTTAAAGCGTTATATTAGAATGAACAAATCCTAATAACACGCAGAGCAATGCCCATTCATATCCCGACCTAAGTTACCAAAAATCGTGTCCAATTATAAGTATTATCAAATTTACCGCTAATTCTTTATTTCAAAATTAGTTTTGGCTGTATTATTCTTTATTTTAATTTGTCAAGAAACATGGAACGTGGTATTCCAGAATATTATAATATATTTTAATTCTAGACATATCTATGTTCCATGGAAATGCGATAGTAAAACGATTGTAATCAAATTACCTGGAGCCAAATGATCTCAAAATGTCGGATAGCCAGTCTGGCTAGTGTAGGCACTATTAAGAAAAGTAGATAATTATATAAGTGATACCGAGTGTTGTTAAACATTTATTGGCAATCTAATCATGTTATCGGTTCGTAATTGTCTAACTGGATATCAAGTTACACGACTCGTACCGTTACAGTGTGTGTCTGTCGAACTTTGCCCTGGTTTCTACAGTCTGGAAAACGTGTCTAGTAACGTGTCTAGTATACATGTGGTGTATCTAGTATACATATGGTGTAACAAACAGTCGATTGTCAGGTTGGATAAATCATGCACTTCTAAACCTTGGCTACGATCATGCAATACTTTTGTGGAGATGTCATGATTTGCTTGGAGTTGCTAGCTTGGAGTGACAAGCAATGAACGGTTACTATTTGATACCGAAAAGCGGGTGTTTGGTCAACGTGTTACCATATATGACCAATACGACTGACCGCCACATATCAATAGTATAACTCTTCACCAAGTAAATTAAAATTACGGTACACATTGAAAAGATAACCCCTTTTCCAATATCCTTATGTTGTTTTATCTGATTTACCTGTTTCCTTTAGGTTGCACAGGCCACGATACCGCGTTACAGTTATACCTGTATTATGTTTGTTTATTTATTCATTACCCATGGATTGTAATTTTGATACGTAAGAGCATTGACATCCCATGCAGCAATCCGTTTGTCTGTCAATCTTTATTGTTAATTTGCTACTTTAGGATCATGGCCATTAAAACTTGTAACCAACAAATTAAAACGTGTCTTTAATAATCCGGATTAGAAGTTATTTACCAATGATCTGGTATTTAAAAGTAGCACAGACTATCTTCGACCTTATAAGAAGCAATTGCGTCTGATAATGTGGAGAAAAGCTGGTCTGTATATATGAGTGGTATATTTTAAATGGCGATTTGTGAAAGACTTTACACCAATATTGCTACATTGCTAACATAGAACCATGCTATTCCGACTTTTAAATAATTAATTAACCAACGGCTTTTGTTACTATGCGTTGTTTTTCCTTCCCGACAAGGCGTTGTTTCTAGAGATAAATGGCAAGAATTGTATAAAAATTCTGTTTTCTGTGCTCGACTGGTTGGGTTGAGTGCTACCTTCCCTGTCAAATTTCTCATGCCTTTTAAACATATCCCTTGCCATTAGTTTGGGTTACCACGAAGAAATACAGAGCTTGCATATATGCAAGAACGCCAAGGAAAAGGTGTCTATGAATTCAAATAACCATTTTGTGAACTGCTGTCTCAGTAAGTACAGTACCTACACAAGTCTTGTCAGTTTTGGACTTCGATAATAATATGAGAATACGAATAATAAGTTTAACATCTCACAAGTTTACATTAAACCTCTAACTACTACAATCATCAATTCAGGAAACATGGGATTTTCTTTGCTAAAACAACTATCAATACCTTACTGTGAAAACTGATGATATCATTTGTCACTTTAACATCCTGTTCCATCTGATTAACACGTCAGTCTGAAGACGTCCGCCGTGCAATACGCACGAAATACGAGTGAAATCAGAGTATAATTGAATGGAATGAACGACTTGTCACAGGCTTGTATGTTAAATTCTTGCAGATGTTAAGTTTTATTTTTCTTATTCAATACTATAGTTGTCATTGTGATTTCAGATGTGAGTCTGTTTTTATTTTTGAATGTTCTTTTACATATTCATTTTACATGTAACGTTTGTGTTCTGATGGATGTTTAGTTTTGACTTCTGTTTTTGTATCTAGCTTTATACATCAACATACATTAATGGAACATGGTGCTAGGGCGGATTTTTCCAAAATCGTGATTATTAATAACTTTTATACTTAACTATTAAACAAAAAGTAATCAAAACTCATATTATTAATTTCAAGGGTCAACTTTGAATGTTAACTAGAAATGTATACACAGTTGTTGGTTTGTGACCTTCGGGTTCTTCTGTTTTTGTTGACCACTGACTTCCCTATGCATTATCATTAGGGGATTATTAATTGGAGATAGCTTTCAAATATCTGTCTTTGGCTACAAATTGGGGCTGACATAAATGACATCCGGTGTCATTTAAGCATTCAAAATGTGGTTTTCACGCATGTTGCGTGCCAGGAAAAAACATGCAATATGTTTACATCTAACATTCTGCAATGATAGCTATATGTCTCTCGACACTGTAGGGAATATTTCCTTCATAATCTCTTACAGTCAGAATAACCGATATTTTCAGGATGATTAAATATATACAAATGTTGTGTCGCTTCAAGCATGTCAGTTCAAAGCATGAAGCCATAAATAGATTTGACGTCAATATACAGTTATTTAAAATGTATGTTTTCATAGTATTATACAGCGTAGGTAGTTGACATTTCTAGTTTATATTGAATCAGTTGTCAACCAGTCATATTTTTAATTGACACGTTCTATTTCTGAAAATGCCGTGACTGTAACATATGTTACCGAAGAACATCACCAATCCATTGTTGTCGCACTCCTATCTGTCTGAACGTATGGAAGTCTAGCACTTTAACAATGGTGTAAGCGGGCGCTTCTGTACATCCGATATTTACAATGCAGAATACAGTACCGCTCTGGTTACATTAGGATAACATCAATCGTATGTATCGTGTAAAATTGAGAGAGTCAATGTCATTCTGAAGAATAGAGTCCAAAGCGACATAACTCACCCTTTAATGTATTAGTATATCACATTAGTATTTCTTAACACCGAATTGTTTGACATCCAGTATGCTTACAGAATCTAGTTCATTCAAATTCAAGAAACCTATTCTCAATTGTTATACATTGTATGAAATAATAAGACCCAACAACATACTTACCCAAAACATGGATGGGATAAATCCAGTGAAATTTATATGCATTTTCCCCGTCACTTTTAGAAGTTCCAACACAACGTCAACATTTTCTATATTGTTAATTACTTCATCAATGACTTCTAACACTTTTGTACCATGTTTTTCAAGGTTTTCATTGATTCGTAGTCCGTCTTCTGATTCTATTTGCCGGAATTTGTCGAATAACAACTTTGTATCATCAGCCGATTGAAACATCCTGAAAATATATATACATATATTTAATTACTCATGGACGTTTACAGGAATACTAATGAACTAGATAAATAAAAAAGCATCTCTGAATACACGTAAACACATACATTGTCATGGCGGATAGATGGCAGTATTGGTGTTTGTACCTTTAACCAAAAGTACATTTCAATTAGGAAGCAAGCTAAATCATAATTAAATAACCTCATAAATGTTGTTTCCTTATATAATGCAGAATAAGGTCAATGTTGCACTTTACGTCAAGGGTCTAAAGCACTAATACAGCCACCAGGGCATGGACGCTGAGTTGTTTCGTGCTGAGAGAGCCTGTAAACAACACTAATGACATGTGAACTGATGATTGCTATAGGTATAAGAAAATCCGAGGGGTAAGGTAGCACTCAACCTAACTAGCCGAGCTTAGAAATCAGAAACACATCGATACAACTACACTGAGCAATGCCCACAGAAGCCTATGCCAAAACGGCGAGCAAATGAGGCACAACAATCCTGGGGCGTGACCAAGGTTAAAAACACTAAGGACGGTGACCTAACGTTATGCGACCTAAAGAGGCACAACTACGACTTGACCTAGTTAAACTATGGACAAGGTAGGAATGGGATGGGAAATAATATTACATATAACTTTAGCAACAACAATAATCAATGCCCACACATAAGCTGAAGAAACAACAGCAAATCAATCAAGTATGTTGTATAACTTGCTGTAGGAACGTGTAGGGTTTCTTGTAAATTAACACAATCCGTTGATATGTACTCTGTACAGTTAACTTTTTTTCTTGGTCAATGATCGGTCAAGAAGTTGATAAGCTATCGATCAATGAAATGCTGTTTGTATTGAAATGTTTTATACTTGATCACATACTGGTTCATAGAGACTTTACGCTCATAATATTGACATTTTACGTTAAGTTATGTCTACATGCTAAACCAACATCGACCTCTCAATCGATCATATTGTTTTGTATATTTTAATTTCTTTGACTTTTTACATGGTACGATCAGTTCTTTTCGTATTGATATATTTTCAACTATAATAAACACAACTAATACTAATCATGTTGTTTTACTTAGTTATTTATTGCGTCGCGTGACATTGTAGTTAATAATGAATTTGAGACAAAAATGCATCGTTGCAGTAAGGAAAAAGAAGAAGTTGCATCGATATTTTGATAGCCTTACTTGTTCCGGCGTTCTGTCTAAGTCAGAGATATATTGCGTATAAAACACATTCTCAAGTTTGTATCGTGGTTTATTCCACCTTCAATGGGGTAAAAACAAATAGTAAACATCAATTTTGCCAACATTCAGCAAATATAAAAAAGAAAAAAATACTAAAGTATACCAGATCTATTAACGTACAATGCACTTTTACGACTGAACCAAATGTCCCAATGTTACTGATCGTTTTATAAGATCAATGCCACTTTATTAGTACAACTGAAGCACTTGTGTGACTTGGTGATGTTATATTTGTCCACACGCCATCGTCGCCTCGCACAATATGAACGAGAATCATGTTATTACTGGAGAAAAACAAATCTACTTTATATGTAAATCACAATCAGACTCTACACTGATTTACAATATAATCCCATCGACAGTATCTGCCATATTCGAATCTGCGAAATGTAGTCTAATGTTTGTGGTTTCTCGTAAAATTGGGCTCAGTTTTGGCATATCAATAGGAGCTTATCATACAATTTTAAGCAAAATACAAAATAATACAGAATAAGGAAGATTAGTGTAGTTTTGATTCTTTGATACCATATTCTATGAAAACACTACATCGATTGATTTGTTGGTGGCTAGGCAATCAATTTACTTATTAACCAAACTTGTATCAATATACCCCACATATTTGAATGGCATCAGACAGTCATTGAATACTTAATTATACCAGGATACCATTGATACTAATTTATCAGCATTACACCTGCTCGATATTAAACACATTGATCTTATTTTACTAGTACATAAAATAGTGTGTTAATATACAGTAAATAAGAAAGGGGCGTGGCCTAGTTGGAGCACGATATATCCGTTTTATTATGCCGGAAATGTGTGCACTAAACGTATTGAAAATAAATAATCACCCAATATGTTAAAGGAATGACTATTGATTCACATAGGGGCGCTTAAGGTGAAATTAAAGACTATTAAATAATCGTTATTCGCACAAAAGTGTCAGGATATAAAAAAGTTCGTAACGCACATTTATTTGACTTAAAATCAATTAACATTATTTAGTCTCTTCTCGGGGCATACTGTGGTAAAGAATTAATTGATTTGCAACACATACAAAACATGCTTGCAATGTTAAGAGCCCAATTACCTAACAATTTAACGACGCGAACTTGAAGATACCGAAATAATAAAACTAATTGAAACCCTTCAGAGACGTCATGGCTACACATAACAGCTGTGAATGCATAATAGTGATCTGTTCGTCAATAATAACAGCGATTCCAGAGTAAACAATATGTTCAAAGCCTTTACAGTACATAGAATGAAGAGCAAACAATAAAATATGGTCATGCAAATAGACGAAACGACAGGTTGCATTATTTGATTCTTGAAACCATTTAGAAACATGCAATTCCATTTTGTTCGATGTTTTTAACAATTGCATAAAGAAACATGTATACAGAGAACATTTGCCTGTCTATTACTATCACAATGCTATTTAAAGGCGGCAACAAATTGACTGTGTACATTGCATTGCAACTAATTTCCTCTTACATAATCATTATGTTCCACTCCTTACATGCCTTTTGTTATCTTGACAATACATTTTTTCCTGTTTAAGACAATATAAAGAGCCTTCATGCATAAACATCTATTACACACAGAAGGATATACATGTAAAGGAAGTTTTATATTGCATTCATTCCATTTAAAATATCATCCATTCCTGGTGCAACTGACGACATTGACAATCGCCATAAGTTGTGAACCTGACGGTAGCCAATGTTACAGTGTTGTATTATTTACGAAATCAACAATCGACTGTTAAGCGTTCCCCATAGTGGGGAGGTCGTACAGACTATACAAACCCAGTCAAAGTTCACCAGACAATGACATTACTTGACTCTTAATTAACATTTTCAATAAATTAATTTACTGAATATATATCCCTATCTCATAAACTATAAATGACACACTCGGATCCGCTTATACTAGTCTGGATACGTCGATTTTACTGAACTAGTGTGGTATTTGTGTATAAATGCCAGGCGTGCTATCCCTAATTTTGAGAGCAACCGGATTGATAATTTGGTTATATTCGCTATTTAATTAAATCTGTAAGACATATATTCAGGATATAAGAGAATATATGATGTTCGTGAACCTTTGAACATTCAAGAAACCATCAATGTTGCTTGATTAAATCAGCTAGTCATTAAATGATAAACGGTCAACATAAGTTCGCATGCACTCATCTGATAATGAATATAATTATATACGCTACTGTTACTTGAGCATGACTACGGTTTACACTGTGCTGTCACCGCCTCTGTGAGGCTGTGTGCATTAAAGTATATTATTATTATTCCATACGTGTTTTATTTATCCGATATATATCTATGTTGGTGTATGTAAGTTACTCAATATTTACATGTTTCCAATGTTAAGAGCACAATTGTCTAACAACTTAACGACGTGTAGCAGAGGGTACCGAGATAATAAAACAAATTGAAACTATTCAGTGACGTCATGGCTACACATAGCAGCTGTGAATGGACAATAGTGATCTGTAATTCAAGAACAACAGCGATCCCAGTGTAAATAATACAATACCAGTATTTTTTTTACAGTACAAATAACGAAGGACAAACAATAAACTATGGCCACACAAAACAGCAGACGCGACAGGTTGCATGTATTGATTTTAGAAAGCATTTACAAACATGCAGTTCAATTTTAATCTTTGTTTTTAATATTTGTTCAAGATATACAGAGCACATGCACCGGTCTATTTGACACAATGTATACCCATGCTAACAAAGCTGATGTTCAAAAGGCAATCATCGCCATGATTAGCAAAATTATTAACAACATAACCTTGGAGCATATTCATATATCAGAATGCACTAATTAACGCAGATTTAGTGCAATGTATGATATGTATCCAGCCTTGACAGAATAAAGGACTTTTTGTACGAAGGAAACACATGATCATATCAGTGTGAATCCATATAATGGTAAATACAACATGTACCAAAACTATAAGGTATATATGTACATGTACCTAAGCACTACACGTACAAGTCCAACTATTGTTCATACTACAGTATGCAATATTATAACCGTAAAAGGGTAACGAACATGTCAGAATGCTATCAAATGGCGGCACCAAACTGACTGTTTACAACGCATTGCAAATACTTTCCCCTACATAATATATATTCTACTTAATACATGCCTTTTGTAGTCTTGACAAGACATGTTCGTTCTCATCAGAAGACGATACAACAAACATCGCTGCATACACATGTATTTTACACAGAAGGGTCTATAGAAAATCTTATACTGTAGTTAGTCAACTTAAAATATCACGCACTCCTGGTCTGTGTACTTAACGCTCGATTGTCTTATGAAGTCTCGGGCTACGCCCTCGACAAAATAAGGCAACCTCGCGTTTGCGTTCTCTTTCTATAACATATATAGTTAAAACTCACATAAAGACCATGTCAAAACTTAGACAACCGTTGTTAGGTACATAATGATATCCCTATCAGTAATCTTACTCAATATGATGACCAACTGAATAATGATACCAGTTATCAAGGGCTCAAAGACTAGCAGTTATTTTGCTATTGTAGTAGTAACTTATGATTGAACCTATTCCCTGTAATGTCTTACTGTAAGTGTGCTTTACATTGGCATTATTAATATACATCTTGACCGGATTCATTGAAAAGATTACTTTATACAAGTACATATACATCGCGTCGTTAATATAACGAAATAATAGTAAGTCCAAATGAAAGAATAGTAAAAATGCTGCTTGTTTCAAAAGAAATAAACTATAACAATACTTAATATAAAACTGTGGAGCTGTCCAAATATGAGCTTCATAGAGTGATCTTGTAATATTATCCAACTATTTCAGAGTTATTAGCTACATGCTGATGTATGATATGAACGAAATACATTTGGTGGATAAACACCCATTATACCAAGCGATCGAAATCCTTTGTAGATTTAGTAATAATAGAATTTTCCACAAGTTGACATTAACCCCTTGTAATCGAGGACAATATCAATCGAGCGTGATACAGAAATGTTATGTGAACACCGCTTACAGCCTATTCAGAATTTGATTAAAAGATAATAATATTCAAATATTTGCAATATATCTCGTGTTTATCTACAAATATTTGCACGAGGCCCAGACAGTCTCAATTAGCAGGTACTACCACTTTATTATCCAACTTGTTGGTAACACAACGCAAGCTTTATTAAACAATCAATTCAAGACGGACTGCCTTATATAAGTTTAGGTTCATGTCAATATATGAAGCGAGACTTATTAAAACAGAGACTAATAATGTTGCGGATATACAAAAAGTTGCACTAGTTTGAGACATTCACCAGTCAGAAAATGAATGACCACCGATTTCTTAATCCTGGCTCATGTTCCATCGGGTACTACTAATCCTACCTACGTCTGGGTGATATTCACTTTCTATTCTGAAATATTTTCATGACTCAATAAGACATGTCTAGAATCGAGTTACACCATTATCACATTTTGATCCGGCAAAATTGCAGAATAATTGTACTCTGGGGACTGTCGGAAATATGTACTTCAAAGCAACTTCGCCCTTTAATATTCCGATTTAATTTGTGAATAATACGATGTATAGAGCTGGTGTTTTATAAAGCAACTTGCCACCATGCGTGTAAATCAGGATCATAGCAATAGTGAATATAGACTATAAGCTTGTTTGCGGACATGAATAATATGTATACGATGCTGTTTCTATCTATTAACTGCGACCTTTCTTTCGCTTAAATGTCAACCTGTGTTCTTGTTCTAACCAATCTATGCGTCTGAGACAAAGAGCTTTCGTAAGCAGATTTAAATTTGTTATATTATACATGCACGTATGCCATTATTCTATACGCAATCCGATGCCACCTTTCTTCAATGGAGCTGTGGCATTCATCTGTAAATTATTTGACCTAAATACGTTTCAAAACAATAATGTTGAAGACACAGCGAGACATTATGATCGATTATTTATATAGCTTATATTCTGCCAGTAATTAGAAATTATTCACGACGTCTAGACTACACTTTACAACATAAACCTGAATTTATAAATCATCTCTGTCTGTAGGCAGACAAAGTGTTCTAAATCGGCATACACCATTTCCTATTCAAGACAATAAGCATGAATTACGTTGCCTGGCCAATCACTACTTAGGTCAAAGTGTTTTGGAAAATGCCTTTTTCTCTGACTAAATGTAGTCCAATGTTAGTGCTTTCTTGTACAACTTGGCTCAGTGTGTTGGCATATAACAAGGCACTTATCATACAATTCTGGTCTAAGAACTTCGTTGATTGATAATTTGGCTAGGGTTTCCATTTACTTATTAACCAAACATGAATCAATATAAGTCACATGTTTGAACGGCGTCAAACAGTCCTTGAATACTTAATAATACCAGAATATCATCGATACTAATTATCAGCATTACACCTGCTCGATCTGAAACACATTGATCTTATTTTTACTAGTACATAAAATAGCGTTTTATATAGGAAAGGGACGTAGCCTAGTTGAAGCACGATATATTTATTTTATTATCCCGGTAATGATTGCACTAAACGTATTGAAAATAGATAATCACCCGGTACGTTAAAGGAATGACTATTGATTTACATGGGGATGAGTATAGTGAATTCGAAGACTATTTGAAGACGAAAATAATCGTTATTCAAGACAAAAGAGACAGAAAATGGTTCGCAAGCATTTTTATTTAGCTTAAAACCAATTAACACTATTTAGTCCCTACTTGGGGCATACTTTGGTAAAGAATCAATTGATTTGCAACACATACGAACATGCTTCCAGTGAACTAGAAGATACCGAAATAATAAAACTAATTGAAAACCTTCAGTGACGTCGTGGCTACACATAACAGCTGTGATGCACAATGTGATCTGTACCTCAAGAACAAAAGCGATCCTAGAGTAAACAATATTTTCAAAGCATTTTCCAGTACACAGAATGAAGAGTAAACACAAAAGTATGACCACGCAGAACAAAACAACAGAAGCGACAGGTTGCATTAATTGATTGTTGAAAACACTTAGATAACCACCATGTAATTCCGTTTCGTTAACAATTACATTGTAGACACAACGCATATTCACGCGAAGATATACTGATCTATCTGGTCTATAGAAGTCAATCGGCGCCATGACTAACACAATTAACAGCATGACCTTGGATCATACTCATAGACAAGTATCAGTATACAATACTGACAGTAGTTATGATGTAGTGAATAACACATATCCAACGTTGAAATTATAGACGTCAATAGTAGGATTCTAGTAATCTCATTCCAAATGGTTTGGGGATAATTACTTTGACTTCAAGGTCTTTATGATAGTAAATGTATAAGCCAAAGAGGTAATCTTTCAGACAGGTATATTTGAACCCAGAGAAATAACAATATGATCATAAAAATGACATACGTATATGAAAATCGAAACATAATAACATAATGGATACCATTATCGTCTGTAAAGGTGAATGCCAAATCTATATAAGGTATACATGTACAAACTCAACCAGTGTGTATATTACATTATGCAAGATAATATCCTGCCATAACATATTACAATGGCATATAAAGGTGACCAGACAATGACTGTGTATGGATGCATTGTAAATAATTTCCTCTTACATAATTATTATTCTCAACTTAATACATGTCTTTTTATGTGACAATACATTTGTTTCCGGTAGAAGACAATATGATAAACATCACTATATAAAAAGGTATTTCACAGGGAACAATATATAGGACGTTTTATACCGCATTTAGTCACTGTAGTCATAGAATGAAATATCACCCAGTACTTTCTTTGTTTCTACATGCAACGGACGACATCTACGATCTCTGTGGTGATCTGGTGGTGAACCTGGTAGTATATAACATTGTATAATCATCCTGTATAGTGCTCCACTTACTTGAAAGATCAAACTAAATAACAAATGTGGAGATGTCCAAATAGGAGTTCCAAAAATTCATCTAGTAATATTATACAATCAAACATACTAAATTGGATTATTTCTGAGTTATTAGCTACATGCCTCTGTATGAACGAAATGCCTTTGGTGGATAAATACCCATTATACCAAGCGATCGTAATCCTTGGTAGATTTAGTTATACTGGAATTTTCCGAAAGTTGACATTAACCCCTTGTAGTCGATGACAATATCATTCGATCGTGATATAAAATGTTACATCGCTTACAGCCTATTCAGAATTTGATTAAAAGATAATAATATTCAAACATTTGCAATATGCTTTGTGTTTATCAACAAATATTTGCACGAGGCCTAGACAGTATCAATTATTATATTATCCAATTTGTTGGTAACACAACACAAGCTTTTTTTAAAACAATCAATACAAGGCGAACTGCTTTATGTAAGTTTAGGTTCATGTCAATAAATGAAGAAAAACTGTATCAAAACCTACACTAACGATTTCGCGATATTCAAACGTTGTACAAGATTGTGACATTCACTCGTCAGAAAGTATATGAATATCTCATAGTTTGTGGGACCAGAAGTGTTGTGTTGACGACATCCTACTTTCCTCGTATCGCAATTACATTTTTATGTCCTGGTTTTAATACAGCACATAACTGAGATGACTCACCTTAATGTCCCTTTTGGACATACAATTCAATACCAAAGACACCCAAACACAGAGGAACCATTACATGCTCATGTTCTATCGGGGACTTCTAATCCTATCTACGTCTGGGTAATATGTAATATTATCATGACTCAACAAGACAAATCTAGAATCAAGTTATACCATTATCGCATTTCCATACAGCAAAATTGCAGGATAAATATACACTGGGGACTAGCTGATATTTGTACTTAAAAGCAACTTCGCCCTTTAATTTAGATCCAATTTGTGAACAGTATGATATATAGTGATGGTGTTGTATAAAGCAACTTCCCGGTTCATATCAATAATGAATATAGACTGCAAGTTTGTTTGTGGACATGAATAATATATACACGATGATGTTTCTATCTATTGATTTCAACATTCTCTTGCGCAAAGGTCAATACGGTTGTCTTGTATTAACACCATGTACTAACTTATATATCCGTCTGAGTAACAATCCTTCGTTCACGCGACATTGACGTTGTTTGTTTTATCTTGTGCCAATCAATCGTCTTATTCCACACCGCAACCATCACCTAAATCACCTATTCAAAGGTATATACTTAGCGTTATAAAGTCATTGATCTATTCTGTCAAGTGACAAACACGCAAACCATTCAAACGCCATGAAGGTGAGCTTTCTCTGTCAGCATGAAATAACGTCATTTACATTACATCAAAGTCTCAAAATACAATTAGTCGTTACATCATGACAAAAGTTCTTTGTCTCCTAAAACACATTTAGCGTATTATACGTATTCGAATTCTAAACCTTGAACTACATGTACTGGACCTATGATGATACAAGTTCAGCCTTGTGAGAATTTGTGTGAAAAAGAGAGTAAATATTGGAAAGGAATCAACTGAAACACCCTAGCACAGAACATAGAAATTGCACGGACCAAAATCGCTCGGCAGAAAGAGGTAAGGAAAGAACCAAAACCAATGAAACCAAAGTTTCAGCTGTCCTACTATGGCACAATATGAAGAAATTATTATTTTGGTAATGCATGAATTTTGAGCTGTGAATAATAATACCATGTTTTGTGTACGCAATGTCTATCACTACTTGTTTAAAGTGACTAAGCAAAAACCGCACAATTTAATGCGTGAACTACCACATAGATATGTGGTCATTTCACGTGGTGTTGTGATAATTTAATGTGTTAATGATAAATATGCTTCACACCAAAAGACTCTTAAACTAGGGCTCGTTTGGAAATGTGAATTTGAGCATTTCACATATATTGACATTTAGTGAACAAAGTGGTTAGCAATAAACTACAAAAGAGCACATTAGAGTAATATCCGGTACACCATTATACTGAGAATGTTATGAAATAATCCCCGGTAGGTCCAGGAAGTTCTCTATTTTTTCCACTGATGTTTTAATGTTTTCACCACGTGGTATCAACATAGTCTGTTTCAGGAACCATGGCTAATAGTGCTTCAGCATCATCAACTGTGACAACCGCTCTATAAGAACGGGTGCATATTCTGTGGATACCACTTCAAAGCAGTTTGCTATATTCATGTTGCTATTGCAATACAATTGTTATTTGTAAGCAGACATGTTGTCGCTTTATACATTATAGTCATTGTTTCGATTGTCTCATTTCCATTTGTTTCTGTTGAATAAAGCCTTATACTTGACAAGGTCTCATGGCCCACAATAAAGTGTAATTATTCTTAAGATTGAAGAGGAACCTTGCACTTTCCTTTTTTTAAGTTACAGCAATACATGTACACACAAAGTGAACTGTCGTAAAAAAGTACAACATTCAAGCCAATTCTCCCGTGCCTTGTTATAATTGTAATAAGTAATGTTTCAATAGTGGTCATTACATTGTGTAGTGTCTGTATATAGTCCTAATCAAACATTTGTACGAATTGTTCTCTGATGTATTTTAACTCTGATTGAATGTTTTACTTCCATTTCTGTATGCTGAACTGTACATATTTTGGATGATGGTTTGTTTATGACTGTGTTGAGTTTTCATAACATATATGCTACGGTTCGCCATTTCTGTCGAAGAAGAAAATGAATGAATAAATAGTGAATAAGCGATTGGTAAATGTATCTTGTTTGATGCCCGCCTTTCATCATTCATCACAATTATATAGACGTCTCTTAACCTGAACCGTCTTTTAGACAATAAATATCGTCAGCTTTCAAATGTCGTCAACAAATCTAGAGAATTTGGAACCTTGATATATAAATGACATCCAAGTGGTCAACAATTAAATGAACTAACTCTATTGACCACAGTTTTACCATGAATACTCAGGCTTGGATTTATTTCATACGGAAAGCTATTGTTGAAAAACAACTTTGAGCACAAAGACACCAATACATTTGTATCGATTACATCAGAAATGACGAATTTCAGAAAAAGTGATTTTAAACTCGGAACCATCAGATGACCGCCAGATAATCCGGCTTTGGATTAGAATAAAAATCAGGCGACATGACCCAATAAGGGAGAAGGCGGGAGAACCATTATGGAGGCAAACATTTTAACAAACCTCTCAGATGCTGGGAAAATGTCTTAATGTGATTAGTAGTGGGGAAATGAACGGCTTTCATGAAAGACTTGTTATTAGAAGTTTCTAAACTGTACGGTTAGATGAAGACATGACATTCTATTCGTGATCTGATAGAGGCGAATCAAGTATTGATTCTTAATTACTTACGAGAAGTTTAGAATAAAGTGGATTTGTCGAGAAAAGATGATATATAGCGTGCATTAGCGTATGTCAGTATTGCACGGTGAATACAGGGCAATGTCTCCATATAAACATTCCGTTGTAGTTGCACCGTTCGATTGTTGAGGAAACGGTGTTTCACTACTAGGGTTAGATTGATCCTGGTCTCCCAGTAGTCGTAGGGTCTGGCTGTCCCAGTGTCGGAATAATGCGGTTGTGTTGTCGCAGGATCTTAGAAGATGCCGATGATACTAGTAATGGGATTATGTATAAATGCAACAAATACTGCAACTGGTTCTAAGGAGTGGATACGAACATATGGTAGAAAATAACAGGGTGTGTATTAACGGATGTGAAATAAATATACGATGTGTAGTTGTTCAAATTGACATTTCTTGACGAGTAATTATATGGGTTAGCTCGGTGATGTACATATTAATGGGTTATGTTAAATCGTTTATGTGTCTTATTCCAAAGTTGAATGACGTCCAACGTATCCGTTGCCCAGGAAACGCTAGTTCATGTATTGCAATTTCGTCATCAAATAAAAGAGTCTCTATTATTAAATGTATAATAGGTGTTTTTACTGCTATTACCGCAGGTAACGGGGCGTTCTTTTGTTTAATGGCAAAGTTGTTTATATTAAGTACGAGTAGTTTAATTCACATCGTGTATACACGCAATGTATGCCGCGTTCTGTTGTATATTAACGACATAGTTTCCAGATGTAATTCTAGGAATTTGGATGAGATAAAACTGAATTGGTCGAAATTATGATATATCCGGAATATGCAAGATAGCGGAAACCAATTTAATAAACCTAACTCTATGTTCTCTGTAATGAATGTGAAATGCTCCTTCTTGAAAGTGTAGAAACCTATAAGAATATGTAAATGTTCTCTTAAATAGAAATTACTGTAAATAATACATCAAAACGTTCCCCAATCGAATTTAATCGTATATCTATCATATCATAGATCTATTATATTTAGTGAGAAATCATAATGTATCAAAATCAAATACCTGAGCTGCTTAATAGTTTCTTAGCATTTGTGTACCACAGCAAGCATTTTAAGTTGCCTCGGTTTATACTTATATGTTGGTTGGATACAAATTATGTTTTCATCTTACGCAGAATGTCTTTGTATAAAGTATTCATATAGTAGAGATTATCTTTCTCAAAATGATCATTATACAATGAATCTATTCCTGAAAACCATTATTAGATTACTGCTATCAATATTGCCATTTAGTGTGCACCTGTATTCATCCTATTCAATAAGTGGAAGTTAAGGAGGAAGAAGTCATCATTAATACCACGTAACGTTATTGTATTTCGTGTATCAACTACATAACAATTAATTATTTTGATTTCCATGCTTCTTTTCGTGTGTATGTGAGGTTGGTACTTGTCGCGCTAGTATTTCCTGTAATTTTCGAAGTCATCAATTCTTTTGTAATAGATTTTTCCAAAGTTTTCAGAGATTTGTTTAGCAGAACTTTATATGGCTAGAAAGTAGCTGTGGATGTAACAATACCAGTCTGGAATCGAAGAGACAACTGCTTCTATATTAACTTTAAAGATGTTGTTATATCAGTGACATAACTCGTTCCGTAAATAACTATATTATTGATTTTTCTATCATAATGTTTGATCTGATCTAGGATGTTAATGTAAATCATATTCCGTGGCTGGTGACAGTAAATTCACATCTTATAATAAAAGAAGATCTATAATAATGTTTCAAAGAATTGTAGTTCTACACAATTCTAACCTTTTCGCATTCTTAACATTACAACTTTCATCTTTCTGAGTGGCATCTTCAATCAATAAACTGTCTGACAATTTTTGTGCTTCTTTATTTAAGTCGAACAGACGTTCTCACAGATTTTAACGGACCGGGCGTGTTAAAGAATAGAACAGTGCACGAGTACGTTTGCAACGTTATAGTTGAATGAACTTTTTTTAACCATTATTAAAACAAAGTAGATTTAAAGACTTCTATCGAAACTCATATCAAATAGTTAAGTATGTGCTTTAAATGAGACTGATTTACCAACATCATTTTCATAATGAGTATTTGTCGTGCTTGGTGATAATGGAAGTCTAGATCGAATGACTTTATGAGAAAGGTTTGGGAGGTATGAGCATCATTGTACAATTCAAGTAACGCAGGGTAATATAATGTTTCTTTCTTTATTAGTGTTCGATACATAGTTCTTGGTTAATAATAGCGTATTCTACACTTGTGTTTAGTCTAGGGACTCGTCCAAACACTGATATTTGAAGACGCAAGAAAATAAACGGGAAATCAATAATAACTATTATCACCATTGAACAGCATTGCGAGGTATGATCATTCATGAATGAATATACATGAAATAACAAAACACGACAACACCAGATCTCTGACAGTATTAGATGGGAACACTTTCCTTACAATCATGGCTTTACATTAATTCTGACGTCACAGTAAGACAAAGTAAATTAGTTGCTTATAGTGGCGTTACGATAATAGCCAGATACAACACAATATATTGGCGGTGGTGACTTTAAATAGATTAGTGTAGCTGGCAGAAACGCTATTGTTAATTAACAGAACAAAAGATTGGAAACAATCAGAGTTTGTTATTGTCGGGCAAAGCTTATTATTTGGTGGATAGATACATTTCCCTGAAGGTAATGAAGACAACTGCTTACGACACACTGAATAAGATAAACAACAAAGCGTGACATTGTACTTTTTGCTATCGTCGAGTCACTTAATATGTTTGAATATAACACTATTTAAATTTAATGAACCATTGTATTTGGAACTCTTGAATCTTGAGTACTTACCATTCTTGAAAAAGACGGCTTTACATTTGATACTATAGATAATACAAAGATCATGTGATATTATGACCCAATCAGGGGGAAATGGAGAACAGTGGTCAAACTGAACATGTCTACAAACTTTGCCGATGTAGGTTTTTAAATTACTTCTTCATTTTAAGTGATGCTTTTTGAAAAATGTTTTAGTTTTTGCTGTGTGAGACTGATTGACCTATGGTATAATTTAAATACAGGAGGACAGTCATATTGTTTCTGTCTTTATAAGTGTTTCGACACATATTTCTAGTTAAATAGCGACTACTTGACCTTAATCATTTCTTTGTCTGGGGACTAGACCAATCACTTATCACGTATGTTTAAGGATGCAACGCTTGTAAAAATTGTAGGACAATAAATGAGAAATCAATGAAGACTATTACATGTATCACCATTCAGGCTTGAGAAGTAGAACGCTTCATGAATGAATGTACATGTTATGACAAAGTACGACAACACAAACTCACTGGCTGGTTCAGGAACGACCACTTTCTATACCATTAACGTTCTTGCTCGGCCAACGTATTTTACTTCCGAAATATGCTAGTCTGGGAACTTGACTAACCACTGATGTATGAGAATGGAAACTTGAATAACCCCTGGAATATGTGGATGTACCATTCGTGGTCTTTCATGACGTCATAGTAAGAAGCAGCACATTAGTTAAGATAATAGTTAGATACTACAGCCCATTGTTTACATTATATATAACTGTAAAGCAGGCGGAAAACAATCGTAGTGTTAATTAAGAGATAATTGGAAAACAATGACAGTATGTGATTGTCGGGCAAATCTTCTTATTTTCTGAATAGATGCATTTCCCTAAAGATAATTCAGTAAACATATTTGACGACACACTAAATAATGAACACACATTTTTGAATACACGTTTGGTCACCATACAAAGCTACAACACAGACTTACAGTCACACCTTAATAAAAGTCAGCCATTGTGTTTTGACCTCTGGATCACTGTTCCTCATTTTGTAGATAGTCGACCTTACATGCGACACTACAGATGAAACGAAGAGCATGATACAGAAAAAACGAAGAGCATGTGATATTGTGACCTAATCAGAGAGAAGCTGGAGAGCCGAGAAGTTCTATAACCAAATGTTGGGAAAATGCCTTAATGTGATTAGTTGTGGGAGAATAAACGGCATTCGTGTAAGATTTGTAACTAGAAGTTTCTAGACTGGATAGTAAGATGAGGACATCACATTATACTAGTGATCTGATGGAGAGGAATCAAGTATTGATTATTAATTACTTACGAGTGGTTTAGAATAAAATGGATTTGTTGAGAAAAGATGATATATAGCGTTCATAATTATATGTCAGTATAGTACAGGGAATACGGGACACTGTCTCCATAAACATTACGTGGTAGATGCACATTGTAACTGTTGCTGAAAATCTGTCAACTTTCTTAGGTTAGATTGGTTCTGGTGACCCTGAGTTGTAGGTTATGGTTGCCATAGTGTCAAGATAATGTAACTACATAGCGGCAATGGCAGTCCCACTGACCAGATTGTGTATCTGAACATGGGGCATGTATATTTGTTTAGGGGAAGTAATATGTTGTTCTAGTATAGGGATGTTGAGTAGGGTGTCATGATGCCAGAATATGACTGTGTAGGGAAACTGATTGATTCAGTGTCGCAATAATGTGAACAGGCAGTCGTAGGGCTTGATAGGGTACCAGTAATGATATGACTGCTTTTGTCTTAATCACAGCAATATTTCAACTGGTATTAATAGAGAATAGAGGAAATGCACGATAGATAATCACAATGTAAAACAGAACGACAGTTGAACAAATATGCGACATCCTTTAGTTTACATTTGATGGCAAGTAATTACATGGTTAGTTTGATGATGTCAATATTGCGAGATGAAGTTTAGTTGTTAGTGTATCTTATTCCTAAGTTGAATGACGTAGAACGTTGCCCGTTGCCTAGGAAACATTAATATTGTAATTAAATTCCAGGCAATTTCGTCAACAAATAAAATTCCATCTGTTCTGTTATAATTTTATAGGTTTATTTACCACAAGTAAGGACACGCTTCTTTGTTTAATGGCAATGATGTTTATAATAAGCACGAGGAGATTAATTCACTTGTTGTATGCCGTTGTCTGTTGTATACTGATCACATATAAAATTCTAGGAAAATGCATATAATACAGACGAATTGGTCGAAATGACGATATTCTCGGAATTTGCCAGACATTGACAACGGAAACAAATTCTATAAACTAATTCAACGTTCAAATAAATGAGAAAGGTTCCTCAACATGTAAATTTACAAATATATAGGAATCTACTCAAAATAACTGTAAATTATAAGTCCAAGTTTGCCAGTATAGCTAAATCAAACTATGCACGTATAGTATTCAGTTAAAAATAAAATGTACATTTTCATATATATTTGTTTACTTCGGTACGTAATTTTGATATTTTTATGAATTGAATGTTAATTCATTTAGCTAATGCTTATGTTGGCAAATGTCTTAAAAACAAGGTCACAACAAAAAGTATACGAGGTTGAAAAGGTGACAAATTAGAAAGGTGGTACAGTACAGAACGACATAATAGATTGTAACACCTACATAACTCATATAATTGACGTTAATTATATTCCTCAAAACGGTCACCATACGAGGGCCATTCAAAAAATACGTGGACAACCTCGACTGTTTAACTATTTATCATCCAATTTTCATCAAATTTGGTTGAAATCAAGTTCTACTGGTTATGAATTCAGTGCGTATATTTATCATGAAAAATATATATTATGTTCGAAAATATGGTAGTTATAGCAACGCAAAATTGAACACACGGGGCAACCCATCGATTTATCCCGTAGAAAATTGGTGTTGATTTCTTCACCCCGTCATTATCTTTAACCGTTGCCAAAACTTTAAAGAATTGATGTCTGTATCGTTTGAGACTATATAGTTCTGTGTTTCAAATTATGATATCATAATTAAAAGGGTTACAGAGATATTGGTTATCATACTTAGTCACTCTTAAAAGCGAAAAGAAAACGTGACGTCGTGTTAAACCACGGGGGAATGCGTAATCCTGCAATTATATGTTGCGTTTGGTATAAACAGTTTTTAAACACACATACTTACTTGAATCGTGGCCGAAAGTTGGAGATTTCACCAAGAAGAAGTACCGCAACATCATGTAAAACATACAGTGCCGGGGTTGTATATATTTCTTGATTTTATCAGCTTAAACATGTCCCAGTGAGTCAAATTTTGGCTTTTCTTGACGTCAAGACTTTGATATTGGCGCGATTTGGGTACGTGAGTGTAAAACTCGAAACAACAAATGAAATAATGAATGCTATTTGGGTTTTTTTTGTAAGTTTAATCCGTCGCTATAAATTTGTCATTATACAGAATGGTTGTAGTTGTACAATAAGTATTATTGTGAGAATTTAGAAGATGTTGCGAGGTAACCGAAACCTATGACGTCAACAACGACGTCTGGAATTGCCCCGTGGTCACTATTGGTGTAATGCATAAAACATGATCTTCACTTAACCGTTGGTCCGATTTCTATGAAACTTTTGGATTTGGGCGAATGAAGGGGGTGCTACACCATAATAAATAATTATTGATTTATCTGAAACAAATAAGCTAGCAAATTGATTTGTCTACGTATTTTTTGAATGCCCCTCGTACATTTAGAAATCCACTAAATGGCATTACCCCTGAAAATGTTTTGCTATTAATTATTATTACTATTATTACATTACATGTAAATATCCTACTGTTTTGGCTCCTTCTGATTTCTTTCACTGTGCTAAAATGATGGATGAATTATTCATTTACATCCTGTTAATTGATGCATAATTTTAGAAAACGTTGTCATGTTTCAACTTCAATATATTTCATTCAAATGTTTTCCTTTGTGTACATGAAGAAGGCATTGTCGCGGGAATATTTCCAGCAATATTTAAAATTCCCAACTCTTCTGTAATCGATTTTCCCAAAGTCGTCAGAGATTTGTTTTGCAGAAATGTGAACCCATAGAAATGAGCTGTGGATATGAAAAGCGCAATCCTGAATAAAAAACACAGCGTCTTTTTCATTAATTCTATAGATGTCGGTATATGTTTTGATATTTCGTTCCGTAAATAACCACATTATTGATTTCTCTCGTTATGGTAGAGCTTATCAAGGTTGTTAATGTAAATCATATTCCAAGGCTGGTGACAGTAAGTTCACGTCTTATAATAGCAGAAAACCCATTAAAATTATGACGGATAATTGCAGTTCTAATGCTAAATAACTCAACCTTTTTGTATCCTTAACCTTAAAACTTTAATCTGTCTGACTGGCATCTTCAATCGATAAGCTGTCTGACAATGTTTGTGCTTCTTTGTTGAATCCGAAAATCGGATTTGATAGTGCTAGTTAATATAAAGACAGTACGTCAAGTCGTGATATTTACTGTATATTTATTGTAAGACCTTTCGAAAAAATGCATATGATAAATACTAGTAGATAAATAATATATTTGCATTAAATAATTTTACTCGTTATTAGCCATGACAAATACAAAAGAGCATGTAAAAAAACACGAAAAAACTTGTCGTAAGAATAACAATCTCAGTAAAGATGTTACCTTTCGTGTATCAGAAGCTTTGAGGTAATTGTACTTAACACTTATTAATGGAGACGTAAAAGTAATACTTAATATGAATTTTCCCATGATAATACTATTTAGAAATATTAGATAACAAACGATGAATTAGTTATATTCAGTAAAACAAATATTTAAAAATAGTTAATGTCTTAATCATACATCGTAGTATTAAAGTATTCTACAAGTACTTTTGTAATTCTAAACTACGTATGAGGTTGCTTTTACGTCATTACGAATCGTTAGACGGCAACAGACCGGCTTGCTATCGATTAGGTTCTCTTGGAGACGAATATGTCGCTCATAACAAAATAAAAACCGTGACTGGTCTATAACCTAGCTCTGCATTAGGTATTTGATCAATGTTGATGTCGGCAATAATCTCATTCATATAGCAATTAAATTCCATTGTATGGTCGAAATGTGACATTTATTTATCTGTCGGGTTCAGTTTTAACCAACTTGCAGTAATAAGGGGCCGAATAAAACAGTATAGCATAGGGACTCAGCATTCCATTGGGATTGGAGATGCTCTGTTGATGTGATCTTGGTATCGAACCTTATATGTTTGTCAAAACATTTGGCTTAGGGCAGTTGCAGTTTAAGAATGTGCCGTTGAAAAATAACGAAACGCCTATAAACAGTCAACGTTCGTCTAGTAAAGTACATCTCAGACGATTATAAATCACACAAATATGTATCCAACAAACGGATGAGACTAATTGTTCTACAAATTTTATTCACAATGAGTACATGTCGTGATAGATACAAAAAAGATTAACCACATCATACTGGGTGAAATGATTGAGAGGTGTGTTTATACAAATATAAAGGTGAAACTTAAATAAAGATGAACATTCGTACTGTCTTTATATGTGCTTCGAGGCTTAGGTTTTCTTTAATAACATATTTGCTACATAAATCACTTGTTAGTTTGTAGACTTGACAACTCACTGAAGTTTGAGAATGCGATACTAATTAAAATACTGGAAAATGAATGAGAAATCAATGATGACTAGTATCACAATTCAGGCTTGTGAAGAAGAACACTTTATGAATGAATTTACATGCCATAACAAAACACGACATGACGAAATCTCTGACAGTGTTAGATAGGAACACGTTGCTTACAATCATGGTTTAACAGTAATTCTGACGACATAGTAAGAAAGAGTAAATTAGTTTCTTACAGTGACTATATAATAGTAGCCAGATACTACATAATATATTTGCTGTGTTAACTTTAAATAGATTAAACCCTGATGATGGTTTAAATGTTAAGCCGAAACGTAGGTACATTGTAATAATAAAATGATAAACTCCACCATTGTTTAGTCGTGTGGTTCCACTTACTCCCTGAATTATTGTTCTCAATTTTAAATAGATTAGTGTAGCCGACAGAACCTTTCTTATTGTTAATAAACAGAACATAAAGATTGGAAAACAATCACGTTTTGTTATTGTCGGGTGAATCTTATCATTTGCTGAATAGATCCATGTTGCTTGAAAGTAATGAAGACAACTACATAAACACATTGAACGGGAAATGATATTGTACATTTTACTATCGTCCAGTCACTTTGAATATATTTGAATATAACACTTTTTTAAGCTACGACCCAGTTACATAAAATCAACCAATGTATTTGGACCTCTGGATCACTTGAAAAACCAACTGTCCGCTATTCATACTATATATAATGAAAAGATCACGTGACATCATGACCTAGTCAGGGGGGAATCGAGAACCGTGAACAGAACATGTCTACAAACTTTGCCGATGCTGGCAGAAATGTCTTAATGTGATTACTTGTGGGAGAATAAACGGCTTTCATGTAAGATTTATTATTTCTAGAAGTTTCTAAACTGTATGATAAGATGAGGTCATGACAGTCTACTGGTGATCTGATGGAGACGAATCCATTATTGATTCTCAATTACTTACGGGTGGTGTAGAATAACGAAGACTTGTGGAAATTATATATATCGTGCATAATTGTATGTTAATATAGCACATTGAGTTAAGGGTAATGTGTCCATTTATATATGTGGTAGATGAACTTGTTTGTCAAATAAAATAACCAAAATCATGATATTTTGGGTTTATTCAACGCTATTAGTGTCGAGATAAGGTAACTGTATAGGGGGGGGGGGGGGGGTATCCCAGTGTCAGGATGTGCAAGGGATTTGCAAGTCGCAAGATAATACTACTAATGAGACTGTGCATTCCATATAGTCTATATTACAGCGATACTGCAACTGGTACAACATTATTGATATGGCTATTTCATGGCCAATTATAGCGTTTGAAAGAACATAATTATATATGGAACAAATATGCGATATTTAGTAGTTCAAGATGACGTTTCATGACGTTTCATGACGTGTTACTATGTGGTAAGTGAGTGTTTTCTTGCTGGGTAAGTAAAATTGTTTGTGTGTCTAATTCCAAAGTTGAGTGACGTCCGACGTTACCTGTAACACACGAAACATTTTATTGTATTCGTCGATAAATAAATGAACTTCTATTGTAATCTAATGGGTATATTTACCTCTATCACTGCAAGTAACCAGGGGTTCCTTTGTTAAATGTAAATGTTGTTTATATTAAGCACAAGGAGTTTGATTTACATCGTCTATACACTTACTTTATACCGTCTCTTGTTATATATTAATGACATATCATCCAGATGAATTTCTGGGAAAGAGCGTGAGCTACAAAAGATAATATTCTTAGAATAAATCAGATAATAGCAACATGAAATGTTCCTAATAGTGCTTGGAATTCTCAAAATAATCAGGTTGAGATTATCCTCTTATACGGAAATAACTGCGAGTGACCAATCTAAATTTTCGAGTATTACCAAATCTAAGTATACTTCGTATATATATTATTAAACCGTATGTACATAGTTCCCATTGATATTGTCAATGTACGAATTACATAACGTTATGGTTCAACAGTTAATGTTCATTGGTGTACCACTGACAAACATTGAGTTGATTATTGAAGGAAGGAAACGTAATTTTAATTTCAACTAATATTTAACGTACTATATCTAAGTATATGTTGCAATATTATAAGGCAAATTATATCTCTCAAAATGGTCATATTCACTAAATGACGTTATTCTATCAACTATTGGAACACTGTTATCACATGCTATATTTCACGTGCTCCTTTGTGTTTGTGCGGGAAGAATGTCTCTTGAAATCATGTTCCCTGTAATTTACAAAATTCCCAAATTTTCTGTAATCGATTTTCCCAAAGTTTTCAAAGATTTGTTCAGCACAAATTTGACATCATAGAAATAGGCTGCGAACGTGACAACCGCAGTCTGAAATCAAAGAGACAACTGTCATGTACTTTCTAATTCTATAAATGTTTATTAAATATTTCTCTCGATAAATAACAATATTATTGATTTCTCTCGTAATGGTTGAGCTTATCAAGGCTGTTAGATATGTACATTATATTCCACGATGGGTGCCAGTTAGTTCACGTCTTATAATACATGTAGCAGGGAGCTCCATCAGAATGATAACAGATAATTCAAGTTCTAAACAATTTCAATCTTTTCTCATCTTTGATATTTAAACTTTAAATCTGTCTTACTGACTTTGTCAATCAATAAACTGTCGGAAAATGATGATGCTTCATTGTTTACTTTACACAGAACTTGAAAATCTGATTTGATCCGACTTGCTAAAGAAAAAAGTACGCTTGGCACAAAGTCGTGATGTTTTTGACAAGATACGTATACAAAATGTACTATAGTTTGAGACAATTTCAGTAAATGATCTTACTTGTTCTAACCATTGTTCATGACAAGAAGGAAGAATATATCACACTCGTACAAACAGGATACAGTGTAAACTCTAAAAGAGGCCCCTTGTAGAATAAGAACCTATCTATAACAACACCTTCAAAATTTCCATGAGCTTCATGTGGTGAACTTCAACCAATAAGAAGATGCCATTTCGTTTCATTTATCAATAAGGTGTCATTAACAACAAGATGACAAAGGACCTCAACATTCTATTGAAAGTGTAGATCTTAAACTTAAACATTTTAACTTAATTATGTATTTAGCGTTTACATTTCAAACAAGCAATTAACGTGGCGTTTTTGAGAGTTTCAGAAGACAAAGTTTTAGAACATTGTGAGTTAACGATTTGGTAGATGGCATCGAGCATTTCGCACAGTACATTTGATGAAGTGTTTTAAGTATCAAACGTTGTATGTATATGAAAGCATTTGGTGTATAAAGCATTTGGAATTTAATAGTCGGCCGTTTTTATACAATTTAGATTGAAAGTTTTTTAATTATTTGTAGGTTTTGCTGTGTGTCAAAAGAATGGATGAGACTGATTGACTTACATACTTATTCACAATGCGTTTTTCCGTGATTGATGATAAGTGGAACACTTTAATAGGTATGATGGATACAAAGATGTAGGATGATTTTGATGAGAAAAGATTTGCGAGATATGAATATTATAGTATAATTCAAATACAGAAGGACAGTAATATTGTTTCTGTCTTTATAAGTTTTTTAGCACATATTTCTAGGTTAATAGCAAATACTTGACCTGAATTATTTTTTAGTCTGGAAACTTGACCAATCACTTATGTTTAAGGATGCGACACTTGTATAAATGGCAGGAAAATAAATGAGAAATCAATGATAACTATTATCACCATCAAGGCTTGAGAAGTAGAACACTTTATGAATGGATGTACATGGTATAACATAGTATGACAACACAAACGCACTGGCTGATTCAAAAACGAACACTTGTTGTTCGCCCAGCGTATTTTAATTACGAAACATGCTAGTCTAGGAACTTGACTAACCACTGAAGTATGATAATGGAATCTTGAATAACCACTGACGTATGACTGCTACCATTCATGGCTTTTCATTAATTCGGACGTCATAGTATGTTAGCCCTTCCGGTGGTCAAAACAATGCAAGTCAGATACTACTGTCCAGTGTTTACATTAAATAGATTACTGTAAAGCCGTAGGAAAATTATCGTATTGTTAAATGAAAGATAATTGGAAAACAACCACAGTTTGTTATAGTCGGAAAATCTTCTTGTTCTCGGAATAGATGCATTACCCTGAAGATGGGTCAGTAATTATATCTGACGCAACGTTGCATAATGAACATCACGAATTGTTTATTCGCGAGATGATACCTTTCTCTTTTTAGGGTCACTTCACATATTTGAATACACGATTGGTACACATCACCATACAAGTCAATGTCACTGTCCACTATTTTGTAGATTATCGACCGTACAAACGACACTACAGGTGAAACCAAAAGCATGTGCTATCATGGCCCTATTAGAGAGCCGAGACGCTTTACAATCTTCTCCTCGAATGTTCGGGAAATGTCTTAATGTGATTAGTAGTGGAACAAGAAACGGCTTGCATGCAAGACTTATTATTAGAAGTTTCTAAACAGTATAGTAAGATGAGGACATGACATTCTACTCGTGATTTGATGGAGAGGAATCAAGTATTGATTGGTAATTACTTACGAGAGGTTTAGAATAAAGTGGATTTATCGCGAAAAGATTATAGATAGTGTGTATAGTTGCATGTCAGAATAACACAGGGAATACAATGCAATGTCTCCATAAACATTCCATAATAGAAGCACATTCTTTCTAACTGTTGCTGAAAAGTGATTACACTACTCAACGTTGTGTGGTCTGTTTACCAAAGTGTCGGGATGGTTTTTACTGTGTAGGGGAATGGGTTTTGTTGTTCCTAGTGTCGGGATGTGCTTGCGTTTGGTGTCTTGTTGTCCCTATGTCGGAATAATGTTATTTCGTAGGGTCTTATGTCAGTTTCGGGATGTGACTGTGACAGTTTGACTGTGTAGGGGAACTACAGTGAAAGGCTGTCACAGGTTCTCATATAGTCCATGGATTAATATGAATGTAAGCTCTTAATTACGGCAATACTTTATCTGGATTATCAGAATAGATGCCAACACATCGCATATAATTACAGGATATAAAAGAGTGACTGTGGAACAAGTATGCGACATCTATTTGTTCAAATTGTCATGTCATGACCAGTAATTATATGGTTAGTTCGGTGATGTAAATATTGCAGAATGATGTACAATCGTTGCTGTGTCTTATTCCTAAGTTGAATGACGTCGAACATTGCCCGTTGTCTAGGAAACATTAAATTTGTAATTAAAAAATCAGACAATGACGTCAACAAATAAAATACCATATATTATAGTTTTATAGGTTTATTTACCGTTATTAACGCAAATAACGAGATGTTAAATAGCAATGTTGTTAATAATAAGCACGAGGCGTTTAATTTACATCTTATATGCACTCATTGTATGCCGTTTTACAGTTGTATATTGACGACATATAAAATTCTAGGAAAATGCGTACAATACAGACGAATAGGTCGAAATGATGATATTCTCTGAATATACCAGACATTGACAACGGAAACAAATTCTATAAAACTAATTCAACGTTCAAATAAATGCGAAAGGTTTCTCCAATTGGTAATTCTCAAATATATATGATTGTGAATCTACTCATAAATGAAAAAAAACTGTAAATTATAGGTATAATTTTTCCAGTATAGCTAAATCAAAGTATGCACGTACGGTACTTAATGAGAAAACAAAATGTAAAAATTCACATATATTCTGTCAATGTTAAGAAACATATCTGAAACGCCTAAAGATTTCATTTCATAACATTTGTGCACAACAGGACAGTATTATCGCATGACCGACCATGCAATATTCGGTACGTACTTTTGATATTTTGATGAGTTGAACCTTAATTCAATTAGCTAAAGATAAAAGGCAACATGCCTTCAAAACATGGTCACAAAAAAGTATTTGAGGTTGAAAAAGTGACAAATTAGAATAGTGATTCAGTACAGAAGGTCAATATAGATTGCGACACCTACATAACTCATATAATTGACGTTAATTATATTACTCAAAACTTTCATCATATAATTAGTAATCTACTAAATGGAGTTACTCCTTTAAATGTGTTGCTATTATCATTACCATTATTGCATTACAATATGTAAAATTCCTACTGATTGGCTCCTTCTGATCTCTTTCACTGTGTTAAAATGTTGGATGAAGTAGACATTCACATCCCGTTAAATTGATGCACACTCTTTGTATAACATTGTCATGTTTCAACTACAAAATAATTCATTCAAACGATTTGCATGTTCCATTGTGTACAGGAAGAATGTATTGTCGCGGGATTATTTCGCGCAGTATTTAAAATTCTCAACTCGTCTGTGTTCGATTTCCATGAATTTTGTCAGTATTTTGTTCAGCAGAAATATGAACCCATAGAAATGAGCTACGGATATGTAAAGCGCAATTGTGAATCAAAGACACAGCGTTCTATTTATTTATTCTATAGATGTCGGTATATCTCTTGATATTTCGTTCCGTAAATAAGCACATTATTGATTTCTCTCTTAATGGTTGAGTTGATCCTAGCTGTTAAATGTAAAACATATTCCAAAGTCGGTGACAGTAAGTTCACGTCTTATAATAGCAAAACGCCTATTAAAATGATGACAGAGAATTGCAGTTCTAACGCAAAACAACTTCAACTTTTTCGTGTCCTTAACATTAAGACTGGTATCTTCAAGCAATAAACTGTCTGACAATATTTGTGATTCTATGTTGAAGCTGAAATCGGATTTGATTGGGCTTGTTATATTAACTTTACATTTCTTGTAAGACTTTTCGACAAGATACATATGTTATACTAGTAGTTGAATAATATATGTTGTTGTTTTTTTGTCATTACAGAGGTGTACCCTATAATTTTGATCGTTTAAAAACATATTTCCGTAACGAGCCAAAATAGTCACGAGTTGTTTCCCTTTGACCACATAATAATTAATCGCTGGAAACAATAAATTATTATGAGTGATTTAAATATATGTTTGGCATTATAGAGACATATTTGCGCACACTTTCTTCTGACAAATTATGATAATTGATATTGCTCTGTACATTTATCTCATTTAATGTGAAAGTAGAGAAAAATATGCTAGTTATAGGAAATGCTTCTTTAAATAATCGTACTCGTTATTTCCCATGGCAAGGACATGGGATAAAATGTATAAGAAACGTGCAAACTCGTTATAAGAATATCAATATCAGAAAAGGTGTTTTCTTATGCGTCCTTCAAAAGCTTTGAGGTAATTGTCATTTACTCTTATTAATGGAGACGTTAAAGAAATAATAAATATGATTTTTACCCCGATAATACTGTTTCGAAATATTAGAAGACAAACGAGGAATACGTTATCATATTCAGCAAAACAAGTATTTATACATTTAATATCTTAATCACACAACGAAGTATTAAAGTCTTCTAGAAGTACTTTTGTAATTCGAAACTACGCATGGTGTTGCTTACGTCATTACGAATCGTTAGACGGCAACAGGCCGGCTTGCTATCGATTATGTACTCTTGGAGACGAATATGTCGCTCATAACAAAATTAAAACCGTGAACTGGTCTATAACATAGCTCTGCATTAGATGTTGTGATCAATGTTAATGGAGGTAATAATTTCAGTCATGTAGCGAATATATTTCCCTGTATGGTCTAAATGTGACATTTATTTATCTGTCGGGGTTAATTGTAACCAATTAACAGTTATAAGGTGCCATTTAAAACAGTGTGGCATAGGGATTCAACATTCCATTGGCAATGTAGATGCTCTGAGAATATGGAGTAATTTCTGTCGATGGGGTTAACTCAATAGTATGCACTCGCCATCTGAGCATTTAACTCAATTACATATTTTTTATTTGCCATTTGGCGTTTCGTTTTGAACATTTTGACTACCAATTGGCGTGTAATAATGGACGTTTTAGGCTACGATTGAGACATTTATGGGTTAACGATTAACATTTGGTGATTAGCAGCTGGTAAAGAACATTTTGCACGGTTATTTGGCGATGAAGTGATCTTGGTACCGAACGTGCTATGTAAGTTAAGGCATTTGGCGTAGGGCAATTGAATTTTAAGAATGAGTCGTTGACGCTTATAAACCATCAACTTTCGGCTAGTAAAGTACACCTCGAACGATTATGAATTACTCAAAAATAGTTCCACCGGATGGATGAGACTAATTGTCCTCCATACTTATTCATAATGTGAATATATCGTGATAGGTACAAAATATAAAAGGTTGAGCACAGCATGCTGTGTAAAATGATTAAGGTGGGCCAGATACAAACATAGTATGTATAACTTTAATAAAATAGAACAATCATACGGTCTTTATAAGTGGTTCTAATAGTTCTAGTCTGATAGCGTATGGGCTACCTGAATCACTTACTAGTATTATTGTGTGGACAAGACAAATCACTAATGTTTGAGGATGGGGCATTTAAATAAATATAGGACAATAAATGTGAAATCAATGATGACTATTATCACCATTCAGGTTTGAGAAGTAGAACACTTTATGCATCAATTTACATGCTTTACCAAAATACGACAAGACGAAATCTCTGACAGTGTTAGACAGGAACACTTTCCGTACAATCGTGGCTTTATAGTACGTGTAATTCTGACATCATAGAAAGAAAGAGTAAATTATTTTCTTACAGTGATTATATGATAATATCCAGATACTACATAATATATTGGTGGTGTTGACTTAAAAAATAGATAAGTGTAGTCGGGAGAAACGCTATTGTTAATTAACAGAAAATAAAGATTGGAAAACAATCACAGGTTGTTATTGTCGGGCAAATCTTATTATTTGCTGTTAACATTTGTAGATATATTTCCATGAAGGTAATGAATACACATGCTTATGACACACTGAATAAGGTACACAGTGAGCGTTTGCTCGCATGATACTTTTTGCTATCGTCGAGTCACTTTACATATTTGAGTACAAATATACATATTTGATACATATCACTTTATAAAGGTACGACACAGTCTTATATCATCAACATAATAAATTGTTTCATTCCGGTCACGGAACAAATGTTACATACTAGTCAGGCTATTGCACATTAAAGTTAAGATACGTTTATGTCTGAAATAGACTGTGCCGTTTACAATGTATTATGTTTCAGTACATTTCATCTAAAACTATACCTTACACATCCATAAGAACCTTTTGTTTGGAGAGCACATTTACATGCATTTTATGGGATATCGAGTGTCTATTGTGCGATTGTACAATATGCGGCGATAGTATTTTAGTTCACATGTTCAACGGAATGTTATATTTCTCAAGGGACAACTCAAGTCTACTGAATGTTCTAACAGTAAAACTACCGGGTTCAGTGCATTGTGCTAAAAGCTGAAATTTAATGTCTATGTACAGTTACACGGTAGATCATGTGTACGCATTAATAGCCGATTTCTCTGAAATAACTTCCTCTCTTTGATGTCGTATGTAGTGTACTACTGTGTATAATGATTTAATTTGTACTGTATCTACAAAGGCCTTTACTATTAGCATTATATTATACAGTTATTTATTCCCTTATGTCCTTCGAGCATAAATGATAATTCACAGCGTATAAACCCAATCACTGTATGACTTTTCGGATTACTACAAAATTCAACATGTATCACTTATTCCTATGGAAAGCACATGTAAAATCTGATCAATTTATGACTTATTGCCGTAACATATAATTCAACGTGTACATGTATGCCTTATTGCAATTGTCGGAAATCGACGGTGATATATGAGAGCCAAATATAAAATTAAACTGAAACTGTACCTACACTACTATAATCATAGCATTATTCATTTATCACTTCGAAAATATATTGGTTAAACTACTTCTGATATATTTGATATATTACTACTGCATATTAAAATTGAATGCAGATAAAGTAGTGCATGTCGTGTGCTAAATTAACAGACGAGTGTACTTGATAGATTCATTTCAAACTTTCGCCACTTCTTGCTAGTGTTATACCAAAAAACACCCTACATAACACGTACAAGTCTTTTTATTGATTGTAATTACACACTATCATTGTAGTACATTAGATTAACAAAAGTATAACATATAATGCTAATACATTTATTCACGTACACGTGGCGCCAGGAAAATACAATGTCCTGTTTTATTTAATGAACGATACACAGTCATGAAACAACTTTAAACAAGCCGAACAATGTTATATCTACATGACCTAGCATTCCATCAAAGGTACGGGTAACATCTCATTAATTACTTCGATCAACTCTTACATATTGTATGAACTGCATGTAAGTAATCAAGTTCTTTTTAACAACTCCTGCGTTACAATGATGGTGTTTTATATCGCAAGCCAATACCAATGGTGTATCCATCAACAACATCAAACATACTGTGTCTACGTCGCGTATCTAACAGCATGACCAGAGACATCGGGTATCAGTAAAATGTCCAACAAGTACATCAGATACTGCATGTATCACCAGTACATCATGTCTACATTACGTATCCGGGACATTGTGCGAATATGAAAAATCTAACAACCTGAATAGAGACAATGTGTCCACATGCCTTATATCAACATGACCAGAAATATTTGTCTACATGGCATGCTTTCATCGACATAGCTAGCGACAGAACATTGATTCTAACTGTATTAAATATTTACTGTTTGGAAGTCGCATGCACTAAAAAGAAATGAGGAATACAGAAAAACCACAACACAACTACAAGGACCGACGCAAACACGAAATCCAAAGAAACGACCAAAAGCCCAAGCTCTCGCCGCAAAATACAGGATGACACGATTTCAATCAAGGATTCCGACAGGCAATTATCTACTTTAATATAAATCTACCAACACTTACATTGAATGGACACGAGTCATTAGTCATAGTTATAAGTCACAGTGGAATAATATGGAATACTTCATGTCTGAACATTGTCCGCGACACGTCCTCATTGCCTTCGTCATTTTATGATGATTACTTGCAATTACTATGATACGTCTTTCCTGTACCACAATGAAGCCATAGTAGCAATATTGGAGTCGTATTTACTTCTCTAGACATTTGAACCCATATTACAATGTTATAATTCTCGTCTGTTGTTATTGTTTTCCATTTAAGTATATTGTTACCCTGTCTGTATATGATGTATTGTGAGGCATTGATTTCGACGTACATGTATTAGTTATAGCAAATGCCATGTATCAATATCAACGATATTGTAAATTGTTTTTTTATCATATGTCTAATAAGACCGACATATTCTTTTACTACTAGTATTAACCGCCAATTTTAACTTGCTACATTTGTATTTTGCACCATCTAGCATGTTGATTGTCAATTTCATTGATGAATAACATTTGCTGAATCAGAGTATCGAACTATTGCTGACATTCTAATGACCTACCAACTGTTCAAGCACAACGGGACTCTTAAATAGCAAACGGTACAAGGTTTTGTATTTTTACAACATGCGTAACTTAAAGAATAAAAACAGGAACAACGCATATTGGCACAAGAAGATAAGAGAGAATCAATCGCATTATAAAGTCGTCAGTATATGAGTACATTAACACACATCTGATTTAGATTACCATTAAACACTGATGTGATTTGTTTCGATCTAGTAATAATGAATATAGATAACATCACCAATACAACACTCAATGCTAACCAGTCCAACAGCAATTGTCATCCAGCAAATAAACCAGCCAACTGCAACCATTCAACCTACCAGCGGCCACCATTCAACCAGCCAATGGCCACCATTCAACAAGTCAACGGACACCCTTCAACCAGCCAGCGGCCACCATTCAACAAGTCAACGGCCACCCTTCAACCAGCCAGCGGCAACCATTCAACCAGCCAACGGCCACAATTCAACCAGCCAGCGACCACCATTCAACCAGCCAACGGCCACCATTCAACAAGTCAACGGACACCCTTCAACCAGCCAGCGGCCACCATTCAACAAGTCAACGGCCACCCTTCAACCAGCCAGCGGCAACCATTCAACCAGCCAACGGCCACAATTCAACCAGCCAGCGACCACCATTCAACCAGCCAACGGCCACCATTCAACAAGTCAACGGAACCATTCAACCAGCCAACGGCCACCATATAACCAGTCAACGGCCACCATTCAACCAGCCAATGGCCACAATTCAACCAGAAAACGACCAACATTCGACCAACCAACGGCCACCATTCAACCAGTCAACGGCCACAATTCAACCAGCCAACGACCAACATTCGACCAGCCAACGGCCACCATTTAACCAGCCAATCCCTAACAATCAACCAGACGATGATAACCAGTTCATTAGCATATGGCAACATGTCAACCTGTAAAGGGTAGACAGTCAACCAGCAAATATCAGCCAGTCAACAGCAAATAACAGTCAGTCAATCAGCCAATGGCAGTCAGTCAACAAGTCAACCAGCAAATTGCAACTACTCAATCAGCTTACAGCAACCAGACAATCACTCAATAGCAGCCCGACAACCGACCAGTGGCAACCAGCACATGGCAGTCAACCAATCAGCCAATGAAAGACTGGCAAATAGCCAATGACAACAAATAGACCACCCAATGCAACCATTCAACGAGTCAATGTATATCAGTTGCCATCGAGTACATACCAACCGATCAACCAGTCAATGTCAGTTAGTGAACCAACAAGTGACCTTTTGTCCGTTGAGTAGTCTTAAAAAACATAATGGACTATAGTAGAAAAGTTCTCCATAATTTTATGACACATATGTCGCTGAACTTTTGCGTGCTTTGTTATATATTATTGCGTGTTACTATTTCATATCTCTCACTTATTCCTTTTTACCTAATATTTGCTAAATCAAATTCTATGGTTGTGGCACTCACTCGACTTATGTAAATCAATATAGCTTTCTGGTGAGCTCGCGGCGGCTTAGTGACAAATGTGTAATTTAAAGGCTTATCCAGAATTAGATCTACCAGGAAAAAATGTAATAAAGCGCCTCTCAGATGAGCCATAGATTTCCATCACAGAAACACGAGTGCGTTTGTGTGTAAACAATAGGGACAGTATGATTAAATGTAATTTAACGGCAGATGCTGTCCATGAGGGATGTTCAATAAGATAGCGGACTATATGTAGTGGATATTCGCTATAATGAAATATTATGCTACAGCGGTCAAGCTGTGCCGTAATACAACCAAGCTAGATATCTCATGATGTAAGTCAATCCATGCGTTGCTCAACCGATGACGTCAAGACTTCTAACTCGATGTCAATGGAAAATACACTTCTATTTTGAACGATAAAGTGCGTTCTCCAAGATTATGTGAGAAAAAGAGCTTCACAATTGTATACATTACATGTGGTTCAATAGAACTCGTACATCGATTCAATAGTGATGCATAGTTTGAACTTTACATCTGTTTCGAAAATCTTCATTCAGTTTTGAGGAAATAATGAGCGTATAAATGGTTATAAAGCCTAGCACATTATAAAACATAGAAAGGCACTTATTATCTTATATTACAATTATATTATCGGTGAATCCTTGAACTATATCAACAAATTTGCCTCTAGTCTTCCAGGTCTGAGATTCGCTCCGTCAGCTCCATAGCGTAGGGTCTGGGTTTTTCATGTGGCCTCCATAGTGCAGTGCTAGAATGCCCGCTCTTTACAGAACGAACCAAATTGAACTAGCTTATTCCATGCTTTACTTTTAAAAATTGACAAGTCAGCAAATTTTCCTGCATATACTCGAAGCACTGAATAATATTAGAAATGAGTTGTCAAAAAGAATTAATGTGAGTGGAAGAACATCTTAACTATCTCTTGTCATCAGTGGAAAGACTTCGGGAATAAATCTCGGGAGGCTTCGGGACTATATCTCGGGAAGCTTCGGGAATATATATCGGGAGATTTCGGGAATACATTACGGGAGGCTTGGTGAATCTATCTAGGCAGGCATTAGGAAAACATCTCGAGATGCTTCGAGGACATCGTGTCAAATCGACTGAAACAGAGAGGTACCGGGAGATATGATGTGTATATTGTCCACATTGCCGATGATATTCCCCAGTGGGGATCCATAGACATTTACGGTCGTTATAAGTTTCAATGATTTATCTGTGAAGTCGAAGTTAAAGGCGGATCATCTAAACATTAAACAATAGGTATGACTGATTTATATATCTCTAAGGCATATTGCCTTGAAACTAATCAAGTTATTTAGAATACGAGAAACTAATTATTAAACTGCTGTAAACTTGTTCTTATTTCAATGGGACGAAATTTCGATGAGTCTTTGGATTAACTTTTACCCGACGGTTCCCCACTAAGAGAAATGAATCACAGGTCTTGGAATGTTTCCTAAAATGTGAAATTCCTCAAACTGGAAATTCTCAAATATATAGGATTCTGAATCTACTCATAAAATTGAAAATAACTTAAATTATAAGTTCCAGTTTTCAAGCATAGCTATATCAAATTATGCTCGTATGGTTCTCATTGAAAAAACTAAATGTACAAATTATCATATTGCCAATTTAAGAAACATATCTGAATCGCCTAAATATTTCGTAGCACTTGTGCGCAGTAGGCAAATATTATCGCATTACTGACCATACATACTTCGGTAAAAATATTTGATATTTTGATGAATTCAATGTT
The DNA here is from genome assembly GCA_963678985.1 of Spisula subtruncata. Taxonomy (NCBI): domain Eukaryota; kingdom Metazoa; phylum Mollusca; class Bivalvia; order Venerida; family Mactridae; genus Spisula; species Spisula subtruncata. The sequence goes on from OY787661.1 coordinate 58,214,034, forward strand.
AATGCATTTACCTAAAGTTTATGTGGAAAAATAGTCTTCAAAACATGGTCACAACAACAATTATTGTGGCTGAAAATTTTATTGACTCAAAACGGTCATGATACATTTACAAATTTACTAAACGGTATAACCCCTTAAAATACTTTGCTATCAATACTACAGTCATACTCCAACTACAATATAATTCATTCAAAGGTTTTCCTGTGTTGACATGAAGAAGTGATCGTCGCAGGAGTTTTTCAAAGAACATCTAAATTTCCAAAAGTCGTCAAAGATTTGTTTAGCAGAAATGTGAAACTTTAGAAATGAGCTGAGGAAATGAAAAGCACAATCGTGAATCAAAGACACAGCGTCCTTTTTATTAATTATATAAATGTCGGTACATCTCGTGATATTCGTTCCGTAAATAACCACATTATTGATTTCTTCCGTAGTCGTTGAACTGATCGGTGCTGTTAATTGTAAATCATATTCAAAGGTTGGTCACAGTAAGTTAACGTCTTATAATAGCAGAACATGCATTAAAATCATAACAAAAAATTGCAATTCTAATGCTAAACAACTTCACCTTTTTCGCATCCTAAACATTAAAATTTTAATCTGTCTGACTGGCATCTTCAATCAATAAACTGTCTGACAATGTTTGTGTTTTTTGTTGAAGCCGAAATTCGGATTTGATTGGGACTGTTAATGTAAATACAGTACGTCAAGTCGTGATATTAACTGTATGTTTATTTTAAGACGTTTTGCAAAGATACATATGGTATATACTCGTAGTTTATTACATAGTTTTCCATTATTTTGTCTCGTTATTAGCCATGACAAAAACAAAAGAGAATTAATAAAAAAGTACAAACTTTATATAAGAATAACAATCTCAGTAAAGGTGTTACTTTTCGTGTTTATCAAAAGCTTTGAAGTACATGTCATTTACTCTTATTAATTGAGACGTTAAAGTACTAATAAATATGTATTTTACACTTAGTATAGTGTTTTGAAATATTACAAGACAAACGAGGAATATGTAATAATATTCAGCGAAACAAATATTTAAAAATATTTAATATCTGAATCGTACATCGAAGTATTTAAGTCTTGTAGAAGTACTTTTGTAATTCTAATACTACGTATGTGGTTGCTATGACGTCATTTAGAATCGTTACACGGCAAAAGACCGGCTTCCTATCGATTAGGTATTTTGGAGACTAATTTGTCGCTCATAACAAAATAAAAAGCGTGAGCTGGTCTGTAACATAGCTCTGCATTAGGTATTGTGACCAATGTTAATGGCGGTAATAATCCCAGACGTGTTGCAATCATATTCTTTTGTATGTTGACATTTATTTATCTGTCGGGGTTAACTTTAACCAATAAGCAGTAATAAGGTGATGTGTAAAACATTATGGCATAAAGACTCAACATTCCATTTGAATTAGAGATGCTCTGTGAATATGGAATAATTTCTGTCGATGCGTTTAACTCAATTATTCAATTTAATGCACTCGGCATCTAAGCATTTAACTCAATAACGTATTTGCCATTTGGCGTTTCGTTTTGAACATATTGTCTAGCAATGAGCATGGAATATTGGACGTTTTAGGCTTAGATTTGATTTAAGACTTTAGGGGTTAACGATTGGTATTTGGTGAACCGCAGCTGGTATAGAACATTTTGGACTGTCTATTTGGCGATGAAGTGATCTTGGTATCGAACGTGATACGTATGTCAAAGGATTTGGCGTAGGGCAATTGCAGTTTAAAAATGGACCATTTAATGCTAGTAAAACGCCTGTTAACCATCAACTTTCGTCTAGTAAAGTACATCTCGGACGATTATAAATCCCTCAAATTTATATCCAACGGTTGGATAAGACTAATTGTCCTACATCATTATTCATAATGAGAATATGTCGTGGTTGGTACAAAAATAAAAAGGTTGAGCACAGAATGCTGTGTAAAATGATTGAGAGGTGTGCAAGATACAAATAAAATGCGGTAAATTAAATACAGTTGAGCAATCGGACTGTCTTTATTAGTGCTTCGAAACTTAGGTGTTGTTTAACAGCATTTTCACCGTTCAGACTTAAGAAGAAGAACGCTTCATGAATGAATAGACATGCTATAACAAAACACGACAACACAATATCTCTGACAATGACAAGCATGGCTTAACAGTAATTCTGACGTCATAAAAAGAAAGGGTAAATTAGTTTCTTACAGTGACGCTACGATAATAGCTTTATACTACACAATACATTGGCGGTGTTGACTTTAAACAGATTAGTTTAGCCGGCAGAAACGATATTGTTAATTAACAGAGAACAAAGATTGGAAAACAGTTTGGTATTGTCAGGCACATATACTTATTTGCTTAATAGATACATTTCCCTGATGATAAAGACACATTGAATATGGTACATAACATTTTGCTATCGTCGAGAATGTACTATCCAGTCTTATACCATCAAAATAAGTATTAAGTTTCATTCTTGTCACGGTAAATATGCCAGGAAAAGTAAAACATGTTGCATGCTAGTCAGAATATTCCACATAATATTACAGATACGTACTTGTCTAAAAAGACATTGTTGTTTAAACTGAGTATACCGCATCTAAAACTATACCTAACTTTAAAAACACGTTTGCATGCATTTTATATGATATCGAGTGTCTATTGTGCGATTGTACAACATGCGGCCATTGTATATTAGTTCACATGTTCAACGGAATGTTATATTTCTCAAGGGACAACTACAATCTACTAAATGTTCTAACAGTAAAACTACCGGGTTCAGTGCATTGTGCTAAATGCTGACATTTAATTTCTCTGTAAAGATACACGGTAGGTCATGTGTACGCATTAATAGCCGAGTGCTCTGATATAACTTCCTCTCTTTGATGGTATATGTAGTGTACTACTGTCAGAGTATAATGATTTAATTGTCATGTGTACTGTATCTGCAATGGCCTTTACTATTAGCATAATATTACATACAGTTATATATTTCATTATGTAATTCGAGCATATATTCACTGCGTATAAACCCAATCACTGTATGAAATATCGGATTACTACAAAATTCAACATGTATTACTTATTGCTATTTAAAGCACACGTAAAATATTATCAATCTACGACTTATTCAACGTGTATACCTTATTTCAATTGTTGCAAATCAACGGTCATATATTACAGTCAAGTATAAAATTAAACTGAAACTGTACCTACAATACTATAATCAAAGCATTGTACATTTAACACTTCGAAAATATATTGGTTGAACTACGAATGATATATTTGATATATCTGCATAATTATTAGCGATGTGCACACCTAGACGAATGTGAGGTTCTATATCAGTTAACAGTTAAATGTACTATAGGGGTTTAATCAACAGTATGTATGACTATTATACTAGTACAATGGGTTGATTTATCACCAATACACATGATTAAATTCGTCTGATTTATATTTCAAACAAATTTATTTGAGACAACCCCTCGGTGTTTTACGGTTAACATCTCTATAGATGTCGATATAGGTCTAGGTACGCACATCTCTATTAAAACTGAATTTAGATAAAGTGGTGCATGTAGTGTGCTATATGCAAATCTTTCATTAACGTAAGTTTACTTTGATAAACACCTTACATAACACGTACACACCTTACATAACACCTTACATAACACGTACATTCCTTACATAATACGTACACACCTTACATAACACATTGATTGTAGTTACATAATAGCATTGTATTGCATTAGAATAACAAAAGTATAACATATATTGCTTACACATGTAATTACGTACATATGGCCAGGAAAATACAATGATCTGTTTTATTTAAATGAACGATACACATTCATTAATCAACTTGAAACATCACCAAACTATCTATGTGACCTAATAGCATTCCATGAAAGGTACGAGTTACAGCACATAAATTACTTCGATCAACTCATTTTCTACATTTTAACAACGATTGCCTTCAAATTATTGAGCATATATCGCAAGCCAAACCCAATAGCGTATCCATCAACAACACCAGATACAGTGTGTCCATGTCGCGTATCTAACAGCATGACCAGAGACATCGGGTATAAATGACATGTCCAACAAGTAGACCAGATACTATTACCAGCACATTATGTCTACATTACGTATCCCAGACATTAAAAAATCTCACAACCTGAATAGAGACACAGTGTTCACATGAATTATTTATCTACATGTCATGTTTCATCCACATTACTAGCTACATAAGTTGGAGTCCGAGTGTATTAATTGTCTACTCTTTTGGAAGTCGCATGCAATCACCATTCAATCAAGAATTCTGACGGACCATCGTCTGCTTTCAATATAAATCTACCAACACTCACATTCAATGGAGGCCCGTCGTCATAGTTATAAGTCACATACATGTGGAAGTACTTTATGTCCGAACATCGTCCGCGTCACGTGATGTCTCCTCCTTACCTTCGTCATTTAATGATGATTACTGACAATTACGATGATACGACGATCCACTAGGCTTTCATATACCACAATGAAACCATAAAAGCGATATTGAAATAATATTTGTTTCTCACGACATTTGAACCCATATTACATTGTTATAAATCTCGTCTGTTCTTATTGTTTTCCATCGTGGTATATTGTTACGCTGTCGGTATATATTGTATTGTGAGGCATTGGTTTCATCGTATAAGTTATAGCAAAATGTCATGTATCAATATCGACGATATAGTAAATTGTTTTTTATCATATGTCTAATAATTCATAATCAGTTCATAAGCATATGGCAACATGTCAACCTGTAAAGGGTAGATAGTCAACCAGCAAATATCAGCCAGTCAATAAGCCAATGACAGTCAGTCAACAAGTCAAACAGCAAATTGCAACTAGTCAATCAGCTTACAGCAACCAGACAATCACTCAATAGCAGCCACAAAACTGGCCAGTGGTAACCAGCACATGGCAGGCAACCAATCAGCCAATGTAAGCCTGACATATAGCCAATGGCAACAAAGAGACCAGCCTATGAAACCATTCAACGAGTCAATGTTATCAGTTGTCATCCAGTAAATACCAACCGATCAATCAGCCAATGTCAGTTAGTGAACCAACAAGTGGCATTTTTTTTCTTCCCCTGGGTAGTCTTTACAAACACAATGGACTATAATAGTTCTCCATTATTATGTGACACATATTTCGCTTAATTTTCACGTGATTTGTTTTATATTATCGCGTGCTACTATTTCATATCTCTCACTTATTCCTATTTACCTAATATTTGCTAAATCACATTCTATGGTTGTCGCACTCACTCGACTTATGTAAATCAATATAGCTTTCTGGTGAGCTCGCTGCGGCTTAGTGACAAATGTGTAATTTAAAGGCTTATCCAGAATTAGATCTACCAGGGAAAAATGTAATAAAGCGCCTCTCAGATGAGCCATAGATTTCCATCACAGAAACACGAGTGTGTGTGTGTAAACAATAGGGACAGTATGATTAAATGTAATTTAACGGCAGATGCTGTCCATGAGGGATGTTCAATAAGATATCAGGCTGTATGTAGTGGATACTCGCTATAATGAAATATTATGCTTCAGCGGTCAAACGGTGCTGTGATACAACCGTGCTGGATATAACGTTCGGCACTCCCAGAGTATGCAATACATAATTTATTTAAACATGCCTGACATGATGTAAGCCAATCCATGCGTTGCTCAACCCAAGACCTCAAGACTTCTAACTCGATGTCAATGCAATATACATGTACACTACCATTTTGAACGATAAAGTGCGTTCTCTAAGATTATGTGAGAAAAAGAGCCTCATATTTGTATACATTACATGCGGTTTAATAAAACTCGTATATCGATTCAATAGTGATGCATAATTTAACATCTGTTTCGAAACAATCCTCATTCAGTTTTTAGTAAATCTGGAAATAATGAGCGTATAATTGTTTATAAAGCCTGGCAAATTATAAAACATAGAAAGGCACTTATTATCTTACATTACAATTATATTATCGGTGAATCCTTGATCAATAAAGAGCTACTAGTATATCAACAGCTTCGCCTCTAGTCCTCCAGATCTGAGATTCGCTCCGTCAGCTCAATAGCGTAGGGTCTGGGGTTTTCATGTTGACTCCATAGTGCAATGCTAGAATATCCGCTCTTTACAGTACAAAACCAAATGAAACCAGCTCATTCCATGCTTTACTTTTAAAAATGCAAAATTTCCTGCATATACTCGAAGCACTGAATAATTAGAAATGAGGTGTCGAGAATAATTAATATGAGTGGAAGATCACGTTAACTATCTCTTGTGGAAAGGGTTTGGGAATAGATCTCGAAATTATATCTCGGGAGGCTTCGGAACATATATGTCAGGAGGTTTCGGGAATATAATGTGGGAGATTTTGGGAATAGATCTCGGGAGGCTTCAGAAATATATTTCGTGTCGCTTCGGAAAATAGATTTCGTGTCGCTCCGGAAAACATATTTCGGGAGACTTCGGGAATATATCTCGGGAGATTTCGGGAATACATTTCGGGAGGCTTCGGGGATATAGTTCGGGAGACTTCGGGAATATATCTCGGAAGGCTTCGGGAATACATTTCAGGAGGCTTGGGAAATATATCTTGGGAGATTTCAGGAAAACATCTCGAGATAATTCGGGGACATCGTGTCATATCAACTGACACAGAGAGGTACCGGGAGATATGATGTGTATATTTTCCACAACGCCGATGATATTACCCAGTGGGGATCTATAGACATTAACTGTCACTATAAGTTTCATTGATTTATCTGTAATGTCGAAGTTAAAGACGGATCATCTAAACATTAAACAATAACTATGACTGGTTTATATCTCTAAGGCATATTGCCTTGAAACTAATCAAGTTATTTAGAATACGAGAAACTAATTATTCAACTGCTGTAAACTTGTTCTTATTTCAATGGGACGGAATTTTGAGTAGTCTTTGGAGTAACTTTTACTCCACTAAGATAACTTAATCACAGTTCTTGGAATGTTCCTAAAATATGAAATTCCTCAAACTGGAAATTCTCAAATAGTTCAAGTTCAAATGTTTCAGTATAGCTATATCAAATTTTGATCGTATGGTTTTCAATGAAAATAAAAACAAAATGTGCAAATCCTCATATTGCCAATGGTAGGAAACATATCTGAATCGGCTAAATATTTCATAGCATTTGCAATAATAATAATAATAATACATGTAATAACGTCTTATTTTCGGTAGATAACATAATTGATAAACCTATTTTCATTATGGTCCACAGCATTATTTGTGCGCAGCAGGAAAATATTATCGCATTACTGACCATGCATACTTCGGAAAGTAAGTTTGATATTTTGAAGAATTCAATGTTAATTCATTTACCTAAAGTTTATGTGGGTAAAATGTCTTCAAAACATTGTCACAACAAAAAGTATTTGGGGTTGAAAGTGTGACCAATTTGAAAAGTGGTTCAGTATAGAACGTCAAAATAGATTGCAACACCTGCATAAATCATTTAATTGACTCTAAACGGTCGTCATACATTAAGAAATCTACTAAATGGTGTTAGTCATTTAAATCCCGTTAAATTGATGCATAATTTTGTAAAACATTGTCATGTTTCAACTACAATATAATTAATTCAATTGTTTTCCTTTGTGTACATGAAGAAGTGATTGTCGAGGGAATTTTTCAAGGAACATTTAAATTTCCCGAAGTCGTCAAAGATTGTTTTGGCAGAAATGAGCTGTGGATATGAAAAGCGCAATTGTGAATCAAAGACACCGCGTCTTTTTTATTAATTCTATAGATGTCGGTACGTCTCGTGATATTTCGTTCCGTAAATAACCGCATTATCGATTTCTTTCGTAGTCGTTGAGCTGATCGGTGCTGCTAATTGTAAATCATATTCAAAGGTTGGTCACAGTAAGTTCACGTCTTATATTAGCAGAACATGCATCACAATCATAACATACAATTGCAGTTCTAATGGTAAACAACTTCATCTTCTTCGCATCCTTAACATTAAAACTTTAATATGTCTGACTGGCATCTTTAAGCAATAAACTGTCTGACAATATTTGTGCTTCTTTGTTGAAGCCGAAAATCGGATCTGATTGGGATTGTTAATGTAAATACAGTACGTCAAGTCGTGATATTAACTGTATGTTTATTGTAAGACGTTTTGCCAAGATACATATGGTAATACTAGTAGTTAAATTATATATTTTTTTTCATTATTTTTCTCGTTATTAGCCATGACAAATACAAAAGAGAATTAATAAAAACGTACAAACTTTATATAAGAATAACTTTCTCAGTAAAGGTGTTACCTATCGTGTCTATCAAAAGCTTTGTGGTAAATGTCATTTACTCTTATTAATTGAGACGTTAAAGTACTAATAAATATGTATTTTACCCTGAGTATAGTGTTTTGAAATATTACAAGACAAACGAGGAATATGTAATAATATTCAGCGAAACCAATATTAAATAATATTTAATATCTGAATCATATATCGAAGTATTAAAGCCTTCTAGAAGTACTTTTGTAATTATAATACTACGTATGAGGTTGCTATTACGTCATTTAGAATCGTTAGACGGAAACATACCGGTTTGCTATCGATTAGGTATTTTGGAGACTAATTTGTCGCTCATAACAAAATAAATCAAAGTACTGAAAGTACTGACAGGCTGGCGAACTGCTAAGGAACAATAGCTTTCCAAGTGATATAACATCAAGTGGTTTTCTAAGTCGAAAGAGAGGTAAGTGCTGGACTTAACAAAAAATAAAAAAAATATTAAAAAATAAAAATATAAAAAAATTGGAGCCCCCGTGATTCGATCGCTGGACCTTAGCATCAGAAAATTACTAAGCGAATTGCTTAACCAATCGACCACGATCTCGTTAGAAAAAATTTAACATAATAAAATCATTGATGCGCGCGCTATATCGCGTTCGTAACGCGTAGTAATAATTATCAACGCCTTTAAACACCTTTTCTTTTAATTTCATACAATTTCCTTCCATTTCAAGAAGAAACTAATATATTACAATCGAACAGAATAAATGAAACAAGGAAAGTTGAATGTTCTTATCTTGCAAAACTGATTAACGAGGAGGAACTATTTGCATTGAGTGTATAGATTCTGTGTTGTCAGTTTCGGGAGTAAATTCATCTTAGTGGAATTCATTTTTTAGGATTGTAATAGTCTGGCGCGAAATCGCCAGCCTAAAAACGTGAGCTGGTCTGTAACATTTCTCTGCATTAGATATTGTAACCAATGTTAATGCCGGTAATAATCTTAGACGTGTTGCAATTATATTCTTTTGTATGGTGACATTTATTTATCTGTCGGGGTTAACTTTAACCAATTAGCAGTAATAAGGTGACGTGTAAAACATTATGGCATAAAGACTCAACATTCCATTTGGATTGGAGATGCTCTGTGAATATGGAATAATTTCTGTCGATGCGTTTAACTCATTTATTCAATTTAATGCACTCGGCGTCTAAGCATTTAACTCAATAACCCATTTGCCATTTGGCGTTTCGTTTTGAACATATTGTCTAGCAATTGGCATGGAATATTGGACGTTTTAGGCTTAGATTTGATTTAGAACTTTAGGGGTTAACGATTGGTATTTGGTGAACCGCAGCTGGTATAGAACATTTTGGACTGGATTTGGCGTAGGGCAATTGCAGTTTAAGAATGGACCATTGAATGCTAGTAAAACGCCTGTTAACCATCAACTTTCGTATAGTAAAGTACACCTCGGACAATTATAAATCTCTCAAATATAAATCCAACGGTTGGATAAGGCTAATTGTCCTACATCATTATTCATAATGAGAATATCTCGTGGTTGGTACAAAAATAAAAAGGTTGAGCACAGAATGCTGTGTACAATGATTGAGGGGTGTTACACATATACATATTGCTTAATAGATACATTTCCCTGATGATAAGGAAGAACATGGTAAAGACACATTGAATATGGTACATAACATTTTGCTATCGTCGAGAAGGTACGATCCAGTCCATCAAAATAAGTATTAAGTTTCATTTTTGCCACGGTAAATATGCCAGGAAAAGTAAAGCATGTTGCATGCTAGTCAGGATATTCCACATAATTTTACAAATACGTACTTTTCTAAAAATACATTGTTGTTTAAACTGAGTATACCGCATCTAAAACTATACCTAACTTTAAAAACACATTTGCATGCATTTTATGCGATATCGAGTGTCTATTGTGCGATTGTACAATATGCGGCCATTGTATTTTAGTTCACATGTTCAACGGAATGTTATATTTCTCAAGGGACAACTTAAATCTACTGAATGTTCTAACAGTAAAACTACCGGGTTCAATGCACTGTGCTAAAAGCTGACATTTAATTTCTCTGTAAAGATACACGGTAGGTCATGTGTACGCATTAACAGCCGAGTGCTCTGATATAACTTCCTCTCTTTGATGGTATATGTAGTGTACTACTGTTAGAGTATAATGATTTAATTGTCATGTGTACTGTATCTACAATGGCCTTTACTATTAGCATAATATTACATACAGATATATATTTCATTATGTCAATTGAGCATATATTCACTGCGTATAAACCCAATCACTGTATGAAATATCGGATTACTACAAAATTCAACCTGTATTACTTATTGCTATTTAAAGCACACGTAAAATATTATCAATCTACGACTTATTCAATGTGTATGCCTTATTGCAGTTGTTGCAAATCAACGGTGATATATTACAGTCAAGTATAAAATTAAACTAAAATACTATAATCATAGCATTATACATTTAACACTTTGAAAATACATGGGTTGAACTACGAATGATATATTTGATATATCTGCATAATTATTAGCGATGTGCACACCTAGACGAATGTGAGGTTCTATATCAGTTAACGGTTTAATGTACTATAGGGGTTTAATCAAAGTATGTATGACTAATATACTAGTACAATGGGTTGTTTTATCACCAATACACATGATTAAATTCGTCTGCTTTATATTTCAAACAAATTTATTTGAGACAACCCCTCGGTTTTTTAAAGTAAACATCTATAGATGTCGATATAGGTCTAGGTACGCACATCTGTATTAAAACTGAATTCAGATAAAGATGTGCATGTAGTGTGCTATATGCAAATCTTTCATTGACATAAGTTTACTTTGATAAACACCTTACATAACACGTACACACCTTACATAACACCTTACATAACACATACACTCCTTACATAACACATAAACACCTTACATAACACATTGATTGTAGTTACATAATATCATTGTATTACATTAGATTAACAAAAGTATAACATATATTGCTTATACATGTAATTACGTACATATGGCCAGGAAAATACAATGGTATGTTTTATTTATGAACGATACACATTCATTAATCAACTTGAAACAGCACCAAACTATCTATATGACCTAACATTTCTTGAAAGGTACGTGTTACATCGCATTAATGACTTCGATCAACTCATTGTCTACATTTTAACAACGATTGCCTTCAAATTATTGAGCATATATCGCAAGCCAAACCCAATAGCGTATCCATCAACAACACCAGATACAGTGTGTCTATGTCGCGTATCTAACAGCATGACCCGAGACATCGGGTATAAATGACATGTCCAACAAGTAGACCAGATACTAGTACCAGCACATTACGTCTTCATTACGTATCCCAGACATTGTGCTTAATAAAAAATATATAAAAATCTAACAACCTGAATAGAGACACTGTGTCCACATGGCTTATCTATCTACATGTCATGTTTCATCCACATTGCTAGCTACAGGAGTTGGATTCCGGTTGTATCAATTGTCTACTCTTTGGAAGTCGCATGCAATAAGCATTCAATCAAGGATTCCGACGGACCATCGTCTGCTTTCCATATAAATCAACCAACAATCAAATTCAATGGAGGCCCGTCGTCATAGTTATAAGTCACATACATGTGGAAGTACTTTATGTCCGAACATCGTCCGCGTCACGTGATGTCTCCTCCTTACCTTCGTCATTTAATGATGATAACTGACAATTACGATGATACGACGATCCACTAGGCTTTCATATACCACAATGAAACCATTAAAGCGATATTGGAATCATATTTGTTTCTCACGACATTTGAACCCATATTACATTGTTATAATTCTCGTCTGTTCTTATTGTTTTCCATCGTGGTATATTGTTACGCTCTCGGTATATATTGTATTGTGAGGCATTGGTTTCATCGTATTAGCTATAGCGAAATGACATGTATCTATATCAAAGTGATTATGAATTGTTGTTTGTTTTATCATAATATTTTGTCCAATTAAACCGACATATTTTAACGCTCGCATTAACAACCAATTCTAAATTGCTCGTTTGCAGCATCTAACGTGGCGATTGTCGATTGCAGAGAAGAATAACACTTGTGCATTCAGGAACTCAATTTATCGCTCGCTGCCTATTCTAGTGGCCTACTAACTGCTTACTGGAAAACAAAGAGAAGGGAGAACTGAGTACATTATAAAGTCATCAGAGTACGAGAACAATAAACACATCTGATTTAGATTACCATTAAACACTGATGTGATTTGTTTTGCATCTAGCTATAATGATTGTAGATATCATAGGCTTTCTCTTAGTTCTCACAGGTCAAACAGTCAAACGAGCCGTCATCGTAAACCAATACAACAGTCGATGTTAAATAGTCAACATCCATTGTCATCCAGCATATAAACCAACCAACGGCCACCATTCAATCAGCCAACGGCCACCATTCAACCAGCCAACGGCCGCCATTCAACCAGTCAACGGGCACCATTCAACCAGCCAACGGGCACCATTCAATCAGCCAACGGCCACCATTCAATCAGCCAACGGCCACCATTCAACCAGCCAACGGCCGCCATTCAACCAGTCAACGGTCACCATTCAACCAGCCAACGGTCACCATTCAACCAGCTAACGACCAGACAACGGCCACCATTCAACCAGCCAGCGGCCACCATTCAACCATCCATTGACCGACAATCTACAAGTCCATATAAACCAGCCCATAAGCAACATGTAAACCTGTAAGGGGTAGACAGTCAACCAGCAAATACCAGCCAGTAAATCAGCCAATGGTAGTCAGTAAACAAGCCAATGGCAGAAAGTCAACCAGAAAACTGCAACTACGTGTAGTCAACAAGCCTACAGCAATCAGACAATCACTCGATGGCAACCAGGCAACAAGCCGGTGGCAACCAGCACATGGCAGTCAACCAATCAGCCAATGTAAGCCTGGCAAATAGCCAATGACAACAAAGAGACCAGCCGACGAAACCATTCAACGAGTCAATGTATATCAGTTGCCATCGAGTAAATACCAACCGATCAATCAGCCAATGTCAGTTAGTGAACCAACAAGTGGCATTTTGTTTCTTCCCCTGGGTAGTCTTTACAAACACAATGGACTATAATAGTTCTCCATTATCATGTGACACATATTTCGCTGAATTTTCATGTGATTTGTTTTATATTATCGCGTGCTACTATTTCATATCTCTCACTTATTCCCATTTACCTAATATTTGCTAAATCACATTCTATGGTTGTCGCACTCACTCGACTTATGTAAATCAATATAGCTTTCTGGTGAGCTCGCTGCGGCTTAGTGACAAATGTGTAATTTAAAGGCTTATCCAGAATTAGATCTACCAGGGAAAAATGTAATAAAGCGCCTCTTAGATGAGCCATAGATTTCCATCACAGAAACACGAGTGTGTGTGTGTGTAAACAATAGGGACAGTATGATTAAATGTAATTTAACGGCAGATGCTGTCCATGAGGGATGTTCAATAAGACATCGGGCTATATGTAGTGGATACTCGCTATAATGAAATATTATGCCACAGCGGTCAAACGGTGCCGTAATACAACCGTGCTGGATATAACGTTCGGCACTCCCAGAGTATGCAATACATAATTTATTTAAACATGCCTGACATGATGTAAGCCAATCCATGCGTTGCTCAACCCGACACCTCAAGACTTCTAACTCGATGTCAATGGAATATACATGTACACCACCCTTCTGAACGATAAAGTGCGTTCTCTGAGATTATGTGAGAAAAAGAGCCTCATATTTGTATACATTACATGCGGTTTAATAAAACTCGTATATCGATTCGATAGTGATGCATAATTTGAACTTAACATCTGTTTCGAAACAATCCTCATTCAGTTTCGAGTAAGTCTGGAAATAATGAGCGTATAATTGTTTATTAAGCCTGGTACATTATAAAACATAGAAAGGCACTTATAATCTTACATTACAATTATATTATCGGTGAATCCTTGATCAATAAAGAGCTATATCAACAGCTTCGCCTCTAGTCCTCCAGATCTGAGAATTGCTCCGTCAGCTCAATAACGTAGGGTCTGGGTTTTTCATGTTGCCTCTATAGTGCAATGCTAGAACGTCCGCTCTTTTCATTACGAACCAAATGGAACCAGCTGATTCTATGCTTTACTTTAAAAATTATCAGCAAATGTTCCTACATATATTCAAATAACATTAGAAATGAGGTGTCGAGAATAATTAATATGAGTGGAAGAACACATTACTATATCTTGTCATTTGTGGAAAGCAGTGACTTTGCCTAGTTAGCAGTGAGAAGTGTTTGTTTCGGGGATGGAAATCGATATGTCTTCGGAGGCTTCGAGAATATATCTCGGGAAGCTTCGGGAATAGATCTCGGGAGGCTTCGGAAATATATCTCGGGAGGCTTCGGAAAACATATCTCGGGAGGTTTCGGGAATCTATTGTGGGATATTTTGGGAATAGATCTTTGGGGGATTAGGGAATAGATCTCGGGAGACTTCAGAAATATATTTAGTGTCGCTTCGGAAAAGATATTTCGGGAGGCTTCGAGAATATATCTAGGGAGGTTTCGGGGATATATCTAGGGAGGTTTCGGGAATATATCTTGGGAGATTTCAGGAGGCATGGGGAAGATATCTAAGGAGGCATCAGGAAAACATCTCAAGATGCTTCGAGGACATCGTGTCATATCGACTGCCATAGAGAGGTACCGGGAGATATGATCTGTATATTTTCCACAACGCCGATGATATTCCCCAGGGGGATCTATAGACATTAACTGTCGCTATAAGTTTCATTGATTTATCTGTAATGTCGAAGTTAAGGAATGATCATCTAAACATTAAACAATAACTATGACTGGTTTATATCTCTAAGGCATATTGCCTTGAAACTAATCAAGTTATTTAGAATACGAGAAACTAATTGTTAAACTGCTGTAAACTTATTCTTATTTCAATGGGACGAAATTTCGAGTAGTCTTGGGGTTAACTTGAACCCTGCGTTATACCCCTATGAAAATTGAATCACAGTTCTGTGTATGTTTCCTTAAATGTGAAAATGCTTGGATTCAGGAACAAATGGAATAACCATCTAATGAATACGAGAACTTCATTTCGTGAATATTTTAAACACGAACATATATATAATTTTACAGCAAATTTGATCAGGGATGGGTTCGTATAGTTCAAGTAATGAATTTTGAGATAATTCGCTTCCCAGTTTTCTCAACAATTTACACAAACCCAGAATTATTATTATACATTTTGAGCATAAAACAAACTACTAAACAGTAAACACAAAATGGGAGAATATTAAACACATACACCGTATGTTATAACAGTTTTACACCGAGGTTATCATTTTTGAATTGAATTCTTGAGTTTCGGGTTGTTCAGTTAATACCTTCAATAAAACTGGTGAGAATCAATAAGAATTTATGACTTCTCAAGATTAGTGTTGCTAGGTAAGTGAGTTAAACAAACTAAAGCTCCTCTATGTGTGAGATAACTCAGCAAGTTATTGGGAACTATATTGTTATACCCACAGGTAACTGTATCAATGATAACGAAATAAACGAAAACAAGATTTTTTATAAAGAACAATATAAATGTTTTTTATTTCGTTTTAGTCTTTATCAATGATACAGTTACCTGTGGTTATACCAGGGATAAATTCGTAAATCCTCAGGAAAACGATCAGTTGGTGTATTATTTAAACATACACGTACATCTAGAAAACGTTCAATTGAATCAACAGTGGTGAATAAAACAATGTGATTTTTTATAAGAAGACGTACTTGATGTTAAGATTTATAAGCTCTAATTCGTCCCTTTATCCTAACATGGGACCATGCTCCTTTGATCCACCTTACTAAGTTTCTAAGTTCTACTCAACAAGAGAATTGAGTACCAGTCAAGATGAGAACTGAGTACAGGTCAACAAGAGAACTGAGTACTGGTCAACATCAGAACTGAGTACCAGACTACAAAAGAACTGGGTACCAGGTTTCAACAGAACGAAGTATCAGGTAACACGAGAACAGAGTACCAGGCTACAAGCCACTAGAGTTCAAGGCTACAAAAGAACTGAGGTCGAATACTACTAGAGCACTGATGTTCATACTCCCAGAGAACGGAGTAACAGGCGCCAAGAGAACTAACTATAACACAATGTGATATCGGCTTAATTAGAATTCCAACATATAACTGACCTAAAACCAATGCCGTCTTAGTAAATGTATTATATTTACACGTGTTGTTACCAGAGTCTTTGAGTACGTGCAGTAAGTCTGTCAGCTACGAGCTGCTACGTATTCTTATAATTATACCAGACGTAAAATACCACTACCATTAGTTTTTTGTATACACATGTAAAGCCATTTACATACAAATGTTGCGTGACATTAATAACACAATTTTCCAGAATAGTTTCTATACAAACAATACACTTGACATAGTTGATAAAATAATTAATAACACGACTGCTTTGTTTACACTAAAGTTACAATTTCCTTGCTAAAGCAATAAACTACAAGTTTTGACACGATGAACTGTTAATAAGGATATCAAACTTTGACCCACCATCGGAATCAAACAACACATTTATTTGTTTGGGAAATTGTTTGGTAACAAAATCTCTGGGAAGCAGAATCTCCATAAGATCAAGGAGAATTGAGCTAACGACAAATCGATATACATGTATACATGTATCGTCTGCTACCACTAACCAGTTACACCAACAACTACGTTATATCGCAATATTCCATTCATGTTTCTGACGTTATTTACGATATTTATTTAATAATTGTATTTATTAATACACTTGATATTATACCAGGTTTCTATTAGTTGAATAGTTGGCTATAAGTGGTACATACACTAGAACAAATCTATTTTCACAGCCGCCATGGTTTATATTAATAGTGTATGAATACCGCTACTGTATATTATCACTACATGTATATATCGACGTACTGGTATACATACGCTAGCAAATGAACGTAATTACCAATGAAGATAAAGTAAATATAAATATGATAGAAACTACGTATTTACCTTACGAACATTTCTACTCCAGTCGATGCCATATTCCGTTTAATTCCTTTCCACGATTTCTTTAACTTAAACACTTGTCTTGCATTTAGAGGAAGTCTGGGATCAGTAGGGGCCGGAGGGGCCGGGTCAGGTAATGTCCCATCAGCCATTTCACCATTACCTAGAACACGTTCATGCATAATTTTGTAAACACAATGTTCGATTGCTTGTTAGCCTCGATATAGCGTTCTCGGTAAACTCCGTAAACGAACTGTCACTGACTGAGTAGTACGGCTAGGAATATCCGTTTTCAGAGATATTGAGCTATCGATCTAAGACGGCAGTCTCTCTGTCTCTCTGCCTTCCCGGCTTTATGTCGTTGTATGAATTCACACTACACTGCCGACCAATATCGGAAAACCTAACGTATTCACTGATGTACCCTCACGATGAACGCTGTACTCTGAAAATACATGAATAGGAGAATATGACTATATTTCCGTAGCAATAGCCGTCACAGAATGCCAATATCTAGAACCGCTCGTCCATGCTATTTGATCGCGAGTGGACATAATTACATAAAACTCATATATTCCCGCGTCCGCAACTTGACGAGGGAAGGAATAATTGAGGGGTTTTATGAATGAAGATAGAAAATAGGATTAGTGCCTGACTTAGGTATATAATTCTCCAATGTATGTCACATTTCGTTAATCACACAGCATTTGCTCTGGATTATTTGTGACATGGTTTTAGAGGAGAGACCGATATGAAGATAAATGAGATATTTCTGTGTCGAATTCTTAGAGGGGGAATGCTTTAGCTGTCTTAGCAGGGAGAGTCACTGATACAATTATACCTAGCATCTAGAACGTTATTGATCTAGAAATTTTACCAATGGGAAATGTTTTATAAACATTTTAAAACGTATCAGCTTCCATTGACAATGTATATTGGTTCAATGCTATTTTCTTAAACTATTGCATTTGTGTTTGAATTCTGGATGAGATTTTATTATGAATTTAATTTGACTCTGTATACCCATAATATAACTCTTTTACCGAGTTATAAAACACAATCTAGAGGTCCACGACTACGGCTCAGGCATATTCTTCCGAAGCATATCAAGTAGAAAGGTCTACTCAAATTGAGATTTTGTTAAAATCTGAATCGCAATTAGAGATAAATCTAGAGTTCCAGCTCTTGAATTTCTACGTTTATAAACACAGGATTACATATACTGTTCAGTGACTCTAATTGTTTGTCCAACCTCCCAGGGAAACTAAATAGATATACATGCCAATAATTATTTGAAATGAGCTTTTGCTGTGATTGAGATGCCTCGGGCTTAGAAAGAATGGGACCTGAACTTAAGGTCAACAGAGTCGTGTGATAGTTATGCTGCATGTATAAATACATTGTTAGTTTCGTTATAATAGGTAACCCAATATTTACCTATTAAGTACGTGTACTTCATTTGTAATAAACTGAAACAGTATGAAAGTTATTATCAAGCGCGAGCTGAGAAGCAGAAAAGAAGACACTTAATATATTAAACATTTATACATTTAAAGTATGCCGTAAACTCGTTCATATGCGTTGGCATGAAGGTTATTTGACTTCGGCAAAAATGTGATTTTGTAAGTTTGCGTGGTCGTATGTTAGTGAATATCAAATTTATCCATTACATGTAACAAAGAAATTATAATAAATAACTGCAGTGATTAAAATTCGTGGTCATGCAGAAAATCCACGAAATGTCGTCTACTACATAGAGAAATGATTGTACAATAAACAGTACACAATGTACTAACAATATAATCGTTTGTCGAACCCCTGGAATGTACAAGGACATCACTTAGTATGATAATTCTTACTACCAGAGTATACTCAGTACAGTACAATGAGTTTATTTCACAGTTATATAGTAATGAAAGACGACATTGTTTGTCTGTCTCTATATAGGCCGGGACCCATCCTCCACTGTGTTACGTCACATTTAATTACCTTGCATGAGAAAGAGATCTGTGATTACTGGTATATAGTATTCTCCCTGTAATATGAAATATTGATCATAGGGATCGTTCTGCTAACATATATAATACAAAAATGATTAGTTGGCTTTATTAGCTTAGTACATGTACAAGGGGTGTTCCACAATTAATAGGACTTTTTCCATAATAGTGCGGCAAATCAGAAATTTAGAGAAACTGATTTGCTATAAAAAAAGTTCACACCTAATCATCAGGAAACAACAAACATAAAGTTTACAGAACAGAACAGAACATACCTTTTATTAACCCAAATCGTAATTACGACACATAAGTATACTGTACATAATGCATGTTACATATAAAAAATATAATATAATGCAGTCATGGTGAAGTAATGGCAATTGAAAAATAATAGATGATACTTATATATGATGGAAATCTTAACAATTTTAAAACAATAGATGGCTCGCCAATGTTTAATGACTACAGTACAACCGCATCATAGCATCCTATAGAGCTCCGAGCTATGTTACATGTAATCAACTTTAAAACTTTGTTTCAGGAGTATTCATCTCTGACAGGTTATATATTTTTTCTCTCCAGAACGACACCCTTTGTACAACAACACAAAATTGTATTTTGTTTAAGGGCGTTATTCTAGAGAGAATGTTTATACAAGGACCCAATCAACATAGCAGAAATGAAAATATGATGGTTTAATATGAATAACATAGTTTTTTTCATTACCTAAAACGAATAGGTTTTCGCATTTACGTGTCTTAGATTTGGTTTGGCTTAATATAGTCAACAAATCACCGATATAAAATCTGTGAAACGTCACAATACTAGTCATCTAGTCATATTTCAAATAATAGGTTGTTAATTGGAAATAGAGAATGCACAATGTCTATTTGTAGAAACTCATTTAAGTGTAAACTGCTGGTGAACACCAGGAAATAATAATTCCAGCTGTTATAGTTTCTAGTATTTCTATAATTATATGTGTATACGCAAACCTGTGTTAACAGTCTCCTTAGAAACGGATCATTCGGTATAAGTCATAGTTCTTATTATTTGCTTGAAAAACAATCAAAATAAATGATTAAATATTGTTATGTTCATTAGAATCGAGAAATAGCCAAAGTAATAGAAAATAAAATAACAAATGCAAAATATAGCATTCCTTGTGGTTAAAATATTTTGTGAAATTTTCTGAAAAAACTCACGTTATTTTCAAACATTATTTTTTAATTATAAGTAAAAAAATTAAAAGCGCCAACTCCGTTGCGTACTAACCCTTTCCATGTCCATTATACACAGTAGTGATTAAAATATCCACTTTGAAGCAATTAATAAAACTCAATTAATATTAATGTGATAACACGGCAACAGCCGTGAAATACGCGTATGAAACAGGTTGCACTAATATATAAGCTAATAACATCCTGGTATAGATTAAGCAGTAAATCATATAATAACAACTGTTGCAGTTTCGAGATTGTCATGTAAACTGATATACGAACTTTCATGTCCGTGCTAGCGGAAGTTTTGTCATCAAACCAGTCTCATATAATTGTTTATTGTTTCCTGTGTGAATGTATATACACTTGAAATTACTTGAACGAAACAATATTTGTACTATATGCATGTTATTTATATCACATATACAATGACGTGTGTTCTCAATATAGTTTATCAAGACACATAACTTCTATCTTTCTACCACTAGTAACATTGCGCATAATTAGGGTTTTTGAAAATAAGTTATTATTAATCTAAAGCATAAACATACAGAACAGTCATTTTTCACAATTGTATCTAACTTCGATATTTGACCACTGAATAAACATAGACACCTCGTACAATGCATCTTAAGGCTTCAGAATGATGTACTAAATATGTTTAAGTGAAAGGTCCGTCCGAAGCCCTGTATTCTACCAATCGCGCGAACATCGAATCACCCTCTTCGGACCGACTGTCTGTCTGTCTGCTTTATGATTATACAATGTACATGTATTAACAAATATGACCGCGTTTATGTAATCCAAGATTCAATTTATTCTGAATGCAGAGCTCCACGATGTTCATAAAATACACCAAATGTGTTTAAAGATGCTTCTTTTTTCGTTAAGTATACACAGAAATAAATAATGTTATATTAAGTACAAGGAAAATTTCTTTCCAATAACATTCCTGATATTTCTAATCTAAAGCCAACAGGCATAACATATTTATAATGCGGAATAAAATATAACCACACGGGAGAAAATTTATATTAATTTATTATATTTGGTTGATTTGTTCAGGAATTATAACTCAATATAACTATATACTTGCCTCTAAAACTCTTTTTCATGGATACTTTCGGAGATTGGTATAAAATCAAATAAATGTCTGGCTGATATCAAATGTAATAGATGGTGCACATGCAAAGAATCCAATGTCTGAAAAGGATGTGGATATAATAGATCTACTGTAGTTTGCAATATCTGACGATTTACTACAAGGGAATGATTTTAACAAATCACTGGCTTAAAATGAGAAGGTCGTAAGCAAATCGAAATTTTGAGAAAACAAGAAACAACTGTCCGGAAATTACTCTTTACTGGTAAGACCAGCTGTTTCAACCTCAGTTTGTTCAACATTACAAGTTTCATGTAAATAGGCTCATAAGAAGAGCCTTGTACGTAGTACTTACGACATTCTCATTCTACCCCAGCGAAATATAGACATAAATGCGATGACTTTCAATCAAGTTTATACAAATCGAGCTCAACGTCGTGAGTCGCATTCGTAAAAGCCCAGCTGTTTGATTTCCAACCTCTTTAACAATGCTTTAATTTGGCAAAATAAATTAGTGCAGAGCAAATTGTTTTGGATACAAAATGTACAAACAAGTATTTTGGCTCATGCCACATGATAGGTGTCTTGTAACATTATAAACATACTTGCATCCCCCCGGCCTAAATACCTGACATTACTGAGTCCCTTATTATGTTGTAGACTCGGAACTGGAAACAGGCAACGTTAAACTTGTCATTTTGTATCGGAATTCTACAACTACAAGACAACTATGATTGTTTTCTCCCCCGGTTTAATCGAAACGCTCGAAACGCTCGTAAAGCTATATCAGCGTTTTATGAGAGATTCGGGGAGTTTACGATATTTTTGTTCCGAACTTCCACGTTTTCTATAGCGGGGATAAAACAACGTTACCAGATACATGGTGGATATTTCTGACTTAACCATGACATGCAACATGGTATTAATATATCGCGTTTATACAAGACATTATCCTAGCCATAACCTTATTTATCGTTGTTAAACACGACGCTATTTTGCATAAAGTACTCAAAACAAAACACATCCACATATTTACAGAGTCTTGATTTTATTACTCTAGACAATAACATGAATATTATATCTATCTTTCACATTCTGTGGGGTAAAATGTTTGATTCATTTCTGTTATCATGGGAAAAACACACACAGGGGCACAAAAGTGCTTTAAAGGCAAATTGACTCGACTGGCAACATTTAAACCAATTCTGTCACGAAATAACTTCCACGAAACTTAAAAAAACATACACTAACTGAATCGTCTGGCGCCACTTTAATCTCCTCCTGATCATTTCCTTACGTGAATTAAATGATTTTCCTTGCATACTTTATGCACAGTGCTTTGCAAATATATGTCACACATATTAGCTGTTAAATTTTAGTAACAATAACAATTTAACAATGACGGTAACAATTTAGTACAGTGCTTCATTAAAATTTAGAAGACTAAAACACAACAACACCACGGACTCTTCTGAACAGCATACGATAACATTTGTTTTAGATCATTTGGCACTAGTTACAGAAAGTCATGCTTAGCTCTTTAACTCTTATTATACACTGAAGACGTTAAGATACACAACTGATTCGAGAAAGTGTACTGATAAGCCTCAACAAACATGTGTCGTCGTTACAAGTTTTGTATTCTACAGTAAATCTTGACATCATTATGAGCCATCAGATGTAATGGATTTCTTAATATGGGGTTTTTGTAACGACGGAACAGTAACGAAGTGAATGTATGGATGCCCCATTGAGGTGTCTCCGTTTGGCATTGTCCACATTTTCAATAGACAATGCATTAGCAAAATTATTGCTTTCGTTGAACCAAAATGTCTTAATTATTGTCATTACCCACTCACACTTCTGTAGAGCAATATTACCCGCCCAATCAGGCTTGTTATATAACAGCATAGATATATTTTATTCAGTATTGAAGTACATATTACATGGATAATTAAAAACATGTATACATAATAAAACAAATTATACGTACATGCATTCAAAAGTACCCATGACAGGCACACCAACACTAAGGATAACACAAAAAAGAGATATCTCTTATTTCCATTGTGGTCCTTTAGTGGTGATGGCATGACATAGAGAGGCATTAAGTATAATGTATTATAGACTATTGCACAGATATAATAACATTAATGCATAAGCATAGTAATTCATCACAGTTACTTTAAAGCTTTAAATTGGGCATTCTGTACATTATTTATATCACAGATAATATGTGTCAACAGTCAAATGATATTTAAAAGAAACAAGTTAAAGTTAAGAACTTTACCAATACAGAAAGACTCTATCTGGCATACATTACAGTAATAAATAAATGAAACTATGAAAATAGTAAATAACTCTGACATAAATAAAAAAATATAATGAATTTACTTAAATATTAAATGATGTAGATATAAATTACTTAAAAATTCTATGCATAAATAAATTATTTAACAAATACTTATAAATAAATGTCATTTAACTACATTAAAAATTTATACCAAATTGTTCTAAAAAATGTTTTTTGACTTTTGCTTTAAAAACAGGCAATTTCTCAGTCAGTGCTATACTAGCAGGCAGCTGGTTCCATTGGTTAATACCAGAGTAGAAAAAAGATTGTTTCCCAAAACCTTTGACCTTAGGAACAGAAAATCCTCCCTGATCACTTAATCTTGTTCTGTATGAATGAATAGAATCCTGTGAAATGAAATTATCATCCATATAGTCAGGACCATTTTTTATTTTGAATACATGACACAGAATGATCTGGTCTACACGCTTATTGACCGGTAACCAATTAAGTTGATTAAAATGCTGACTTCCTATGTGCGACCTAGCATCTAAATCAAGCACAAATCTTATTAACTTATTTTGGGTGGTTTGAAGCTTGGATTTAAGTGACAGGGTGAGCCCATGGTACCATATAGAACAGGCATAATCAACGTGGCATTGGATAAGGGCCATAACAAGAAGTTTCTTGGTGTGTTGAGTGAGGTAAACTTTTTTACGGTATTGATATTTTAACCGGGCATTAGCTTTCTTTAATATTGATCGGGCCATTGAATCAAAAGATAGGGTCTGGTCAATAGATAGTAGCACCAACATATTTTACTGCAGTAGTTGGTTCAATATTTGTACCATTACATGTTATGTTTAGGGAAGAGTTTGACCTACGTCTATGTTTAGATCCAAATAAAATTGACTCAGTTTTACCAAGGTGAAGTGACAACTTGTCACCTTTCAAGGATGTTTCCACAGAGGACTTACATTTGCCTGATACAAGAATGCCAGAATCATCTGCATATAACAAAAGCTTGTGTTTAACCACAGCTGACATATCATTAACATAAATCAAAAATAAAAGTGGACCAAGAATGGATCCCTGTGGAACTCCACATGTGATTGGTGCAGTAGCAGAGTTGGTACCAGAGACATCAACTAATTGTTGTCTATCAGTCAAATAGGATTTAAACCATCTTAAAATATCATCACTAAGCCCTGCAGCTCTCAGTTTCATAAGGAGAATGGAGTGGTCTACAGTATCGAAAGCTTTTTGAAGGTCCAACAAAATCATGCCTATAAGGTGGCCTTTGTCCATCTCCATTCTAATATAATCTGTTAAATGAATTAAACATGTATCTGTAGAGAATCCACTTCTAAATCCGGACTGAACTTTATACAATAATTTGTTTTCCCTAAAGTAGGACTCAATTCGCATACAAGAGAAAAAGATAACACAGGCTATATTGAACTGTATGTCTGTGTCTGTAGCCATCGATGGCATATGTTCATAACCGAGTATCGAACCGTAGATAAACTGAGAAAAACGTTCACACTATTTATCGTAAATCCTCTCCTAATCCAATGCATGAATCGTTTCTATATCTTAATATAATATAATATAATCTACGGCTAAATAAATGGTCTTAAATTGGAGGCTTTTTCTAACACAGAACAGTTGTTAAAAGGACTCTCCTCAACAACTCTTAGCTGATATCTTACACAGTTTATCCTGTCGACTCTATGAAAACATGGTTATCCTGACTGCTATGAGATATGTTCCGTGGAAGCAACATGTTAGCTGTAATTAATGACGATATACAACAACACACAATCATTATCAGTAACATAACAGTATTTTTAAAATATACTTTCAACTAAAATCTGACATGCTTTAAGACAGTTATAGCGTAAAATTGACATAATAATCGTCAGGATCGGATCTACGTCATATCTAAACTACGATTACAACCTCATGACATACTTATAATGCATTAAATGTACTTGACATCGCGAAAAATAAATTCGGTCTCCACTTTTCATGGTTCTATTCTCATACGTCTCTTAAATCGTGGCATTTCCTGACAGCTCTTAGTTTGCCTGATTTATCAACGTCAATACCCTGTTGTCGTAAACCATTCATTTGATTTTGTCAGCAACAAATGTAAGCTATTGGAACGTCTCCGAGGATTCATCGAGCCATAACTACATACATGTAGACGTTAACAACACAAAAAGAACAATACCATTGATTTCTTGTAGAGTTTGATTTCTTCTTTTGCAAATTCATGTCCCTAATGTACACAAAACAAAAGAGAAATCAGTGTGTTAAGTTGAGAATTATGCAATGGAAACAGACAAAAATGGACAGATGTCACTGAGCAGACACGACCGAGCACAACATGCACAAAGGGACAACACTCTTAAACAAATACAACCATGTCCTACATTGTACATTTTTATAGGACGCATATACATGTATCACAACATGATTTTATGACAATATTAGAACTGTAATACATGTACTACCGCGTTTTAATATACATGTATACTAGTATTTTTGGATCGCAAGATTCGTGGCAAATATACCTCTGGTTTATGTAATATTTACTTACTATGAGAAACAGATGCTAACGTTCTTAATTTGTGGAATAATTTCTCCGAATTACCAAAAGATGGATTTTGCGAAATCTGTAGTGATTGTTTTTTATTGCTAAGTAAACTGTTTTCATCTAAGAACCTTACATGTGAATACTGGTCCTGGATGTCAGTACCGTTCACTAGTTCTAACATTCTAGCACATTCATATCAGACAATAAAACTCGTCTTACTGTGATCAATACAATTGGAGACGAATGAGATCCGATTCATTACTTTTTATGGCTGTGAGCCACGGTCTGCCATTTCAGACGGTAATAAAACGACAAAACCCTTCCGATGACAATCATCATGTGCCAATACGAGCAAATAAAATATTCGTACTTCCACCCATCTTTGATAGAACATTTTAAGTGCTTGTCTTTCCCCCTATTTAATACAAATGATGCCGTTTAAGGGACCAAATGTCCTAGTATAACACATGACCTGCAACATAACTTATACGAACAGACACACTTTTTATAATTATTACATTGGTTGACAAATTGATAATGAACGATCCTAACGCTAGACCAGGTATAAATAATACGAACAAAAATTAAAATAATATGATATAATATAATACTAAACCAAAGTGAGTTATACAATTACTGTTAAGAACGGTCCATTTTTATTGATGGATTTGTAATTGCTACAACATAATTATTGTAGTTTTGGTGTACAAATTGTATACAATGTATTATTTCAAGTTCAATATTTTAGCATCATTTGAACTTATTAATATTCTTTTTATGAATAACCCTTACATGTTCAGTGCAAATCAATCTTAGTGTGCTACATGTTAACATTATTCATAAGAATATTTACAAGACCTTGGAAATCGACATAACACGCTAGACTTGCCCATCCTCTGTTAATGTCTGACTATATCCATCTATATCTGGTTTGATATAACATTATTGTCTCGGCTGTGTGCTTATCAATAAAACTGTTATGATTTGGCCCCACGGAGATTTGTTTGTGAATCGGAAGGCATCGGGAAAACAAGGGGAAAAGACAACGACTGTGATGGCTTGTAACTTAAACAAGATATAATATGGAAACACGTGTAATTACAATATATAGTTCTTTCGAAATGAAGGGCAACATAGATTAAATACATTAACACTTTTGTAACAAAAGAACTACATTAATGATGTGAAACAAAGTATATGGAATTTAAATATAAATACCTTTACGGACCGGTACGGCTACACGGAGTTTACACCTACTATCAACATTGAATTATGACATCACAATGTTCATAAAATACATCAAGTATGTGTTTAAAGATGCTTCTTTTTCCATTAAGTATGCAAGGAAAATTTCTTCCAAATAACATTCATGATATTTCTAATCAAAAGCAAATAGACATAAAACGTTAATAATGCGGAATAAAATATAACCACACGGGAGGAAATTTAGTACTTTCGGAGATTGGTATAAAATCAAATAAATATCTGGATGGTATCAAATGTAATAGGAGGTGCACATGTAAAGAGTACATTGTCTGAACAGAATGTCGATATACGATGTTATGCAGTGGTTTGCAATATCTGAAGATTTTATGCAAGGAAATGTTGGCTTTAGCAAATATAGACATAAATGCAATGAATTTCTATTAAGTCTGTACAAAACTTGTTTGCATACAAATGAAAATACCCCGCCGTACGAGTTCCAACCTCTTTAGCAATACCTTTATCTCGGAAAATAAATTAGTATAGAGCAAATTGTTTATAGAAACAAACTGTACAAACAAGTATTTAAGCTCATGCCACATGATGGGTGTCTTGTAATGTTCTAACAATCTAGGCCCGTACTCGCTTGTGAAAGTCAAATATTTTGGGGGTACAATCTTACAAATGTAAAAGCAAAGTATGTTTTTTCGGACCTAACAACAACATTGTCATTATTCATTTTACTTCATCATTAAATATTATGGCTGGTATATATTGCCTTGTAATTGAAGGTTTCAATATTATAGTGCCTGAATTAATGTTTCAGGATTAGTGTGCTAATGCTGCGTATACAGTCAGCCACGATGCCCAATATGGCCTAAATTTAATAGTATCGTGGCGAGCGCAGGGTATCGCCGGAAGTCGTGAAATTTAATCGTGAAGATCGTGGGGGAACGTGGTGAAATCGTGAGCATCGTGAACATCTTAGCAAATAATGAAGAAACTTTGGGGGGGATAAATGTAAATTTTGGATATCGATTGATTGTGTACACCGAAATGCTATTGTCTTGCCCCTGACCTCAATGTCCGACACGACTAGGTTCCCTTATTACTGTAGACTCGGCACGGGAAACAGACATTGTTAAACTTGTCATTTTGTATCGGAATTCTATTACTTAAAGACAACTAACATTGTATTTACAAAAACGTTTTTCGCCCGATTTAATCGAAACGCTCGTAAAGCTATATAAGCGTTTTATGAGCGATTCGGGGACTTTAAACCTTCCTGGTTTTCTAGAGCGATGATAAAACAATGTTACCAGATACATGGTGGATATTTCTGACTAAATCAAGACATGCAACATGGTATTAATCTATCGCGTTTATACAAGACATTATCCTTCACATAACCTTATTTATCGTTGTTACACACGACGCTATTTTGCATAAAGCACTCAAAACAAAACACATCCACATATTTACAGAATCTTGATTTTATTACTCTAGACAATAACATGAATATTATATTTATCTATCACATTCTGTCGGGTAAAATGTTTGATTCATTTCTGTTATCTAAACCAATTCTTTCACGAAATGACTTCCACGAAACTTAAGAAAAAACATATACTAACTAAATCGTCTGGCGCCACTTTAATCTCTTCCTGATAAATTCCTTACGTAAACTAAATGATTTTCCTTGCATGCTTTATGCACAGTGCTTTGCAAATATATGTCACACATGTTGGCTGTAAATTTTAGTAACAATAACAATTTAACAATGACTGTAACAATTTAGTACAGTGATTCATTAACATTAGAAGACTAAAACACAACAACACCACGGATTCATCTGAACAGCATACGATAACATTTGAATCAATTAACACTAGTTAGAGAAAGTCATGCTTAGCTCATTAACTTATTTTATACATTTGATACAGAACGTATACGAGAAAGTGTACATGACGAGCCTCAACAAACCCGTATCGTTGTCATAGGATGTCAGAGATTTCCTTATATTGGGGTTTTATAAAAACCCTACCGACGTGGATGCATGGATGCCACACAGTGTTGTCTCCGTTTGTCATTGTCCATATTTTCAATAGACAATGCATTAGCGAAATTATTGCTTTCTACGAACGAAAATGTCTAAATTATTGTCATTACCCACTCCACACTTCTGTCAAACAATATTACCCGCCCAATCAGACTTGTTATATAACAGCATACCAGAGAAAAAGATAACATATGCTATATTGAACTGTATGTCTGCGTCTGTAGCCCTCGATAGTATATGTTCATAACCCAATATCAAACTATTGAAAAACTGAGAGAAACATTCGTAACAATTTCCTAATTAAATGCATGCATCATGTGTGTATCTTAATGTCTATCATTGGTATACGATTTCTGATTAGTGCGAGAACACTGTTCAACCAATTACATGTAATGTGCATGTATTTCCCGCTTTCCTGTCGGACGACAAACCTTCGTAACTACATCGTATGTTATAAATTTACTAACAAAAACAGTCATTATTTATTACTGATGACGGTCGTTTGTTTTGTTGGTGTTTCATACACAAGTTTTCCGGCTCAATAACCGGGCAGATTTCGGCTAAAAAATGGTCTAAAATTGGAGTATTTGTCTACTGTAGAACATTATTTACAAGGAGTCTTCTCGCCTACTCTTAGCTGATATCTTACACAGTTTATCCCATGTATTCCATAAAAAGATGGCAACTCTGACTATAGTGCGTTAGCGACTAAGCTGGACCCCCATAAACCTTAAATATCTTAAAAAGTAATTATGCAATTTTACTGAAATTTAGTAGAGTTAACTTAATTACCTTTACCAACTTTGTGTTTAAATGTCAGGTTTTTTTACTGTCTAAACAATCACACTATTTATCGAAAATCCTCTCCTAATCTAATGCATGAATCATTTCTATATCTTAATTTCTAACGTTTGCATACGATTTCGGATTTGTGGGAGAAAGATGTTCAACCATATGAAGTATTTAACGTTTTTATTTCATTTGGGAAGACCAAAGTTTGTTAATACAGTATATGTTATACATTTACTAACAAAACAGAAGTCATTATTTGGTATAGATGAATGTCGTATGTTTTGTTGGTGTCTCATGCACAAGTTTTCCAGCTCAATAACCGGGCAGATGTCGGCTAAATAAATGGTCTTAAATTGGAGGCTTTTTCTAACAAAAAAAAAGTTGTTGAAAGGAATCTGATCACCAAGTCTAAACTAATATATTACACAGTTAATCCAGTCGACTCTATGAAAATATGGTCATTCTGACTGCTATGAGATACGTTCCATGAAAGCAATATGTTTGCTGTAAATAATAACGATATACAACAACACACAATCATTATCAGCAAAATAACTATATTTCTGAAATATACTCTCAACTAAAATCTTACATGCTTTAAGACAGTTGTTGTATAACGTTGACACAAATACACCAATTCCGGAGATTTTCATGTAATTGGATTTACATCCTATCTAAACTACGAGAACAATCTCATGAAAGTTAATAGTGCATTACATTTACTTATTCGGTCTCCACTTCTCCTGGTTCTATTCTCATATGTCTCTTAAATTTATGCCCCTAATGTACACAAAACAAAAAGGAAAGCGGTTTGTTAAGTTGAGAATTATGCAATGGAAACAGACAAAAAAGGAGTGTTGTCACTGAGCAGACACGACTGAGCACAGCATACACATAGAAAGGGACAATGCTCTTAAAACAAATACAACAATGTCCTACATTGTACATTTTTATAGGACGCATATACATGTACTACAATATGATTTTATGGCAATATTTGAACTGTAATACATGTACTACCGCGTTTTAATATACATGTATACTAGTATTTTGGGTTCGCAAGATTCGTGGCAAATATACCTCTGGTTTATGTAATATTAACTAACTATGAGAAACAGATGCTAACGTTCTTAATTTGTGGAATAATTTCTCCGAATTACCAAAAGATGGATTTTGCGATAGCTGTAGTGATTATTTTTTATTGCTAAGTAAACTGTTTTCATCTAGGAACCTCACTTTTGAATACAAATCCTGGATGTCAGTAACTGTTTGTAATATTCTAGCACATTCAAGTCAGACAATAAAACTCGTCTTACGGTGATCATTAGAATTTGAGATGAATAAGATCCATATCAAAATGACAGTGGCCTTCCGATTCATTACTTTTTATGGCTGTGAGCCACGGTCTGCTTTTTTCAGACGGTAATAAAACGACAAAATCCTGCCGATGAAAAAGCATCATGTGCCAATATGATTAAATAAATTGTTCGTATTTCGACCCATCCTTGATAGAACATTTTAAGCGCTTGTCTTTTCCCTAATTAAATACAAATAAAGCCGTTTAAGGGACCTAATGTCCTAGTATACATGACCTGCAACATAACTTATACGAACAGACACACTTTTGTATAATTAATGCATTGGTTGACAAATTGATGAATAACGATCCTAACGCTAGACCTGGTATAAATAATACGATGAAAAAAAAATATGATATAATACTATACCAAAGTGAGTTGAACAATTACTGTTAAGAACGGTCCATTTTATTGATGTATTTGTAATTGCTTCAACATAATTATTGTAGGTTTGGTGTACAAATCGTATATAATAGTATTTCAAGTTCAATATTTTACCATCATTTGAACTTATTAATAATCTTTTTATGAATAACCCTTACATGTTCAGTGCAAATCAATCTTAGTGTGCTACATGTTAACATTATTCATAATAATATTTACAAGACCTTGGAAATCGACATAACACGCTAGACCTGCCCATCCTCTGTGAATGTCTGAATATATCTATCTTTATCTAGTTTGATATTACAATATTGCCTCAACTGTGTGTTAATCAATAGAAATGTTATGCTTTGGTACCTCTAAGATTTGTTTACTTCGAATTTATTGTAAGTGCATCGGAAGGCATCAGGAAAAAGAAAGGGAAAAGACAACGACTGTGATGGCTTCTAACTTAAACAAACTATAATATTTAAATACGTGTAATTACAATAAAGAGTTCATCTGGAATGAAGGGCAACATGGATTAAATACATTAACGCTATTGTAACCAAAGGACTAAGTTTCGTGATAGTGATAAACGCCAGAAATAAACTTGTGTCTTAATTGACCAGGATATACTAGTATAACATATACCTGGTGCATACAAACAGAGACATTAATAGAAACGGTTATAATGTAATTGGTATAATATTTACATGGCAATATTAAAATCAGCGTGTGTCAGAACATATAAAACATGTTAATGTTAATATCCGTATACTCCGTATGCATGTACCGAATGCCTGGTATATTGCTCGCAATAGTTACCTGACAAACATGTTCACTCACAGAGATCACTTACAAAGTTAAGGATTCACACTCAACATTGGAAGGTCGTGCGACTTGCCAGGTAACATAGGCAATAGACTGATCCGATACAAGCACACGAAAATAATTTGTAGTCATCAATTATTCAAATAAGTTATAAACATTAGCAAGGACTTTCAAAAACTATCGCATTGTACGTATATAATTGAATAATTCCTTCATTAGTTAGCATTACAAATGTTTTTATATAGTATAGTATGTTTTAAGTATGTAGGGTAGCAATACTGTAGCAGTGTTGCTCCTTTACTTTGTCTCTTATAATTCTTGTCAGAATGACTTTGTGCAATGTTTTATGTATTTGTATTAGTAAATGTTTGTATGTTGTACAAAGATGAGACGTAAATAAATAAATAAATAAATATTAAATATATGATTAAATAATTTCTTCATTAGTTCACCAGCACTTGTGTCTCTGACCCCATCATATGTTTACCAAATCAGTGATTGATACAAAATATTTCTATCAGCTCCTCAAATCGACTTGCACTACACTATTCAATGTAAATATTTTATAACAGTTTACCTATAATATGTTGCTTGGTTTGGAATATTATTATTTAAAATCAAATTCCATTATCTATTCTTTTTTGTCCTTTCAATTTTATTCATTATATATTCTTTAAGTCTGAAAGGACGTAGATGCTTTTATGTCCTGTAAACGAAGTCACTGAAAGTTAAAATAAGTTGATTGTAAAAACATGTTTGCTATGTACACTGATTGTAAGTCCGTCGATCTGTTGGTCAGTACTATAAATAAACTACACACCATCTGATAGAACTCCTTTAGTGGTTGAGTAACAGTCATTTAGCAGTGAAGTATCTGCAGTGATCATGTAGTTCGTATCAACACAGAAAAACTGAACGGTTAAGAACAAGCATGGAAAAGGTACGTATTAATTATGATGATACTTGTTGACAATATCGTATGATGAATTAAACATATTGTGAACTGATTATGGTATTTAAATTACCTATCCCGGTAACGAATGTTATGGCAAATGTAAAATACTAATACTCAATTTCAGTATGTAAAAAGTATTAAAAAGCACAGCCAATCGATTCCTTTTACGTGGCGAGGTTGACGTAGAGGTTAACGTATTTGAAAACCTATTGTATACATTTCAACCCAGTTCCAGGAGACGCGACTACGTGACGAATGCGGTGTAGATGATAAGCCTTTAATAAGATTTGGAGATATTGATGTTTTGGTAAAATCATTTAACGTCAATATATTCTATTGTCACACTCATCTGCGATACTATTTTACAATAAATGGTCGCCAATGGTTACAGCCTTATTAATCAGCATGTTATATTCATGGTGTATTCTTGTGTGAAATGGAAACAATACCGAGTCATGGACACCTTGGTTCCTAGCATTTCCATATTTCGTGTTTGTTGTTTATGTTCTTTTACCAAATTGTGATCTATCTACATTACAATACAAAACCACAATCCATTGAATAAGAACACTACAGGGAGCTCAAAAGGAACTTCATGAATATATTTGTATTTAGGGGATTTGGGGCCTCAAACTTGACATGTGAACCCATTAAAAATTGCGAATCTCTCAGCGTAAAATAATGGGAATTGCGGCGAACGTTTTGCGAGAAAGGGAATTTTACAGGGTCCCTAAACTGTCATACCGACAAGCTTTAAATTACTAGTTAAGTAGTTCTTTTACTTTTACTTTGTTTTGTAGTTTGGAAGGTACTCGCACAAATCAATAGCAAATATAGCAAATAGGAATGGAAGTCTAGACAATTTTAAGGACATTGCATGACTCTGTTTAGCAAAGCACCTATAAGTGGAGTATATTCCAAGTTTGTGTAAATATAACATAATTCTTCAGTTTTATTGATCTCCATTATTCACGTATGCAACATTCAAAATACTAACAAACATTAACTGGAATATAAGTATGCGAGCATTTTACTGTGATTAACCTTTTAGTAACAAATCACTAAGTTTTTCAATATGTTTCAAGACGAATTTTTTAGACTTTTCAATTACCATTGATATTCGTTGTTGGAATTTTATGTTATTTTGCCATGATTTTATTTTAATAAAATTCAGCGGGGAAATCCTGAAAAATATAGGTGTTGCGTAAGGAGCGTGCGTAAGTAAATGTTAGTCTGTATTGGTCTGAAACTAGATCAGCCTGCTGTTTTCCAACGGGGAATAGGGTTGTAAATGATTTCGTTACTTTATATGTGTACATAGCTCCGTGTAGTTGTGTTTTGT
This sequence comes from Spisula subtruncata, assembly GCA_963678985.1. NCBI lineage: Eukaryota > Metazoa > Mollusca > Bivalvia > Venerida > Mactridae > Spisula > Spisula subtruncata. The sequence continues at coordinate 58,249,661 of OY787661.1, forward strand.
CGTGTTATTACTGTTTTCTGTGATCGGCTTGTTATTTGAGTTCTGCCTTCCCTGTTTGTTCGATTTCCGAAAACATTGCATCCTTGTTACATTACCATGTACGTACTTACCAAACGTGTTACATAGATAAAGTCCCATATGCATTTAAAGGAAACTAAAATTTAGATAAAAATACCTGCTTTTTCAATCTTAAAACCTCAAAACAATAAAACCAATAATGTTCCGTGTTTCACTTACAAACGCCTTCCACTGAAATACTCGTTAGTTGGGCACATAATGTGCATTACCACAATGTGCTTAACGCGATTCCAAGTGTATTATGTATTAGAATGTTTTATCATTGTATGTTCATGCAATTACTGCAACATGCAAAACAGCGTAATGCTTTTAAATGTCTTGTAATGCAAAAGTAAGCATGAAGCATGCAAGGTCGTATTGGTAAATAATTGTTTGTCTTAAATGAAAGATAACGAACAAAGTGTAGCGTTAAAGTGTACGCGGAACATGTTTTTCAACAGCTGTAGATATAATAACTTGATGTTTATCGAATCATTAGATAAGCATTTTATAATTGAGTATAATTATGATACTACAATGTACGGTTGCACTTCTCCTAAAGAACAAGCTAAGACACGTGTATCGTTTGTTGTAAAGAAGTTCTTGATGAACAGAGGTTTAATTATAGATTTTACTAAAGAACTACACGCGCACATTGGTTTTCCTGAAGTCAGTTAATTTCGACATTCTAAATCCACCTTTCTTCAAGAAAAAATGTTTATGTAACAACACAATGCAAACTAAATGGTATCCTTGTTTTAATATGTTTATCTAAAGCAGAGGTATGCTTATGTCCACTGTTGACTTTATAATGTGCTAGGTTCTCTATATGTTTCAATAAACGTGCTCATAGTTCTAATTGTAATGAAAACGCAAAAGACGTCGTACTGTTTTCTTATCGAGGATTACTTTTCGGCTAGCACAGGTTGTAGGTCACTAGACTGCTAGTCTCTGAAATGAACGAAATGAACAGGTGTTATTCGTCCTTGCAGTTGACATCCTCCATGTTTGATGCTGAAGATGAGTCAATTACAATCACTTCTTAACTCTGACATTATGCTATAATAATAACATGAATTCAATGCCTCACACAATACAATAAATAACAATATTCCACAATGTAAATCTCAAAATGAACGAGCAGACGAGAAATACAACAATGTAATATGCAATGTAGGTTGAAATATCGTGAGAAACAAATACGACCAATATATTGCTAAAATGGGGTAATTGTAGTGTACATGTCAACCTTCTTGCAAATAATCATCATACAATGGCAAACACAATGATAATGAATCACGTAACGAAGACGATATTCGGCCATCCCGAAAAAATATAACTTTTAACTATGTCCGGATTGTATGTGTTGAAAGATTTATTTTGAAAACAGACGATGGTCTGTACCAAATACAAGATTGAAGGATTATTGCATGTAACCATCAAAAGAGGGCCTTACCGATACCGGTTGATTCAAACTCTTATGGCTTGCCATGTTGATGAATACCGGCGACTACCGTCATGATGTTAATAGTTGCACCTTGTATATAAATTGTCGCGGATCATACTGTTAGATAAGCTTTGCAGACGTAATGTCCTGGGTTGTTGATGGATGACCGATGACTTGTGATATATTTCACCATTATTGGTACGCAATGATTGGTTGTAATTTTGGATTACTGAAATGCAGTTCATACAATATGTATGAATTGATCGAAGTTATATTCGTACCTTAGTTGAATGCAAGGTTTTATAGACAGTTGTAGAAATACCGAATACCGTTGCTCGATGTTGGTTGGAGTCAATTAATGACCGCATATCTACTAATAAAAAACACACCATTGTGTTTTCCTAGCGGTATGTAAGTTAATATGACGAATATAAGTTATAATGGCTTTGTTCTTCTAATAATCGCGTCGTGACAAAATATACGTACATGCTCTATGGCGAGAAAAGAGATATTATGTGACAGAACAATTCAATAGAAACAACCCAAACAATCGTAGATAGGTAGCAAATGTAAGGTGTTTTTATGAACGTAAATATTCGAGATGTGAAATGAATCACTCAAAGTAAAAACATCTGTAAATGATGTATAGCACATGCCATGTACTACTTTATCAGAATTCAGTGACTGCATTATATCATATTCTTTGCAGAAGTAGAGTGGCTTTTGGATTTCCCAATCGACTGACTTCAGGATGAATGCAAAGTTTCATCCAGCATACCGTGCTCAACTTATCACAAATCACGGAAATAACTCATTATGAAGGTCAATCACTCTAATCAAATTGTTCGATATATATTTGCGGAGATTATATTATTGTCGTTAATGTACTTTGCTACGTGGAAGTCGACGCAATACCACCAAGAACTACACCAAATGCCGTTTGGATTTTACTTACGTTGGTTCGTTGCGTAGAATTGTTTGACAATGTGTAAGATTTCCGCCAAATACTTTAATAGTATACTTTTAGCGGCTAACATTGCATACCAAGATCTGAAGATCACCAAATTGGTCAGTACCAAATGTCACCCATTAACCCGTAATGTTCTAAAACATAGTCCGAAACATCAAATATTTCCCTCCAATTGCTTGTAGTCGAAACGACACGTCATATGCATAATTGAGTTTAACGCATTAACAGAATATTTATTTGTTCCACATCCAAAGAATATTTCCAATCCCTATGAAATGTTGAGTCCCTATGCCATCCTGTTTTAAATGTCACCTTATTATTTCTAACTGGTTGAAGTTTACCCCGGCAGATAAATAAATGTCACGTTTGGACCATACAGGGAATATAATATCTTATCATCATATGCAACATGACTGAGATTATAACCACCATTAACATTGATCAAAATAGCTAATGCAGAGTTATGTCAGAGAAATCGATACACTGTTAAAGCACGGAACGCGTTCTGTCATCGATATACAAATATCTATAGAATTAATATAAAGCAGTTGTCTCCTCATTTAAGACTGCGGTTTTTCCATCCTTAGCATATTTCTATGAGTTCAGATTTCTGAAATGCAGATGCTCGGGAAAATCGATTACAGAAGAGTTAATAATTTTGAAAAATACATTGAACACTCACGCGACAATCCCCTCTCATACACAAAGGATGGGACATGCAAAATGTTATTATATAGTTGATGCACGACAAGGTTATGCATAGTACATCAACTCCACGTGATGTGAATGCTAACTGTTTCATCCATCAAGTCACATTGAAAGAGATAAACAAGAACCAATACAGTCACATAATAAAGTAATGACACTATTGATAATGAGAAAATGTATGATGCCAATGTGAAGTTATATTTCATGTATTTGATATGAGTACGTTTTGAATGCTGCAAAGTATATTTAGACATGCTATGTAAGATGAAGGTAATATTTCGTACCCCTCTTCCGAAACAAAACATACCAAACCAACTCGTAGTATGTGGTAGACAATTGCTATGATAGTTTTAAGCTATTCAGATATGTTATTCTAACATTGACTAAATCAATGAGAATTTGGTATGTTATGCTCGCTCTCTAAATATAATATGGGTATTATTGAATTTAAAAATATCAGATCGGAGAAGTTAGATTTATTGTTTACCATTATTTCCATCTATGTATTGATTCACATTCTTATATCGTTTAAAAATTTCCGGTAGAAACATTTACAAGTATTTGAACATTTTATAAGTTGTTTCTGTTGTCTAATACACTGGGTACACCCTCTAATTTTAGAATTGGACGAAACTGTTACTTGGTACGGGTCATATTTGGTTTGGACGAGGTAAATAATTGATTTCTATCTATCTTTTCAAAGAAATTGCTGACAACATAAATGTGGCAACCATTAAGGCATACGGTGCGGTGGTAGAAGTTTATGGATCACAAGTTGGTCGATAGTAAATCAACTATTTACCTGAAAATCACACGTCCTAAGAAACGGATTTTCCAGTTCTAAAAATAGACGGTGTACCCAGCGTAATATGAATTACGTACTATTATTAATGTCGACACTGGGACAACCAAAAACTCAACGCAGTCATAGGCTGGCTCTTTCGAGAATGGGAAATGGGTTATCCTGTGATTCAGATGCCAAGTAAATTGATTGACATCCACTTGGTGTTGATTTGATTGTACCTTAAGATTAGTATATCGACGGTGCCAAACCAAAACTCCGTAACTCAATTTTAGCGCGAAACCTTTTTTACAGCATCCACATCTGCTAGACGTCCCACGGATTCTGTCTTGTCGCCATCTAAGTAACGCGACAGAAATGAGCGGGTCGTCTATCAGATGCGGATGCTGCAAAAAAAACGTTTTCGCGCCAACATTGAGTAACGGGCTTTTGGTTTGGCACCGTCGATATGTGACTGGATCATAACATCATACTCGTAGTGTACCGAGTAATACACCGATAACGTAGATTATCGTGTACTGTGCCATCTCGAGACAAACTAATAGAATATATCGCAAAATAAATTCGGCCTCCACTTTTCATGGTTCGATTCTCATAGGACTCTTAAATCGTGTCATTTCCTGACAGCTCTTAGTTTGCCTGGTTTATCAACGTCAATACCTTATCGTCGTAAACCATTCATTTGATTTGGTCAGCAGAAAATGTAAGCTATTGGAACGTCTCTGGGGAGTCGACGAGCATAACTATAGACGTTAACAACGCAGAAAAGCACCCTCATTATTTTCTACAATCCACTGAGTCAAACTATGAAAGACACTTATCAATAGTTTGAATATGATTAAGCAAACGTATACAAGTACCATAGTTTAAGTATGATGGAAGTTCACAACTTTAACTGTAATATATGTACTACCGCTTTTCACTCTACATGTCCAGACCCTCGCAAGATTTGAGACAAATAGATCTTGTTGTAGTATTAATCAACTGTGACAAACAATTCAGGGTGGACATACCACTTGGTATTTGACGTAATTTTTTGCAAAGACTACAAGAAGTAAACTGTCAACAAAACAGGAAAATCAACCTGATGTATTTTATTCGTTGACCGACTTTCAACGAGACTACCCCACGCACAACCCCAGAAAAAATACTATGCATGTATAAAGATCATCTGTGTTTTCCCGTAACTGGCTCAACGGTAAGAAATGGCCAAAATATGAAACGCAAAGTCGAAAGATATTTTTTTTAATTTTATCATTCATAGCTCTTTTGAGCATGATAAAGCAAAATGCTTACTGTCAACATGTATTCCAATGCATTAGAAACAATCTGTCAACATAGTTAAGAATTATATAGTCCATGTCATGAAATATCTTGGAAAATAAATAATTCGTCTGAAAATGCCAAGACTACAAGAATGGAAAGACTACAAGACAATTTAAAACTCAAAATTAAAAACTAATATAAACCCCTAAATCTATTGCATTGGTGGCTTACATTGAAAAAGACATGTATTGAAAAAATTAAACATGCTTTGAAGCTAAACCATGTCTACCTGAACATTTTTCTTCTTAAATATTTTTGCATTGGTTTAATCTTTATTCTGTGAATCGTTACATTAGAAAACTTGAAATGTCTGCATGGTTTTGTTATTTGTGAAAGAATATACTCAGTCTTAAATAGCAGCCTCTGTATACAGTTCATTGACTGTTCTACTGCAATTATTATTATATTATTATTATTGTATCCGTTAAGAACTATTATCTGCGTCTAGCTGTTGTGTATATACCACCACCAACTAGTAAAAGTGGCCTTAACTAGTACTTTTTTGAAAAATGAGTGGCCATCCTTTCTGGCAAAACATTAAACATTAACCTTGACAACCTAATGAATTTAGACTGTAAAGATCACAAGTAGTCGGCATGCGACAGCACGTGATCTTGGATGAGGTAATCACAAGAGACACCGACACCTCTGTCTCACTTGTAGAAATATCTTATCCAGGTCTACCTGACAACAGTCGATAGACATCTCTTGATCATTTTGCAGTAGTATTTTTAAAGCTTGCGCTGCTAAACCTATAAAGAAAATCAGTGACTCTAAGAAAGTTAAAATCTATTGACCTAAATGAATTAAAAAGACATTGAATCCTCCGATATTTTGAAAAGTGGACTGCATATATCGGACGTTGATGAACTAGTTGAGGGATATATGCATGGGCTTTTATCACGTATTGACAAACATGCGCCCCTAAAATCCAAAACCATAGTATTAAGACACTCATACCACTGAAGACCAAAATGCCGCCAAACATAAAAGACGCAAATATGAGCGAAAATGGCGAAAATCTAAATTGACAAGTTATCATGAAATATTATATAAATAACACATAGATTTGAGGGTGACAGTAACAATGTCAGCCTGAGGAAAGTACTGTTAACCAAGGGCGAAACCCAATACATGGCTGAGTATAGAGAACGCGAATAAAAACCATGGTTATGCGGGTGGAATACGCCGCCATGTTTGTTTTTGCATTTATAAATATCCCACGTCACACTGCTGACAGTAAAAAAAATGTTCAATCACGTGGTGTATCGATCGACTTGATCGAAATAGTAAGAATATTACTTGTTTGTTTATGGGAAATTAACATTACGAAAAACAGTGAGGGGTAATAAATAGGAATCAAAGTTCGGTAGTCAACAAAATGTTGAAACAATCCAAAGTATCCTGTTACACAGATAAGGTAGAGTCCTGTTGTTGTGATCGGAAAGAGTTATTCAAGATAACTTAACATCTGATGGGTGAAAAAAAGAAATTGAGTCACCAACTGGTAAACCTGCTTAAATGTTGCGCAGGATTTCAGTGACTTTTTCATTAACAAAATTGAAGCAATACGTACGGAAGTAACCTCCAGTATTCAGTCAAACCACCAAAACGACATTGTTGAATTTGAAACTCCCTTCGAAGAATAAGAACTATCAGATTTGTCTCACACATCTGAGGATGAAACCCGAAAACTAATAAATACTAATATAAATAATAAATTGTACATCACAAATTAAATCATGTGAACGTGATCCAATACCAACATGGCTGTTAAAGTAAAGGATTGGTAAATTAAACTACGCCCAATATTTAGTAGTCAAGGCTCAACTGGAATATAATTTAACACTACATGATCTCAACGAAGAACGTCAGTCAGCATACAGAAAATTTCCATCTGCTGAAACGGCTCTTCTTCGTGTGCAAAATGACATCCTTTGCTCTCTAGATCAGAATAAAGCTACGATCCTGGTAATGCTGGATTTGTCAGCAGCATTTGACAACATTGCTCACAACACTCTACTAGGCAGACTTAAAAATCATTTCGGTATAAAAGGTAAGCCATAAGAGTTGATGCAATCCTATTTGCGAGACCGCTACCAGACTGTCTGTGTAGATCGAGAACTTTCAAAACATGTACTAATGATCTTAAATATGCCACTGGAATCTGTGCTTGGTCCGAAGAACTACATTATGTTCACAAAACCAGTGGGTGCAATCTGTAGAAAACATCAATTGCAACATCATTTCTATGCTGATGACTCACAATTTTGTAATATGGCATTCAAACTAAAAGATTATGTCTCGCGGGATGAAACCCTGCAAACAATTGAGTCTTGTCTGAAAGATATCTTGCACTTGATAAAAGATAATTTGCAGAAACTAAATGCTAACAAAACAGAGGTAAACATGTTTGTACCAAAACGGAATGCCAGCGCAGCCGAGAATCTCACAATGACAGTTGGCGACGCTGTAATCAGACCATCGTCGATGGTGAGAAACCTTGGTGCCATGTTGGATTCACTTTTGGACACGGATAAACACGTAAACATGTTTTACGGTCTTGTTCATGCAGATTTGACAAATAGGTCCAATCAGACAATATTTGACTGTTGATGCAACCACATCCCACATCAATTCTTTAGTAACATTAAGGCTAGATTACTGCAATTCGTTATGGCGTGGTTCCCCCAATAGCATTCTGAATAAACTGCACAATATTCAAATACAGCTGCTCGCCTCATTACACGGGCACTGCGTTATAATCACATCACTCCTGTGATGATGGATCTTCACTGGCTACCATTTCTACAGAGTATAATACAAGGTCTTAACTCATGTTTTCAAAGCACTACATGGAAAGTCCCCTAACTATATCAGAAGCATGTTAGAGGTATATACTCAGCTTAGGATTCGAAATGACTCAGTGCTTCTAGTTGAGCCGAGGACGAGGACTGTTACGGACAGTGATCGCTGTTTCACGGCTGCCGCACTGAACCTCTAGAACGCACTGCCAACAGCAATGAGAGATAGTAAAATACTACCGACTTTCACGAAAGCGCTGTAAACACACTATTTTACAAAACTTACTCAGATCATTAAGAAGAAGGTTTCTCGTAGTAGTGGTATTGAATGCTGTTCTTGAAAGGAGGTGGCTAGGATTGCGGTGATCGTGAACTAAATTGGAAAATAACTCCTGAAAATGACCTTGTGGCACCACTCAGATAGACGGTCTAGTGTTGTTTTTTAAGGATAGGGGTCTCTTTAAACGTATCTCCGGTTTTAGTTTTAAAATATGGTAACGACCAATCATCAATGATTTAGTGGGGAGCGGTGACCTAGATGTAGGGTGCGCGCTTCGGGATCGATAGTTCCGGGTTCAACCCCCTGGACCATCGGTAAATTTCTCTGAGCATGACCCACATGCTCCACTCCACTATGGTGTTAAATGGTACCTGTTAGGGCAGTTTCTACTCCTTGGCGCCGCAGATCGATGTTGGCTGCCACATCCAGGGGAGAGAAATAGTCTCCACAGGGAGACATGAGTGTAGGTTTCTATATGTAGCATCTACTTTTTCCATATATGTTCTTGTCGTCTTTGCTTTTCAGATTTTGTCCATTTCTAACCATTGAGCCAGTTTCGGGAAAAAAACTGTTTGTGTTTGTACAAAATCATTCAGTTACATGCGCGCATTAAGGGGGTTGAACCCGGAACTCTCGATCCCGAAGCGCGCATTCTGTGCTTGACCGTAATCGCCAACGAATTAAATACTTACGGTTGATTTTCCTGATTTGTTGACAGTTTTCTTCTTGTAGTCTTTGCAAAAAATTAGGTCACACACCATGTGGTATGTCCACCCTGTACTTGCAAATCTAAACTTTCTAGTTATGTGAAATAATTGTCTACGACTTTGTGGAAATATTTAAGATAAAGTTTTGTCTACGTATTGGATTTGAAAGTATTTAGAAAAGTTTAAGTTAACAATTGCGATTATTTTATTTGTAAGTGAGACTATTTCTTTTTAAAATTGATTATGTAATTAGTGGTATTTTTGTAACGTTTGTGAAGATTAGCACTTGTGTTCAAAATAGTGCATTATTTAACATTCAAGCGACTTCACACCAGACAAGTAAACTGGCTATCCTATAAACAGTATGCCTTAACCTCTGAGACGAATAGATCCGTATCTGAATAAAAATGACCTTCCGATTCCTTACTGTTTATGACTGTGAACCACGCTCTGTTGTTTTCAGTAGGTACAAACCGATTAAAATGCTCAAGTTCCAATACGATCAAATGTTAAAATCTTACATCTGTGTTATCCATAAAAGTAGTGGGCCAAAAGATCAAACGCCATTAGGTCAAGGCAGATGGTGAGACTTGCAAAATCGCATTGACATTTATACTATTCCGACACAGCAACTCTCCATAAATGTATAGTTATGTATTGTTCAAAAATAGTTCATAGAAACCATTAGCTAGGAATTCCATAGTATTGTAAAATTATACGTACACGTATAATTATAATTTATTACATCATCGGTAAACATTACAAGTAACTGAGAAGATCACCCACACGTGTGTCTCTGATTCTAAAGTTCCCAACAAACCAAAGTAAACTAAATCAGTGCTGCATACAAAAAAACGCCAATAGCTCCCCAAAGTCGATTTGCAATCCGCTTTCTTATGTAAATATTTTATAACTTAAAATAGGATGCGTGGTCTGGAATATGAATTATTTCAGAAGATATTCCATTAGCTTTCTGATAAAAATAGCTAGATAGTCGATGATATTTTCTGAAACAAACAGGATGGAGACAGCACCTACACACGAAACCAATGCAAAGTTCGAATCATTTCTTTGTAAAACTTGTTTTTATTTCACTAGTCCAGTTATATAAAATATTTATTTAATATTAAACTAATGGGTTTTTTTGCGCCATAATATAGACAATAATGTACACGTACGCTCCTCGCCTAAGAAAACGTTATTTAAGCTACTAATGTATGGTTTTCATATTTATCAGTATATTTTGTATGAATACATCGCTGGCTTAGAATGAGAAGGTCGTAACTACAAAATCTTTATGTTGAGAAAACAAGAAAAACTATCTGACAATTACTCTTTAATTATGGTTTACTACTTCCGATTTTCATTAAAATGGACGCATAAGAAGCGCCTTATCATGCTTTTTAATATGCATTAGAGTTTTATAAGGTCGTGGGTGGCCCTTCTCATTCTAAGCCAGTGAATTGATCAAACTAACTAATTGTCTCTTCAGATGATTGGATATTAAACTATATATGGAATCCGCCGTTCTGGTGAAATAAAGGTTATGTAAATCAATAGGTACATGTATTATGTATATCTGTAGATAGCATAGAGAGTTGCAGGAGACGCGACTACGTGCCGTATGTAACATAACTATGTACATGATCAGCATATAATCGGATTTGATGATATTGATGACTTTGGTAAATTCATTTGACATCCATGTTCAATAATGTCGCACTCTTCTCTGATACTATTTACCACAAAAGGTCACCAATTGATACAGGAACGTAATTCAACATGTGACGCTAAAATGTTGTTTTTTTTGTAATGGAAACAAGACACACCCACAAAAGCCGTTCATCAAAGCATCTCATAAGTACATGCACTTGGAATTCATTGTGCAATACAAAACACATTCGAATGAATTTTAAAACTTCGTGGGGTAGAACAAATTACAAGACTTTAGTTGAATTCGATAATAAATGATACTATATGCGTATATTGTTATTTTTGGCATATCCACGAGCTTAACTTGGCGTGATTATTTCACTAGACTTTGGTGAACTGTGGTTAACTTCCATTCATCGGGTTAGCTAAATAAAAACTAATTCATTTGTGCTTACGGTGTCTTTTAGTATTCTTACACGTCTAATACAAAACAGGCAATGATGAAAAGTAGAAAACTCATCTCTAAAGTGCTAGACAGTTAGCTGCTGATACTGTATACATGCTAGATTTCGATTTCATTTTACGCCTCGTTTTACTATTTACTTCTTTATCGCTTTTAAAATATCTGATATTTTCCACTACACTGTTATATGATAGTCGATTTACGATAAATACCGAAGATAGTGGGGTTACAGCGAACGTTTTTTTTTAAACAGGATTATTACAGGACCCCTTAACTGTTATTCCGACAAGCTTCAAAGCACTTGTCAAATTCTTTACGTTTCATTTTGTTTTGGTTTTCGGAAGGTACTCAAACAACCCGACAGCAATATAAATTTTATCCATTTGTTAGTTCTTCATTTAGGCAATTCAACACATTAGCAAATAGCATATAATTCTATTTAGCAGAAATGGATGTCTAGACGCCTATGAATTATTTGTATACGAGACATATTAAGTAAAACATCTAAAGCATTATTAGATTCCATGTGTGTATAACGTCTTACAATAATATCCTGAATCGACTGTATTATTGATCTCCTGGATGACATGAGCAATAATTGTTGTACAACTATATTCATAATATCCATTGTAGGACCATCTACAAATTTGCCAAACTTGTTCGATAGAAAAAGGTTTGTATACATTCAGAGGCAACGAAACTGCAAATGAATTCAAGTGCGGGATCTTTTCAAGATTGTTTCCTTGTTTCACCAAAGCAAAATTCTCACCGAAACACTGGTAGGTTGGAAAGTATGCTGGTGCCCGGTATATACAAGTAGATGAATGTCCATTTCTATACCGTATAACGATTCCAAGTCCTGTATAATGTTTTATCATTGTATGTTCATCCAATTACTGTGACATGCAATATAGTGTAATGTTTATACGCATAGCTATGCAACAATAAGCATGCAACATGCAAGGCCAACTGTCTAAAAACATGTCCTCTACTTCTAGATAATGATTAGTCTTGTCGTTATAGTATCTGCCGAAGCGGTTTTTGTACATCACTACATTAATGTGACTAGATCTTTAACAGCTGTAGATCATTAATGATTACACCAGTTCTCACAACTTTACTGCACTAGCTCTCTAAGTTTAAAAAAAAACATTTGCAAAAATAGTTAAACAAATCTTAGCTAAATAATATAACTCTTTATGTCTTTGGAATGGACCATAGAACAACAACTAAGTATCGGACGTGTACACTTAAGCGCACTCCTAACGCAGCACCTATATTTATCTGGTGCTTATGATGGCATTTGGTTCAAATTTGGTATTTGGATACATACATGATATTTCATTAAAATCAAACCATGGCATGATAGCAAATATTTTCAACAACGAAAATCACTGTAAATTGAAAAAATGAAAATGTTTATTTACGGAACGCGTTTCTTCAACGACATACAAATATCTATATAATTAGTAAAGCACAGTTTTCTCATCCGCAGCATAGCTCAATGAGTTAAGATTTCTGAAACACAATCGTTGGGGAAAATCGATTACAGATGAGTCAAGAATTTCGAAAACTAGTGGGAATACTAACGCGACAATCCCTCTCACAAACACAAATAATAGGACATGCAAAACGTAAGTAAATAACTATCACATAACCTGCGAGTGCCGTAAAGTCATGCCAGAAATATCGTTAGATACTCCCACACTGTTACATTATTATGCAAATTAGCTTGCAGCGACGTTAGCCAAACATATCCTGCTCGACCAACACAGTCCATGCGTCACGCGTAAGTTCTGCTAAATATTGTTTGAATCCTATGCAGCATACGTAATTATTTTCAAAGTTATTGAGCATTCACTAAGGTTATATGATCAATATAATCTTACATTGGTGCTCATTACATACGAGTTGTATTAATCTCGTCAACAAAAACAATATGACACGATGCTACTGAGTTGATACCTTCCCTGGAGTGAGTAACCTTTTAATAATCTTTGAGTCCATCGTTTGATTCTCATGAGCATGATGTTGTAAAGTAGTTCGCGATTATGGCGGCTTCTGTATTATGTCCTAGTCACTTTCGTAAGATAAACGAGGAGTTCCGATTGATCAGTTTGGTCAACATGACAAGTTCCGATTTCAATATATAAAGGTCATAAGAATCGCCTCGTGGTGTAGATTTAAAATATATATAATAGTCTTATAAGGTCGACCTTCTCATTCTTAGCCAGCAATACTGCGGTACTATGATAAAACCAGCAAATTATGCAGGCAATGTAGACCTTAATTAATGACCATGAAAGGGAATCACTTTACTTACTGTGCAAATCAGGAGTTTATTTCCAAAAATACCCAATGAAATGGATCATATAATTCTTAATCATCTTCACAGGTTGTTTCAAATACATTGTTATACATGCCGTCAGTACGCATTTTGCATTATTATGCTCAATAGAGCTATAATTGATAAAATTAATATTTTCTTGCGTCTGGGAAAACATTGTTGTTTTTTGTGCAAAATCATTCAGTGACATGCATAGTATTCTTTCTGTGCTTGAGCGTGGGGGTAATTTCGTGAAAATGCGCCAACGAATAAAATACTTACGGTTGATTTTCCTGGTTTGTTGACAGTTCTCTTCTTGTAGTCTTTGCAAATAATTACGTCACACGCCACGTGGTATGTCCACCCTGCACTTGCAAATCTAAATTTTCTAGTTATGTGAAATAATTGTTTACGAATTTGTTGAAATATCTAAGATGAAGTTTTGTCTACGTATTGGAATTTAAAAGTATTTAACATAGTCTAAGTTAACAATTGCGACTATTTTATTTCTAAGTGAGATTTTAATTTTTTTTATGTATTTATGGGTATCTTTGTAACATTTGTGAAGATAAGCACTTGAGTTCAAAATGGTTAATTATTTCCAACATTCAATCGACTTCAAAACAGACAAGCAAACTGGATATTCTATGAACAGTAGTCCATAAACTCTGAGACGAACTAGATGCATATCAGAATAAAAATGACCTTCTGATTCATTACTGATAATGGCTGTGAATCACAATCCGCTTTTTCAGAAGGTCAAAACCATTCCGATTAAAATGCTCAAGTTCCAATATGATCAAATGAGAAAATCGTACGTCTGTGTTATCCATCAAAGTAGTGGGCCAAAGGATCAAACGCAATTTGGTCCAGGCAGGTGGTGAGACTTGCAAAATCGCATTGACATTTATACTATTCCGACAAAACAACACTCCATAGACGTATAGTTATGAATTATTCAAATAAAGTTCATGGAAACCATTAGTTAGGAATTCCATAGTATTGTAACAATTTACGTACACTTATAATTGTAAGTTATTACATCAAGTAACTGAGAAGATCACCCACACGTGTGTCTCTGATTCTACAGTTCTTCCCAACAAACCAAAGTAAACTAAATCAGTGCTGCATACAAAAAAACGCCAACAGCTCTCCCAAGTCGATTTGCAATCCACTTTCTAATGTAAATATTTTATAACTTATAATATGTTGCGAGGTCTGGATTATGAATAATTTAAGAACATATTCCATTATCTTTCTGATAAAAAAAGCTAGATAGTCGATGGAATTTTGTGAATCAAAGAAGATGGAGATAGCACCTACACACGAAACCAATGAAAAGTTCAAATCATTTCGATGTTAAACCTGTTTTTATTTCACTGATTTCTGTCTGCCTGCCTGTTTGTCAGTACTAACTGCAAAACGTCTGACGGAAATATTCTGGTAGTGGTGAGTTATAATCATCTCAAAGTGTAGTAACAACAGAAACGCGATGGATGGTAACAGTAATAAACTACATGTTATACAGAACATGTCATTGACACCACTGCCCCATGCATGGCAATATGTGCAATACTAGAAACTAACGTTCTAGTCCTGTTATATAAAATATTATAAACTAATGGGTTTTTTGTGCGTTATGATATGGACAATAATGTATACGCACGCTCCTCGTCTAAGAAAACGTTATGTAAGCTACTAATGTCAGGTTGTCATATATTTTGTATGAATACATTGCTGGCTTAGAATGAGAAGGTCGTAACTACAAAATCTTTATGTTGAGAAAACAAGAAAAACTATCTGACAATTACTCTTTGATTATGGTTTACAACTTTTTCAACATATGTTTCGTTAATATGAAAAGTTCCGATTTTCATTAAAATGGACGCATAAGAAGCGCCTCATCATGCTTTTCAATATGCATTAGAGTCTTATAAGGTCGTAGGTGGCCCTTCTCATTCTAAGCCAGTGAATTGATCAAACTAACTAATTGTCTCTTCTTTCAGATGATTGGATATTAAACTATATATGGAATCCGCCGTTCTGGTGAAATAAAGGTTATGTAAATCAATAGGTTCATGTATTATATATATCTGGAGATAGCATAGAGAGTGCAGGAGACGCGACTACGTGCCGTATGTAACATAACTATGTACATGATTAGCGTATAATCGGATTTGATGATATTGATGACTTTGGTAAATTCATTTTACATCCATGTTCAATAGTGTCGCACTCTTCTCTGATACTATTTACCACAATAGGTCACCAATTGATACAGGAACGTAATTCAACGTGTGACGCTAAAATGTTTTTTTTGTAATGGAAACAAGACGGAGCCACAAAAGCCGTTCATCAAAGCATCTCATAAGTACATGCACTTGGAATTCATTGTGCAATACAAAACACATTCGAATGAATTTGAAAACTTCGTGGGGTAGAACAAATTACGAGGTGAATTCGATAATAAATGATACTATATGCGTATATTGTTATTTTTGGCATATCCACGAGCTTAACTTGGCGTCAGTATTTCACTAGACTTTGGTGAACTGTGGTGTACTTCCATTCATCGGGTTAGCTAAATAAATACTAATTCATTTGTGCTTACGGTGTCTTTTAGCATTCTTTCACGTCTAATACAAAACAGGCATTGGTGAAAAGTAGAAAACTCATCTCCAAGCTGCTAGACATGTAGACAGTTAGCTGCTGGTATTGTACACATGCCAGATTTCGATTTCATCGTTTTACTCTTTACTTCTTTATCGCTTTTAAAATATCTGTAATATTCCACTTTATTGTTATATGATAGTCGATTTACGATAAATACCGAAGATAGTGGGGTTACAGCGAACGTATTCTGTAAACAGGAATATTACAGGACCCCTTAACTGTTATTCCGACACGCTTCAAAGCACTTGTCATATTTCTTTACGTTTCATTTTGTTTTGTATTTCGGAATGTACTCAAACAACCCTACAGCAATATACATTTTATCCATTTGTTAGTTTTTCGTTTAGGCAATTCAACACATTAGCAAAAAACATATAATTCTATTTAGCAGGAATGGATGTCTAGACGCCTATTAATGGTTTGTATACGAGACATATTAAGTAAAACATTTATATAATTATTAGATTCCATGTGTGTATAAAGTCTTACAACAATATCCTGAATCGTTTGTATTATTGATCTCCTGGATGAACGCCTCCTCCGACATGAGCAATAATTGCTGTACAAATATATTCATAATATCCTTTGTAGGACCATCTACAAATTTGCCAAACTTGTTCGATAGAAAGAAGTTTGTATACATTCAGAGGCAACGAAACTGCAAATGAATTCAAGTGCGGAATCTTTTCAAGATGGTTTTCGTGTTTCACCAAAGCACAACTCTCACAGAAACACTGGTAGGTTGGGAAGTATGCTGTTGCTCTGTATGTACCAGTGACAAAAGTCCGTTCACTAAATAAGATACCGAACCTTACTGAAATCCGAATAAATCAGGCGGTCCGATTAGTGTTCGGTTTTCTCAAATTTCACTATATATGAATGTTCGTTGCCACACCGTGGAGCGCATTCAAGTGTTGCAATTCGTTTTATCATTACGTGTATGTTCATGCAATTACTGTCACATGCAATATAGTGTAATGTTTTTATACGCATAGTTATGCAACATGCAAGGCCAACTGTCTAAAATCATGTCCTCAACTTTTAGATAATGATGAGTCTTGTCGTTATATTGTCTGCCAAAGCGGTTTTTATACATCACTACATAAATGTAACTTGATCTTCCACAGCTGTAGATGCTGTTGTGTGCGTTGTATTGAATCTCCATGGTTCTGTTTCCTAGACATGTCTTAGCTAAGATGAGCACTTCCGTAGACTCTTCAGAACATACAAGCAAACATACATTTTCATTTGAATATGCAAAAATGTAATACCAATACATGTTTACGAATAGAATTGAGTATGCAAATGATATCACCATTAACCAATGTAAAATATGTGAAATTAAATACACGTAGAATGACATGCATGTATGCCATTTTCTTGAATACAATATACATAAAATAGATCATTTATGATAATTCCAGTTCGAACAACTTTACTGTACTGGCTGTCTAAGTTTGTTCAAAAATCATTTGCAAGAATAAAAATAGAATCTTAGCTAAACATTTTATGTCTTTGAAATTGACTATAGAACAGCAACCTGGTACCGGGCGTGTATATTTGGACTGTTACAACTACCTAGTTGCTATACAGAGGTTAAACTATACAATAATTTCACAATGTTTCTAACAAAACGCTTTCACTTTCATGTGTGTGTACACACTAACTTATATAGCTGTTATAAGCATTGTACTATGCTTAATGCAAAATAAACTTTCGTATTGGTATAGCTCGACCTGTGAAACTAGGTCATCCTGATTTCCTCATAATATTGTTTGCTGCCCAGTGTATTACGCTAGGTGAAAGGATGACAGAAGGATTAAACAAAATAATGAGTCTAGATCGTGCATGTCTAAACAGATAATGCCAAGGTCGCCAATGTGTCTGAGTAGTGTTGCATACTGATGCTCACTAAAAGCATTGAGGATACGAGATCACGTGACAGACGCAATCTGGAAATATAAAGGTCGCGAAAATTAACCAGAGAACGATTTATCGCAATAAGTTTACACTCCCTGACAATATGTACGTAAGTGATGTACGGTAGTCAGTTCTTCTGGAATTAAAATAGTACTTATATGGTTGATTCTTTCAAAAAACAACTGATAATTTAACTAAAATGGGAGAACATCTGAATGACATGTACTCATGTTTCTACGGCTACACAATATCGCAAGCTTAGTACTACTTACGACCTTATAAGACTGATATACTGGGTGCGACGGTGGAATTGAAAAGCAACGATGCTCCGACTAAAACATATCACTGGCTTAGAATGAGAAAGTCGTAACTACTGCTTTCGACCTATAAGATGGTCTGACCTTATCAGACAACTTTTTTCTTGCTTTCTCAAAATATTGAGTTTGTACTTACGACATTCTCATTCTAAGCCAGTGATATATCGAGTTTTAAAGTGCGGATATGTGATAAGTAGATATGTGACGTTTTGTCATGACATAGTGGTTTAATTTGCCTCGGTAAAATATTATATAGACTTGCATAGTGCTTTACAATAAGTAGCTTACACCTACGCTTGTCAGTGTTGGATAAGCTGCCGATATACTCACGCAACATGATGGCACCATACAAATTTTGTTTGAAGACACCATTTCAGTCAACAATTTTACTACTGTAACTTCAGTTTGGAGGCAATGGTGCGAAGAATTTAGAAAGTTGTTTAAAAATATACATCCCATAACATGTTTTTTTTTAAATCATGTAGAAATTCATTTTATTCAGCCTGACAGTATTCCATTTATGACTTTGCCACGTGACCATATATTTCACTAAGGATACAAGGGAGGTAACATAGGGAAAATGTTGTTACATTCTACAACAGTAGTCGCCCTTCTTCATGTTTTCATTTAACCAGATGCCTAGCTACCTATTCGCGAGTGACTGAATCTAATTCATTCTGACAAAAACTATGCTAAGCACTTCTTTATTGTTTTTGTATTCTACATTTTCAATGAATTCGAGCCTGTACGCCTGTTTTGCGTGTTGCATGTTCTTAGATAAGCCATACTGGACTCACTTACATTCTTACATACTGTAGATGTCGCTGTAGTCTGGGGTCCCCTTATATCAGACAAGAACCGTCCAGACCGACAAGAACAAACAAGAAAGATTTTTGGTTAAAATAGAGAAATATGAAGCATATTTAAACAACAACTACATCAGTATATACACTTGTAAGTTTAAAAGCATCTGGCATGAATGGAATGACTTAAATCGACCAATTTCTGAACCGACAAGAAATTCTCATAGTCCGAGGTATTCCGAAATAACCGTCAAGAGATTTTACCCAGCGTAGTATAACATACAAGAATGTTAATGAGCGATATTGAGTATGTTTCGTGATGATTAGTAATAAAACGTATAAAATTATATCACATAACTTTTCTTGTATCCAGGTTAGTATAGCGAGTACGTATAACTTTATACGTACCACGTGTAGTATAAACGGGTGAGTTTTTACAATAAAAAAAATATCTGGCGTGAAAATCATGTCTCAAATCGACCAATTTCTGAACCGACAAGAAAAGTTCATAGTCTGATGAATTTTGTTACTTCGGACTATGAACTTTTCTTGTCGGTTCAGAAATTGGTCGATTTAAGACATAATTTTCACGCCAGATATTTTTCAACTGTTTAAATACGTTTATAATGCATATAGCGATGTAGTTATAGCCTAAATATGCTTTGATTTTCTCTATTTTAACCAACAATCTTTCTTCTCTGTTCTTGTCGATTTAGACGGTTCTTGTCTGTTATTATGGAGACTGGTAGTCTGTCGTCAACAAACTCGTCCCAGTATAACCGCATACAAGAGATCGTTGGGTTTAGTCATCGTATAGTCGACTGAATTCGTTCTTAAGGATGCTACACCACTGATAGCAAACCGTCGACTAGAAGCTAGGTTCTTTAAGCATCGTTCATCGCGTGTAGGAGCAGTAGACAATTGAAAGTATACTGCCATTGCCAAGCGAAACATATGGTATACGTACGGTTACAATAAACGCTAAATTTGGGAAATGTTTTTTTTCATACATTCTTAACAAATACTACTAAACATTATTAAACAGCAGATAGACGTATGACAAAACAAATCGTTCGAAATATATTTCTATTAAAAAGGTTGAAACCCGTTTTAATTAGTTTATAGGAGCCTTAACGGCAGCATATTTGATAAATGATACTCATTATGTACAAATTTACAAAGTACAAATGTGCTGCATGGTTTTCCTTCTCTTGGTGCCGTTTGCCTAATCAAGTGAACTTAAAGGTCTACAAAATCTAGTAAATCAAGGCATTGATACTAGTATGAAGACCATTGGTTGTATCTTGTATCATTACTTCGATGGCTTAGAATAAGAAGTTCGTAACGACAAAATCGATATTTTGAGAAAACAAGAAATAACTGTTCGATAATTAGAGATTAATAACTGGGCGCGCTGTGGCATTGAGTGATAATATCCCCGGCGCGTCGATAATGGCTCGAGGGCTTTAGCCCGAGTGCCATTATCAAGAGCCGGGGATATTATCACTCAATGACACAGCGCGCCCAGGTATTGAACTGTTTAATACACTTGTTCCCGGGAAGGAAAGCTATGAAAGCACTTAATGTCAACTGACCCAGTGATTATAAACATTGGAGTACTTATAGTCAGTATGCCAAGTACCAAAAAGTGGCCTAACCCAAATAAATAGTACGCACAAAATGTTTTTGCATAAAATGGTTATTCAAGATGTCCTTTCATAGAAACCAAATGATGCAACCTTGTCATCATTGAGCATTTTGATATATTCAAGATGGCCGTCAAGATGGCCGCCAAAAATCTAAAATGTTCATATTCATACAATTATATATTTTTTCAATTGCATAAAACACATATGTTTAGTAATTTATTGTTAAATAAGGAGTTTACATATATTTGGACAAAATATTGATTTCAAATATTCAAAATGGCCGACAAAATGGCCGCCAAATCAGAGAAAAGTGATATTTTTATTGTTTTTATCACTCTTATATCTTATAACGCAATTATTCAACAATTATCGTAATACTTACATTACATATCATCCAAAAAGCTGCAAGTCATTACTAAGGTGGATGTTATCATACTTACCCCCCATCTTTGATGAGGGAGTATAATATTATTGTTATCTACTTAGTATATGATGGTGTTCTTCGTCGATTCATCAGTCGGTAGGCTTAAAGGTTTTTGTTCAATAAAACTTGAAACAAGGATCTTTAATATGTTAGCAAAAATTAGTCAGCAGATGACCCCTTTTGATGTCGGGGTAAGTTTGTCAAAGGTCTGGGTGACAGTGACCTTTAACATACATGAATAGACCAAATGACTGACGATCAATAAGCACAGTTGAAACCCAAGATCGGAAAAATCAACAGGAACCATACTAGTGTGTATTTTGTGTTCAGTACATTTTGTAGATCAAACTTCACTGTTGAATACCTGGCTGAAAATTAGGCATGCAAGTTTCACAAGCATATTATATTGCACTCTGTAAGAATAATCAATTTGTTCTTCAGAGTTTATTTTGTATGTGAGATTTGATTTTTTCATTTCCTGATCCACTATTAGGATCATTGTCATATTCCAATGATGTTCTTCGTCTATTTGGACCCTGATGAAGACTATTGCATAGTCGAAACGTTGGTTTTGCTTAATTAAAGATATAAATTTACCCGTTTTGTCTACGTATTCCACTTTTCTACTTTGACTTGTCAATTTATTCTGGTAGTTACCAGTTAAAATATGTTTGACAAACTGCAGATAGTCAGGTAGCAGTCACAATGAATAGCTGTCAAAATTGTCTTCTTATGGGTTAATTGCTGGCATCTTGAATGGTGTACCTGTGATCTAACCTTTCTAACATGCTTACTTCTGATTGAGGAATATTTGCAGTACTAGTCTATGGAATGATGACTTAGAACTACTCTTTCCCGATTGACATACAGCTGATTTTTCATTTTTCATTTATAGGCCAAAATATGTTGTACGCCACACGGAATGTGATACTTTGATTGTGGATGAGCCTTAACTTGTTTAAGCCTATGTTTATGATATGATGTAAGAGGTTGCGTTAAGTTTTGCCGTTTTCATACAGTTCTGAAGCCAATTCGATTTGATGCTAGTCACATAACCCTTGCATCTACTAACTTATGATTTTTACCGATTGGGTGACCGCCTTGTAGAGAAAGTTTCTAATAATTTGTATGAATATATATTATAAATATTAACTGTATGATGTCTTATTGTTCTGGTTATAACTATGTATAATTATAAACATGTCTGGTCATATTGTGGAACACATCGCCGTCGTAGAGGTCGCATCACATGTTTACACTTTCTGAATTTGTCATGTTTCTATGACAGGGTGTGCGCTTTGGCATAAGAGAGGCACCTGGTTCACAGTCTACGCTACTGTTGAATTTCACTGAGTAATACTAACACACAATGCTCCACTCCACCGAGGTCTGAATTTGGACCTTAATAGGATATAAATAGCTCTATCAGGGATATTCTTGACCTTGGTGATTGCTTATGTTGCAATTCCATCAGTCCTGTACATGATGATTACTCCAGGGTCTTCCTGGTGTAAAGCGTCAGTCAACATGGAAGAGAACATGAGACTGAACATTGTTGACACACCTTGTCTAACACAGTTAGTGACTTGGGACTCGGTAGACGTCTCTGTCCCCCAGG
Organism: Spisula subtruncata; assembly: GCA_963678985.1. NCBI lineage: Eukaryota > Metazoa > Mollusca > Bivalvia > Venerida > Mactridae > Spisula > Spisula subtruncata. The sequence goes on from OY787661.1 coordinate 58,272,608, forward strand.
ACTCGGTCATCATTTCGTCATAAACTGGCAAACCATGATGACAAAATGGACTAGGCATCCAAACTTGACCATTATCTTCCCAAGTCCCTCCTGGCTGACGGTGTCAAAGGCCTTGGGCAGGTCAACGAAGGGTGGGTATAGGTCATGATGGCTTTTTACCTGTAGCTGGCAGGCTGTAATGACTATTGTTCAGCTCTGAGTTTCTGACAGCAATCCATTTTCTAGATGGCGTACTGCAATGTAGTATTAGGCTGTTGAGCATTTTTATTCTGACAAGAAGCTTACCTGCATTGCCGAGGTGTGATAGCCCCTGTGGTTGTCACAGCTCTGTCTGCTGTCCTTCAGCTTGTACAAATGTACTATGGGTGCATCTTCTAATCCTGTGGTAAGTGCGCCTCGATTCAAGCATGATGTGAACAGTTCCAGTGGCTTCTGTCCCATAGGCAGTCCACCGGCCTTTTATAGTTCAGCTGGAATGGCATCTGAGTCTGGTGCCTTTCCACAGGATAGTTGTTTAGTGGCTTGCATGTTGGTGGTCTGCCAAAGGTGAAGTTCATTTACACTTGTGGTTGATGGACAATGGCCTCATCGTTACTGGAGGAGAGTCAGTTCAGTACGGCATTTAAGTGTTCAGCCCATCTATCGAGGATATTTGACAGATCAGTGATAATTGTTGATGAGCCCGAGCTCAGGAGGGGTACGATGCCTGAGGATGTGGGTCCATAGACTGTTTTTAGTGAGTCATAGAATCGGTTTGCGTCATGGGTGTCAGCAAAAATATAAATTTATGAGGACTCGTCATTAACTAAGCCATTGGTCTTGCATGCCTCTTAGCTTTGATTGGGCTGGTTGTTTGGTTGGTTCTCGGCCTTCTGTGGCTGTTACATCATCACAGGTACTTGGAGCAGTTTTTAACTCTGAATTATGGTCCTGCTGATAGGCCAAATAGATGCGATGCTTTTCTTGCAGTAACCCAGATAATTCAGTCTCGTGTTTCTTGATGGTGCGGTCAAAGATCTCCCGTCAAGATAAGTGGACTTATCGCTTTGGCTGAAGGGAACGTCAGAGAATCTGCTGCCGAGAGCTGCACGCTAAGGATTCGTTTTCCCTGTTGCCTTCGCTCTGATTTGAGATGAATGGATAGCTTAGAGATGACAAGCATAATCATGGTATGTCCAGCATTCAGCACTACTTGGTGAGGTTAACAAGTGCCTCCGTAGCTCAGTGGTTAGTGCACTTGCCGTCTAATCTGGCGACCCGGGTTCAAATTCGGGTGGAGGTACATATATATGCCTGCATAATAATTTTAAAAAACATATTGCCTGTCTACCTTCCTGGTGAAGACATAGTCAATCAGGTGCCAATGTTTGGCTTTCAGTGTTTATGAAAACATGGGCATATTTCCTTATTTTCGATTTTTTTTCCAATTTATTGGTCGTTTTGTCAGCCATATTGATTATATTCAAAGTTATTTTTTTTCAAAATACATTTAAAACACTTGTCCAGAACTTATACCAATAAAAAACTACATATATTTAGGCATTATCTGGCTAATATACAATATAGAAGCGATATGTACAATTTTTGTTTATTTTTGGCGGCCATCTTGGCAGCCATTTTGATTTTTTTATATGCTCAGTAATGCCCAAGTTGCCCTTTGCCTTGGTAGAAACATATTTTAGAACCAATATATACATATTTTTTAACATAATGTGGTTTATATTGATAAAAAACAATATATCACATTTCCCCTTTTCGGTAGCCATTTTGTCGGCCATTTTGAATATTTTCAACCCTCTTTTTTATTTCAAATACTTGTCTAGAATGTCTTACAATAATTGTCTATGTATATGTTCGAAAGTTTCCATTTTACTTTCAAAATAGAAGATTATATACATTTTTAATATTTTGGCGGCCATCTTGTCGGCCATCTTGAATATTTCAAAATGCTCAATGATGACAAAGTTGCATCATACAGTTTCTATGTAAGTGCATGTCAAAGGACCATTTTATGCAAAAACATTTTGTGCGTACTATTTTTTTGGGTTTTGCCACTGGCATACCGACTATTAGAATCTACTCCATTCTCCAACTTATAGATCTACTCCATACTCCAATAGGAGCATTTCTTAGTCACAAAAACTGCTGTAACTTCTTTATTACTGAATGGAAACATATGAAATGGGGGTTCATTTTCTTAGTTAGATCATTTGCTACAATTTGGTGTTGGTTTTGATGCACGTTTCTCAAATAAACTGTTTTGGAGCGTCTACGTATTTCTAACGTAAAACCCGCGTAAATAACGTCACGTCGCGCGTGCGCTCGATCGCAGGGAGATTATCAATCACGTGATCGATAATATCCTCGGCGTTTGTTGATAATATCCCCGGCGTACCGATAATGCGGATTTTGTCAACGCAAAAATGTTACTATATATAGTAACAGGTGTATTAATTACTCTTTACGTATCGTAAAATGAGCTGTTTAAACTTGATTTTGGTCAACATGACAAGTTCAGATTTTCATGAAAATTAGCTCACAAGAAGCGCCTTGTGATGTAGATTTCAAATATGCATGTGTCTTATAAGGTCGTAAGTGACACTTACGACCTTCTCATTCTAAGAACAGAACAGAACAGAACAAACTGTTTATTACATGTATATACAGCTCATCGCTATAAACGAAATAACATTAATATGTACGTACATGGAAAGCAAAATATACAACTTTATAAATAGAAATTAAACGATGGGGGTCCTAGAATATGCTAATCGCTAAGGTCGCTTCTCTCAAATTATACAAGTGACAACATGATATTTACAAATTACCAGTACATCATGTTACATATTAGTTATCACATTTAAAATGAGTTAAGAGTACCGAAAGTATCAGTTGTCAAAAGTATAGGTATCATGTGTTCGAAAAGTTCGTTCAAAAGACTGACTTGTATATATATATATCTTATTTGCCATTGGTTAAAAGTATTAATCAAATAGCAATACCATAACATATTTGGTGTATTGTCGATTCAATAAGTAATTCTAATGAGGGAACGATCTCATTCGAAAGAATTGCAGGGATTACCGTAAACTTAGTTACACAAAGTTAAACCTATATAAACATAGTTTACCTGACCGACGAGTCAGTGTTTAAATCCGTTATCATTTAATTTTGAACGGACTTTTTTATGGATGTTGACCGAATAAATATTTACGGACTAATAGAGAGTTGTTAACACAAACTATCAAATATTAAAAGTCTCGTCCACGGTCATTGATCAAACAGAATTGAATATTAATGTGTTTATTACACAAACAGACATACAATGTGTGTATATACTTCACATTGTCAATAAACCCACCGGATTTCTGCAACACGACCATCTTTGAAGGTGTATGGTTATTTGAGCCATGATGCATTCACCCAAAGGAAGATGTTTAGGTATACACTTTAGTGTTGTGTCAATTTCCTGTATTAGGTAAGCATTATTATTTAATGACTATTATTATTATTATCATTATTAGATGTATATCAATTTCAGTATTATAAGCATTTTCATTATTATTATAAGCATTCCCATTATTATTATACACTTAAGTTTGATGAGTACAGTACAAGTTAATACTATACATTAAATTAAATTGAAATAGCCGAAAACTGTAAATTATTTAAGAATTAAAAACTTATAATAAATAAAATTTAGAATTTCGACTTTGGATTGGAGTGTACCAAGTGGTACATCAATCTAGATTCTTTTAGTAATCTTTGCCAGTTATTTGTGATTTTATCAATTGGCATAAATTATAATTTCCATTATTATTATAAGCACTAGCATTATTATTATTAGCATTAGCATTATTAGCATTATTAGCATTATTAGCATTATTATTCCTACTGAAAAGAAATTTCGGTAGTAAACGCTTCTAACCCACTAGAAATTAGTTCTGTTATTTTAAACATGTATCACATTCCTTCACATTCAATCTGCATTTATCTATTTAATTAAATATTTCTGATTGATTAAATGTTGTTTGTTATTATCTTGTATGATTGATGTTTTGTCTGGTAATTTAATAATGATATTTAAATTATCGGCAGTTAGATGACCAGTAGTTGCATTAGGTCTCCTGGTAGACCTCTTGATACAGTTTTAATGTATTTCCAAATGTTCTATTCTATGCTTTCCTGTAAACATGAACACAAAACCTTTTTCATTTAAATTGATTTGCTCTATATTATTATTACTATTATTATTATATCAAACAAATTTATTATAATTAAACAACATTATTAAAATGTTTAACGAGTAAGAACATTGGACAATAGTGTCGTATTAACCGGAAATACCCCTGTATATTTGTCATTGAACAAAGAATAAGTTACTGTATGTCTTCTGTGAAAGAGACATTTTAACTCACAGATCCCAAACTTTCAGTAGTTGCTTTTAAGTTGGCCTTTGTTTACATGTGTTCTTACAACACAAGGACGTTACATAACTTAATTTGCCCCAGAGAATTCCAATTGTGTTTTGCACAACTCATTAAAATAGTTTTTATCGTATCTTTGACAATGTGTCTGAGGCATGATTTTTCACCTTTGCTGGAAATAATAAAATTCTAAATCACAACATGGAACTGAGGTTTCTAAAGTACACTGCCTTGCATGCCGAATCAATTATGTATATGAACAATAAAATTAGTAAACTGTCTATAAAAGCATGTGAGAATAACCACAGACGGTCTTGTAATAAACAACTTGTCATTAGTATTCTATGAATCCATACAGTCATGTATTGTAAAGGGTTTGTTAAAAAATGTAACCTGCAATAAACTTTGACAACATGTACATACATAAATGTATATGGCATGGTTTTTTATGATTAATTTGAACACATGTCTTAAGCAGTGGTATGTGGCCTCTATTCCTATTAGTTCGTGCACACCTACAAGTTCGTGCATTTCAGTAAAACGTTGATTACTCTGCTAAAACTCTCATTTTTGTGTCCAAATTCATTTGATATCATTGAGAAGACATTTCGCCAGCCGAATAATGCAAACAAATATTTAAAAAACAGGGTTTGTTACGTTCGTGGCGAGTTTTGTCCGAGCACCGATTTTACTGTTTAAATATTCACCGCTTCCGGTCGCGAAAACCTGAGTTTTTCTTATTTTTTTAATAGATGCGATATATTTACGATCGGAAAAGCTGCCGACCTACTGTATTTAGATCAAACTTTATTTTATGCGACTTTTCATTGGTAAAATATCCCTCGTGTTCTGGTGATGACGTCATCAATTGATGTGCACGAACTCACAGGTCACAATGTTTTAAATTTCATGACTGCACGTAGCAATGACGCTGATTTTGTCCTTCTTAGCAGTTTGACATTCAATTTGTGTTTGGATTTTGTTCAAAGATATATAATTGATGTTGTTGATCAAAAAGATGGCTTTTGTGCAAATGTGCCCATTTGAAATTTTAGGTGCACGAACTTACAGGTGTAGTGGCTAGTGCTGTCCACCAGGTTAAATGGTCATGTGTTAATTATGATAACGAATTGTAATCATTTATAGAGGTTACACAGAAAATTCAATGATTCTCTTTTTTCTGAGTAAACGAATGGTCAATAAATATTGGCGGGATTTTGTCTTTTATGTCGACATAAATATACTTGTACATTATGTTGAATTTATATTTAGGTTGATGCCATCAAAATGAAATACAGATTGACGAAGTTTGTTCGGACTGTAATTAAAGTTGTAGCTGCTTCAGGATTACTGTTTGCAGTATGCACCGTGTTTGTCTTCAAGAAACATTATGGTGTTAAATTTAGTGTTTCACCACAGAGTAACAGATTCTCCGCTACCACATTGGATGTGTTCAAATGGCACCAGGAATACAGTGTGTTTTGTGATGGGAATTACGTAGGATACGCTCATAGGTATCTGGAACTAACATCGGCGTTGTACGTTCCGTCAGAAGATGTTTTCTCAATTTCTTGCAAAACTTGGATGCCGGTTTCATCCCCAAAATATTACTGGTTCCATACGGAATTTTATGCTCAAGGTAGATACACACAATCGTTAAAATTCACAAAGCCATCCGAACCAAGTTACTCTGTTGATAATGAAGATGTTGTTTTCATAGTGAACCGAGAGTATCCTCATAACTTCTACCATGCCATGACCCAGTGGTATAACATGTTCGTACTTTCTAAAATATATGGTATAGATATGAAAGACATGACAGTGTTGCTTCTAGATCGTGGCCCACCTGTGCACCTAGATGAACAATGGGCAATGTTGTTTCGCCGAATATTGAAAGCAAGTGATTTAACGAAACCCGAACCCATTAAAAACGCTATATTCAACATCGCAGGACACGAAAGTCCTATGTATTACTTCGAACTCCATAAATTACCATTTGTCGAGGAGTTTTCATCATATTTCTTGCGGAATTTTAATCTGACCAGCAAGACATCATTTGATTGCAACAGACTCAACATAACGTTAGTGTTTCGACGAGATTATTACATGCATCCAGGGGTTGACGAAGACATCAGAATTGCTGAAAGAAAATTCAAAAATGAAGAAACAATCATTGATAGTATAAAACGTGAGTTACCAAATCACAACTTAAACATATTGATTGCTGAAGACATGTCCCTACCGGAACAATTAAAACTGACAACTCGTACAGATGTGCTGATTGCGATGCATGGCTGTGTTTTGACGCAAACACTTTTCTTGCCTAAACACGCCATTGTGTTTGAAATGTATCCAAACTTTTGGTCGATACAAAGATTTTTCAGCTCCATCGCCAGATGGCGCAATATTACGCATAAGGTATGGCAGAATGAAGACAATGAGAATGAATTCCCAAACCATTATACATACATACCCGCTGATGTTATACACAACTTTGCTCGAGACATTCGAGCACACTTTGTTTGTGGAACCACAAATTAAAATGTTCAACAAATAAATTGAGCGTGCAGAACATTCTGGAAATGAGTTAGACACGAATAGGGTAAGACACGCACATGCAGTGTTTGTTTTTTATTCGACTAAAACAGTTGTAAGTGCGTGGCTGGCCATCCGATGTTGATGACCAATGATCTTAGGCTTGGCTAGCATGTCAACAAACGTTAAATAACATCACAATCCTGTATTATGGTGGTTTGAAGTAATTTATGTGTACGTATCGTGTTTGGTGTGGTTCATATGCAATGTATCAGTGAAATATGGATTTCATAGATATATACATTTTTTCCTATAGAATAAATTATCAACCAGTACAAACTTGTTCTATTGACCCCTCGGTCTACATATCATAGTCCTACATGGGAGCTCGGATAATCGTTCGGCTACAAATGATTGCTGTATCACGGCATTAACCCGATAGGGTATATTTTCAGGAAAAAAGGAAATCAGGCGACAGCTTAAAGCGACATTAGCCAATCCCTGTCTTGGTCGACCCACGGAGTCCGTGCGTCACGCTCCAAGTACCGCTAAAGTTTGGTTGAAACATTTGCAGCATACGAGTACATCATCGTTTTCAAAGATATTGAACATTCACTAAGGCTATATGATAAATAGAATCTTACATTCATGCTCATGACAATCCAGTTTTATTAAACATGTCGACAATATGACACGAGGCTGTAGAATTTTGTCCAATCGGTTAATAAAACTCGTTTGTAATGAGCAGTCTTCCAGGATCCTCTATTTATTTTGATAAAGGGAAGTAATCGGATACTGTTCATACGTTTGTTTAAAAATGCATATGTGATCTGTTTAGCGTGAAATGGGTGTATGAATTACCGGATGAGGTTGGAATATTTTCATCCTGTTCTGATGTTTGCATATTAGACAACACGATGATTTTATAAGCTCTAAGTCAAACAGCACTTCACAGGGTAAACAAGGCGGCGCCCAAACAAGGCGATGAATAACGTTATTCATTAATACATAGTATCAATAACATCTCCTATATTCATCAAACTACATGTGTACACTATTCGTTCAATAAAGCATTTTAACATGTTCATAAATTATTCGTCACACATTGTATTATAATGTCATGAAACCCGTGGTTGTGGTCCAGTGGTTAGTGCGCATTATCCCGGCGAGCCTGGTTTAATTTTCTGCGCGGCAAGTCATGCCCTTCAATGAAATATTCTCCCACATACGAACAACTTATCGGTCCCATATGGAAGGGTAAGCTGGCACTGATTCGGGTGCAATCCAGGAAAATCTGGTCAGGTGAATCGACCGCTGTCTTACTGAATAGAATAAATCGCTGGCTTAGAATGAGGTCGGAAGTACAAAATCAATATTTTGAGAAAACAAGAAAAAATACTGTCTGACCATCACTCTGTTCTTTTGGTAAAACAAACTTTTTCAACTTCAGTTTGGTCAACATGATACATTCCGATTTTTCATAAAAATAGGCTCATAAGAAGCGCCTTATGATGCAGATATTAAGTATCTTTTAAGGTTGTAAGTGGCACTTACGACACTTACAGTCTTCTCATTCTAAGCCAGCGAACTGTCGAGAGATGACGTTAAACCCTAATAGACAAACAAAAGGAGAAACATATTCACACAGTTTCGTTATAATATTGTATCATTTATTTATTTCGTAAGAAGTGTGTTACTGTCACAAGTCTTTGTTTTGCAAGCTATTTGAAATTTAAACTGAAACATGAACAAGTCTCCGTATACGTTGGTTTTGCATCCTTCCTATGCGAATGTTTGCTTGCAGAAACCTCGCACACATGAAGACGATCGCCGTGATACATTAGTGTTATTGGACGTTGTTGCCGAAAGGAGTCGGAATCAGTCACCTATGTTACAGGTGTACCAACACTTTATAAGATTAAAATACACTTTAATTAAGAGTATTCTGGTGAAGAATCGTACATTATAATAATAAATTGTCTACTTGTATTTTGAGCACATTATGAAGTAATCAAAACACCTGTCACGATGCTGTCAGTACGCTGTCAGATTCTTGTCCGTGATGACAACAACACAAAAAGACACAGACAGTCTTAACGCCAGTGTGAGCAATGGCGAAATATGTGCTGTGTAAAACACCACTTAATGGTACTTATATAGTACCTGTGTCATAAATCGCCAGGCATTTTGCCCCACTGTATCTCGATCGTAGGAGGCTATCAGATTGGATTATTTACTAAAATGTGGCTTTGTCTTGGCTTGAAACTACTACTTCCAGTAATACCGGAAGAGGGTGGATCATAAATATCCCGATATATATCCAACATGCTCCTCGAAAGGTCAGAACGGTTCACTTCAAGTTAGACAACCCTTACAGACATAACAATACTATATAGGCATGTGCTAGTTATCTTTCTTTGAGTCGGTTCCTGAATGAGCTGAAGTGTTCAATTGTTTTACGCACGGTCGGTTGCTGCCACCATTATCTATAGTCAATGTATTTGTCGGCGGTGATGATGCTAGCCTTTGTGATATCGCATTTATTACAAAAATAATTATTTTTAAAACATATAACACACACTCAATCAACACGTTCCATACTTTTCTTAAGGCAAGGAATATCAATGATTTTAAATATTTTTCCGTTTGAATTTTAAGACACATTTCTGAAGACAAAACACGGATCACTGAAATATCTTTGGCTAAGTCGACCGGAAGTTCCGAATGTTTAGTCAACGAAAACACATCAGCACCATGCACTATAAGTAATGTGGTCACTTGTAGAAAGCCTAGAGCTGCCGCAGTGTGTAAGGGAGAGAACCCGTACTCGTCCTGAGTGCTAACATTCGCTCCATGAGTAAGCAATAGTTTCACAGAATCTAAATTATTGGTCAGTACCGCGTAATGTAAGGCAGTTAGTCCTGTATGAGTCTGTTGATTGAGATCTATTTCTTCCCTGCGGTACTTCAAAATATGTAGAAGTTCCATAACGTCGCCATCTTGAATAACAGCATTCAAAATGGAGTCCACCGGAAATGATATTCGTTTGGAATTCTGGGTACTAGTTTTCGGATTACCACTGTCTTCATCGCTAATATCGTTGTCTGTTACACTACCTTCCTCACTTTTCGAAATAGATATGGATCGCATTTTACTGCAGCACTGAAAGAATACAAGTACACTATTGATAGAATGAGGGCGTAAGAACTCCATGAACATGCATTTTATGAGTGAAACATAAGCTGCGCATTAACAAGCAAAACACTACACACATGTACATCTGGATTCTGCAACAAGATAGATGAACTTGCAGAGAGGTGAGATATGTAACTTTGCAATTATAAATTGCTAGATTTTATAAGCTGTATTTGTTCAACGGTAACAGAGCATGCATTTACTTGACACATCCATGCTCTATGCTTTATCAACAACATCATTATATAGCTCACGCGTTGGTTTATAAATTACATTTTATTCAGCGCCTTTCAATTCCAATAGCATCCACAACAGTTACTATAACCTAATATACTCTCAACAATTGTTTAATTGCCACTCTTTAATATATACGATGATCTAGTACGTCAATTCGGTCAGACAATATAAAAAACAGATTCCCGTCGAGTGAAAAAGATCACGAACGATAATGACTTCGTCACGCTTCGTTCACCAGACTAAAGTCAAAGTAACCTCAAGGTCATTCTCTTTTAAATTCTGCAAACAAAGTCTAATCCAACTCGTTCTAAAACTACTGCTCCAGCAAAAGATATCTCGTAAGTGAGGCTTTAGAAATGTGATAGGTGATGACCGACAGTTCTGACGCCATCTGAACAAGCTTACGTACTTAACTCGTTATCCTCTCGAATGAAATGTTCTCTCCCTGCTAGTGAGTGTTCTCTCTGTGTTTATATCAATAACAACTGTAAGAGCAATAAGGAAACCTCGCAAGTGAAAAGATGACGACAAACATCAGTCCATCCTAAGTGAGAGCAATTATGTTCCATGATATTTACATTTGTAAGTACATTCTTCTAAGCATGTGTTATTACTTCATACTTTCTCCAAACTAACTTAGCAATAATGTTTAAAGAAACGTTGGCTGGGAACCAGTAAATCAGATGTTTTTGTTATTTGTGGGGAGGTAAACAGTTGAACGTTTCTGTGGAATCTTAATATTTATATCAGACAAGTACCCAGTGTGCAGGTGCTAGTCTGCAAGGTTATAGAATGTACTAAAGGCGAATTTCCGCGATGCATTACTATGCTATAAAGTCATGAATTCATTTTATAAGCGAATTCAAGTGTTTGGTTCTTATCAAACGGTATACACTCCTCTAACTACGTGGAAAATCTTTACAATTACGCAAACTGATTCGTAACTTCACGAACTAGAATTTTGAGCGCAACATCATCAATTTACACAACTTTGTCGAAGTAACCTCCAAGTTGAAGTACAGTATTGACAATTGTGACATCATTCCAAGCACCACATTTCCTCATACGATAGATATTACATCAATCTGAGAGTCACTGCGATGCTACCATTTTTGCAGTGATTGATGTGAAGTTAATGCAACTGACGCCACATACAGAAAACATTCTCGAACACGCACATTTTGCAAGAAGTGTTTTCTGGTTTCTAACGTATACCATCAATTTGAAAACTACAGAGCTTTCATATGAGTTATGAATACCCCACAAGACCGCATTGACACAGGAAAAGTATTAATAATGATAAATCGATCAACAGCAACTGGCACTGCGTTTTAGAAAACTGAAGTGTTGCAGTTGAAAGTGGAGTTGAAGTCGTTTCATCAAATTACTTATATTATATTGCTCGAGAAATTATCCATTCAAATATAAATAATATAATTTGACGACGTAAACCAAATCGTATTTCTGTGAGTACTCCATAGAGTTTCACGAAAACATAATTATTTCATTCAACAAAATAACAAACCTTCTCAGTCATTCATCAATTTTGTGAAATTTCGTCTAATCAAAGACCTGTAATTTAAGTATTTGGTCTAATGTAACTTCTAATCTATTTTACAAACTTCAACGGTCGTCGTAATGGTATATCTACCTACAAAACTAGACATTTCCTGATAATCTAGTATCTCGACAATATGAAATCTCGCTGAGCTGCCAGATTATACTTGATGATTTCATACAAAATATATATACATGTACATGAATGAACACTGTAACTACTGTAATATGAGTAGTTCTATGTTACATAGAAAACGTTCGTTGTTCTTTCATTCGACTGTTCGTTCAGATAATATGTTGGTTAGTTCGTTCTTTGTGTCAATCGGTTGTGTATTCAGTAGCTATTCATTGTATGCACTAACCTATCGTGAATGGGATTATATGCAGTTAAACGGCTCTACATGTGCAATATTGTTTCTTCGCCTGTTAGAATCTTAAGTGACCTCCTAATGAGTGATTATTTTGCGATTGTACCAAAAAAAGTAATAATGAGGAATTGATTATGCTATCCAACCATACGAGGGTCATTAACAAATACGTAGACAGCATTGATTGTCAGATTATCTTTCATAGGAATTTTCAACCATTAATGAACTCAGTCCGTATATTGATAGAGAACAATATATAGTATAATTTTAACATGGTAGATATATCAACGCAAGATTGGGCACACAAGGAAACCCATCGATTTGTTCTGTCAAAAAACAGTGTTCTTTCTATGTTCCTGCAATTTCCGTTTAAGCTGAACAACATGTCGACAATTCCTATTTGAATTCATTGGCACATTGTAGCTCTTCGCTTCTGATTATGACGTACTATTCAATAACGTATACAAAACGGAGATCTATGTTATCATACATAGCCACTCTTTTACTAACATTAAGAATACGTACATGTTGTCAAATGAAACCAAGGGACAACGCGTCATAATTAAATTGTGTTTGTAACTTAGGGAAACACGAACATAAATATAAAATTCTAGACTTTGGAGTCCCTTGGAGTTACCGGCTGAAACATGCCCCCTACCGTCCCGATTCGGCTTAATGCACATTAAGACGGAACCTTTGTAAGAGTGTATGTATGTGGATATGCGTGTATACTTTAAACGGAATTTGAAACAGTGTATGCTATATTATCCTATTTTGTTCAGTTTCATATGACGTGGTACAAGTATTATTTTAATCAATAGTGTTGGTGACTGAATAGTATCTTCGAAATAATGGTGAACATTTAGTTAAGATGTGAGATTACTTTAGGATTTAGATAAATACAATTGGCACTACATCATATTAAAAAACTTCAACTTTCGAAACAAACGAGTAAATTGTTGTGTCTACGTAATTTTTGAATGACCCTTTGTTCACTATTTCAATAGAAAATGTGTTCATTTCGATTTCAAGATAGGGCGCAGTCTATTGTATTCACAGACGAGGTTTTGGAAGCGGAAACATATAGATCTCGTAAACAATTGTTTGTACCATCTACTTAACATAATGTACGAAATATGAAAGAATTTTATAAAATGTGATCGTTAAAATTGACTCTAGGAACATGCATTGTATGTACACGAGTGAAAACTAAACTGCACTTTACCAAGCATAACACTATATCTGTGTACTTGCGTTTACTTGACACAGCCATGCACTATGCCTTATCTACACCATCATTAAATAGCCTACGCATTGGTAACGATTGAAATAACATCTACAGCTTTTACTGAATATGCTCTCAACAAATACTTCAAAAACATATTTTAATGGCATATACATTAATACATTGCTTCAGTACATCAATTGATTCAGACAATAGTTATACCAGCTTATCGTGAAAAAGTCACGAACAGAAGTGACACACCGTCACGTTTCGTTCATCAGACCAAATTAAAAGTAACCTTACTGTCATGCTCTTGTGAATTCTCCAAACTAAGCATAACTTCTAAAACTACTGATCCGACAAAAGATATCCCGTTAGGGATACTGTAGAAAGATGAGATGAAAGGAGATGAAGAACAGGGCTGACGCTACCTTAACGTTCTTACGTACTTATTTTATCATGTAAGCGAGTGCTAGTGAGTGCTCTCTCCGTTTTTATTATAACAACTGTATGAACACGAACAATACCCCGCCAGTGATAAAATGACAACAAGCATCTGTCCATCCTTAGAGTGAGCAATTATTTTCTACGAAATTTACAATTGTATGTAGCACTCTTGTAGCATACTTTCTCAAAACTAACTTAGCAATAATGATGGAAGTAACGTTGGCTGGGAACCAGTTATTCAGATGTTTTTGTTATTTAGTGGGGAGGTAAACAATTGAATGCTTCTTTGGAATCTTAATATTTATATCAGACAAGTACCCAATGTGCAGGTGCTAGTCTGCAAAGTTGTACTAAAGGCGAATTTCCGCGATGCATTACGTTGCTATAAAGTCATGAATTCATTTTATAAGCGAATTCAAGTGTTTGGTTCTTATCAAACGGTATACATTTTTCTAACTACGTGGAAAATCTTTAAAATTAAGCAAACCATTATCATATCGCTGATTCGTAGCTTCATTAACTAGAATTTTGAGCGTAACATCATCAATTTACACATAATTTTACACGACTGTTTCGAAGTAATCTCCAAGTGGAAGTGCGGTTTTGACAATTATGACATCGTTCCAAGCACCACATTTCCTCATACGATAGATATTACATCAATTTGACAGTCACTGCGATGTTACAATTTTTGCAATGATTGATGTGGAGTTAATGCAACTGACGCCACATATAGAAAACATTCTTCAACACGCACAGTTTGCAAAAAGGTTTTTTGGTTTATAACGTATTCCATCAATTTGAAAACAACAGAACTTTCACATGAGTTATGAATACCCCACAGCACCGCATTGACATTTGAAAAGTCTTAAGAATGATAAATCGAACTAATAATCATCATGTTGATCAACAGCAACTGGCACTTCGTTTTAGAGAAACGTATTGCTTCACGGAGCATCGGTGAACTAATGTCTTGCAGATGCAAGTGGAGTTGAAGTCGATTCATCAAATTACCAATAGTATTTTGTGTGTGCAACTATTCATTCAAATATAAATAATCTAATTTAACGACGTAAACCAAATCATATTTCTGCGAGTACTCAATAGAGTTTCAGGAAAACATAATTATTTCATTCAACAAAATATTAACAAACCTTCTCGGTCATTCATCAATTTTGTGAAATTTCGTCCAATTAAAGATCTGTAATTTAGGTATTTGGTCTACTGTAACTTTTAACCTTTTTTACAAGCCTCGATGGTTGTCGTAATAGTATTTCTACCAACAAAACTAGACAATTCCTGATAACCTGGTATCTCAACAATACCACTGATTTTCCTATGTAATCTCGCTGAGCTGCCAGATTATACTTGATGATTCCATACACTATATATATTCATGAATGAACTGTGTAACTACTGTAAAATTGGGAGTTCTATATGAGCTCTGCTGTGCGATTTCCAACCTGATGTCAAAATTTCACATCTTCACATTTGGCAGTATTGTGTAGAATAATGTTTAAGGATTCAAAAAAGGTATATCTTTTCAAAATCGTCCAACTTAGTGACATGCTATGACTAAATGAAAACTAGAGGCATGAGATTACAACTAACGTCACAAAAAATAAACAAATATGGTAACGTCATATACTTAGTTCAGTTCCTATTATAAGCGCCCAATAAGAAAAAGGAAATAAAATACACATATTTAATTTGTTCGATCATGATACATCAAGGATGTATTGTAAACTAATTTGATATTTGATTTTTTGAGTAAACACAACAACATAATTAACCAATTCTCAAAATTCTCACTTTTCGTTTATGTTTTACACTATTTTGCCCCAAAAATACTATCATTTAGCAAAATATTCTGGGACAATAATTTTGAAATCTTAAACTGCAAGGCACTATGTACCTACCACAAACATTATTTTTTATGACATTGTTATCAACCGATTCCCAAAATTTTCGGTTTTGTTTAGATTTTGACAGGTTTTGCCCAAAAATATCGGATTTCATACAACGGTATGGAAAATGATTTCTACAATCGTAAACTACAAGTAACAACATACCTATCACAATATAATTGTATCCCATAAAACGTAAATGGTGACGTGGGTTACTGATTCCAAAAAATTATGTTTAGCTTTCATATTTTGTAAGGTTTTACCCCAAAATAATAGACTTTCACAAACATGTAAGGACCTAGATTTTTATTATGTTACAGAACACCCATAGTTGACATCATCAAACAAAAAATATTTTTTCGCAATTTGTCTCCAAAAAAAATGTGCTCTGAACTAAATATGGGTTTCCCAAACATAAATATTTTATCAAGCGGATGGAAATCGTACAGCAGAGCTCATATGTAACGTAGAAAGCGTTTGTTGTTCGTTCATTCGACTGTTCGTTCAGATAATATGTTCGTTAGTTCTTTCGGTAGGCCAATCGGCGGTTTATTTGGTAGCTATTCATTGCATGCATTGACCGGTCGTGAACGAGATAAGATGTAGTTAAACGGCTCTACATGTGCAATATTGTTTCATCTCCTGTTCGAATCTTAACCGATATCCTGATCAGTGATTAATTTGCAATTGTACCGATAATAAGTAATAATGAGTAATTGATGATGTTATCCTGACATACGAGGGTCATTACAAAATACGTAGACATCATTGATCGTCAGACTATATTTCATAGGAATTTCCAACCATTAATAAATGCAGTCAGTATATTGACTTGTTTATTCAGCTTTCGAAACAAACGAGTAAAGTGCTGTGTCTACGTAACTTTTGAATGACCCTTCACTATTTCAATAGAAAATGTGTACATTTCGATTTCAAGATAGCACGTAGTCTATTGTAATGTATTCACCGTTGATTTTTTGTAAACGAATACATGTACGTCTCGTATATAATTATTAGTACCATCTACTTAACATTATGTACGAGAGATCGAATGGTTTAAAGACGAACACGTTTTTCCAAACTTGGTCATAGCGGCAAAGATACATGCGTAACGTATTTTAAACAAAGTATTCTAATCGATGCTAGCTATGGCGGACGGGCAGACGCTGACATGCGCAGACAGACAAAGCTGTGGATATATCCAAAGCACAACAACCCAGAATTAATTAGATATCATGGACATAAAGAGTCCTTTCAATTTCGTGTCTAACCCGGCTAGTAAAAGTAAATGAAGCTATATAAAGCCCCGACTTATAATAGCATTTCATATTATACGTATTGAAACCATGGCAACGGCAATTTATGATACCCATATAATATTTTAATCGAACTATACCATCGACAACATTATAATTTAACACCGCTGTGATAGTATTACAAAGAATATTGTTACAGTTTATAATGGAGTATTAACAAACTAATACTTTTATGATAATTGGTAATTTACATAGCAATTATAAAATGTAACTTGTTTTGGTTGATGCTGTTACTTGATTTAATCTTTCACTCGTATTCAATTAATGCAATATCAAATACATGTAGAACGTTTGTAATTCTAGGATAAAAAACCCAGACAATCCATACATAAATAGTTCACATTATCCTACCAATTATCGGTATAATTAAGTATCATAATAATGAAAACATTACTTTATGAACTGAATACTTGGGTGTGGTTCTAGCTGAATGTAATGTTACGTAAAAGGGTGTGCCTTTACTAAAGTATAATAGACCTTTATCATTGCAAGTGTCGAAGAGTTGTTTATAATTTGTATTGTATGTGCTCGTAAGTGTTCTACATATGTACACAGTTAAAACTAATGCATGTATATCAAGTACAAACATACAGATGCAAATCCCAACTAACCCAGAAAATAGAAGCAGCTGAAATGATATTTCACGTTAGATCAATGTTTCCTATTTGACAGGCCGCCGGCGTCATATACATTTAATTTGAACATATAATGCAATTTGCAATCCGAAATGATAAGTACTACACCGCCAAAATTTCCTTTACTACCATAAAAATAGTCAACCATAAATTGCAGAACGTCTTGGAAATATGTCTTTATAGTATTGTTAGTTGAATTAAGCTAGTACATGTCTTGTAAACTACCAACAGCGTCAAAGTCTAGTCTTTATAACGGTTAAACACTTACACTTTTATCTTTGTCTGCAAATATGCTGAACCATATGCAAGAGCAATGGCCATACCTCAATAAAATATTAACTTGACACCAGACTTAGAGTATCTAATTTCTGTATAATTCGGACATACGACTGTCTTAGAACGCATTTACCGTTTTTCAACATGTACAATTTTGTCACTTGATTGTAATGTAGTTATTTAAACCTTACGGTCAAGGATAACCCATGGAAGTGCAAGCACTTATTTCCAATGGGGTCCTGTGTTTTGGTGAAGGAACAGCAGGTGGAAGAGACAGTAAAGTGATACAAGGTATCCGGGCGCGATGCCCTAGCTCTTTCCGAAAGAGACACATTGGTTCTCTAACGTGCCCGGTGTATAGCACCGATACACACGAGACTACCTCTGGGTTACTAACCAGTTCATCTCTAGTTGGGTGGGAAACATAGAAAAGTGTTCCAGCCTGGGATTAGTCAAACTCTGACTAAATATTTAATGCAAGCAATTACTTTGTATAAAATTTACATTTGTACGAGGCACATTCTTCAGCACGTTTTATTACTACTATTCTACTCCAAGATAACTTAATGAGTTTTGTCTGCGAACCAGTAAATTAAATATTTATGTATTGAGTGGGGAGCTGAACAATTGAACGTTCCTGTGAAATCTTAATATATTCTTTATCACAAAAGGTCTCTGCTTTTATGTGCTAGTCTGCAAGGTTAGAATAAGAATAATAGCTGAATGTCCACGGTGAGTTAATGTTCTCTAATAACACGAACTCTTTTATATGCCAATTCTAAGTATTTGGTATCAGTGACCGAACCGACACATTCATACACACTATATTATTGTACATTCTGTTCACGAAGATTACAATGTTGAAGATTGAGTACATAGGCCAATTTCATTGGAATTTTAGAGAACAATTCGAGTGTAAATCCAATGGCTCAAACAAACACATTTTAGCTTCACAAAAACTTGTTCTTGCTTAGAGTCGTGACATTATCGTTTCGCGAAATATCGTCAACACACAAAATGCTATTGAAGTAATTCAACCTCTCCAAGTGACAAAAACAATATTGCTTAAAGTATTGCATTTTAACGAGCATGCGATTTTTGTTTAGCTATAACAAGATACTAAACAAATAAAACAGTCACTAACACGCAAGCTTTGCATGTTTTGTTTAAGATGTATACCATCAATTCTAAAAGTAGAGAATATTCATATGAGCAATGAACATGCAATCAACTAGAATAGTGTTACAAACTAGAAGATTAAACATAACAATTCACTGCAATCTATGCCACTGTACAATATGTAATATATTCATTATGACATGCTACACATGATTGACAACTGGATACTTTATGATATATTTTAGAGAACAATAATACCCCTACATAATTAACGTGACGAAATGTCTGCACGAAGGACGCGCGATTTAGGATCGATTATACTCGGATTCGATCGCCGTTAACTGATAATTATTTTGTTAAATGAAAACAATGCCAGACCCTGATTTGCATGCGTTTACAAATCAGTGTTGTTGCGAGTAATAACGTTAAATGCAAATGTGACTGTTTCTTCAAACCTTCTCCGTCGGTCATCAATTCAGTGAAAATTCAGTACAATGTTAACATTTATCTGTAATTTGCAATCCACATTAATTGCAATAATGACATTTCAAATAGCAAGCCTACACATTGCCTCATCAGATGGTATCTCAACAACAACCAATGATTCCATATTTAATATCGCAGAGCTGCCAGATAACACTAGCTGATTTGCATACACTAAATTCATGAATGTAATACTAGTGTTGACAATCCTAAATTTCACATAGAAAGCGTTAGTAATCGTGTGATCTGTTCTTTTGTTCACATAATGTTGTCAAACGGCTATGTAGTAAAGTTTTCGGGCCTGAAAATATCTTTTCCGACCTCCAATTTTTAGTTTTCTTGTGATTTAACGAAAACATATAAAAATGAGGAAGTGATGATTTTCCAGATAGAATCATTGTTTTCTCTGTCCATAATATAAATAGGATATGTGTTAGTTTCGTACGATTTTCAGATAGGAGTCTTTTTCATTGACAGAAGTGGTTTTGAACAATGATTGTGACAGCTGTCAGTTTCAGTCCGGTTACAATCAGCATAAAATTATGTTGAACTCCAAACACACAACCTGCAACATTTCTATAACACTACTGGCACTATTGACTACCCACGATTGATTACAATACTTGAATGATGTATTTAAAATGTTACAAAAACGTGAACGTTAAGTTTGTAGCACGCTACCGGATACAGATAGATAATTATGAAACACAACTTACTGTTTTCACGATGTTAGTACATCAACAATTCGAACATTCCAATAATTCAGACAAGCCTGAATTTCTCACACATTTATACAATCCACAGAATATCACCTGTTAGATCTACACCAGCAGCTTACTCTCCGTTATTATCATTGATTGACACAGTGCAACTGTTTTCACGATGTTAATCGTTCATCAATTCGAAAATTCTAACGCACTCATGAACATAAATTGTATGCATTAACTGAACACTTCATAGAATAGCATCCTACCATATCCGCAGTTTTACATTGAAAAAATAAGTAAGATCGCAAACTCGCAAATGATAAAAACTGAAGACAACATCCAGTGCAAGAAATTATTTTCCACGAAATGTATATTTGTACGTAGCAGCCTCCACAGGATGTGCTATTACTACTTTTTTCTCCAAACTAACTTAGCAATAATGTTTGAAGTAACGTTGGCTGCGAACCAGTAACTGATGTTTTTGTTATTTAGTGGGGAGGTAAACAATTGAATGCTTCTTTGGAATCTTAATATTTACATCAGACAAGTACCCAGTGTGCAGGTGCTAGTATGCAAGGTTAGAATATGTAGTATAGACGAATATTCACGATGATTTAATTTGCGCTAATAATCATGCATTAACTATGCGAATTTGAGTACTCGATTTTACCGGAAGGTATCAAATAAAACAAACATACAGCAAATTCGGGGGGGGGCTTTTAGATTTGCTCGACATAGACCGTGCGCTCGTCATATCGATGTTCGTCTTCACGAGTTTTGCTATATAAGCATGCACGAATGGAAATATTGGACGTAATATCTTGAACATTTCGCTACTTTTTCGCTATTTTAGTTTATCCATTACAAAATGTTGTCGAAGTAAACTACACTCCCAGTGGAAGTACTGTATTAACAATAATGGTATTATTTCAAGTATTGCATGTTCTTGCACAAAACTATATCAAGAATGAGACATAAAGCTGAAAATAATTGCGAAATTATTATTTTTGCAAGCATAGAGTAGGCGTTAATGCTACTGGTGACAAACACATGCAGTTTGTTATATATTTTTGAAGCGTACGCGTCGAAACCTAGGGAACTATCACATGCGTTATGAATATCCCAAATCATCACCCTGACCAAGGAGTTTCGCTAAAAGTTTAAACAGCAAATTTAGACGGATGTTCTATGCCACTGAACAAATGCCAATTCATTATGGCTGTCAATCGTTAAGCTTACGTCTAATGAACATGACTCTTATTTCGCGTAATAATAGTCACCGTATTCATCAACTGCATCAGGTTTCGAGAAAACGGTTGAAGAAGAAACCAGTAGTCACCAAACAAATATCCAATATAGCCACCATTCAGCTATCTTTAATATCAGCGAGAAAAAGTAAATCACGTACTAGTTGTCATGTTGAACAACGATAAATAATTTCAATGACATTGAATGAAAACTACAGTTCACGACACAAAATGGCCACCAGTTCATTATAAACAGTGAGGATTTGGCCAATGTGGGAACATTTACTTGTTGTATCTACAAACTGGATCATGCCAACCATGTATGTATTGTATTTCAGTCTATGCTTGCTGAGAAAACCAGCCAGTTACGAATGGAGGAAGGACGACGACATGCACAGAGATACGTGCAAACAGACGGAGTTGTTGGGTGCTAGAAAAAGAAGAAACCAGTTACCAAACTAGATCATGCAAACCACATATATATTGTATTCTATTCTATGTTTGTTGAACAAAAAGAAACAACCAGTTACGAATGGAGGAAGGACAGATGACGACACGCACAGAGACACGTGCACACAGACGGGAGTGTTGCTACTGAATTATTTGCAATCATGAACATTAAGAGTCCAGTCTTCCGACGCCTGTCGACGCCTGTCTAGTAACAGTAAGTGAACAACTATAAATCCATGTATTTTATGGTTTCAATATCATATGGATACCATGGCAACGCAAAAGTATGACACTCGTATAATATTTTAATCGCAAAATGCCATCGACGGCATTATACTTTCACACCACTGAGATAGCATAACAAAGAATATTGCTACATTTTATAATGAAGTATAAGTCGGGTATACATTTGTGATAATGTGTAATTTAGCAAATAATGAATGTAATAGGTTTATGATGATGCAGTTAGTTATTTTGTATAGCAATGTACTTTTTGTTAAAGCAGAAAATCAATATATACGAGTATATTAGCCATATAATTGTCGATTCAAAGATGTCTGTCAAAACCGCCATAATGTTCCATCTCTGAATAGCTAATTGCACCAAGTATAACCTCTACGCTACAGGACCATTAACTTTTTAATCATTTAAGTGTATAGAAGATGGTAGAATTTAATCCTGACATGCCTTTAATAATCGACCGGGGTGAATGTTTGTTTACGAGGTTTTGACAGAGATCTTTGAATCAACTATATCCTACAAATTATCTGTTAAATTAAGCACCATAATAAATAATGATAATTAACATAAATTAACTGAAGATGGGGTTCTAGTTGAATGCAATACTAGTATACAATGCTATTTGATGGAGTGATATTTTTTCGACGTTGCTTATCTCAGAAAGGCTCGTTGCTAAAAGAAGACAGCTCTGTCCTGCTAGATGAACGCACAAGCATCTTAGAGCGGGATATACCGGTTGTGCGAGTAGTGTTCATTCACGGCCTGGGCGTCAAACATATCTCGTGAAAATCAGGCAAAGATACTTACGGTTGTTTTTAATTTACAGTTGCATAGTTTTACTGACAGACTTTGTCAGGCTTCCGGTGTCATATACATTTAATTTGTACATCTAATGCAATTTGCAATGCTGAAAGAAAAGTGTTAAACCGCCAATATTGACTCTACTAGCATAAACTAGCAACTATATTTTGCTGAATGTCCTGTAAATATGCATGCATCGATAGTATTTTAGTTCAATTAAGCTAGTCTCTATCGATATGCCATGACTTGTAAATCATCAACAATTAGTCCAGTCAAATTAACATTAAAGGTAAAACAAATTGCAACAGAAGTTATTTTTCGATTTTTAGGTAGGTAATCGTATGCTGAGCACTAGAAAAAAAGTCCTCAAAAAAATTATGTGTCTAAAGGTGAAAAATCCAAGATGGCTTCCATGATGGCCGCCATGAACTATATAACCTCTAAAAATCAATGTGGTAGTTTTATATATCGATATAATTCTTTATAATTTGATCGATAATGTTCATTTAGTAGTGTTCTTAAATTTTCTAGCAACAGTGACCACTTTTAGGCCAAGGTCAAGGCCATTTCAAGGACGAAATGCGAAAAAAGCTTAAAATCTGTTGTTTCCCTGTTATTTTCCTTGCCGTTTTATAGATTTCCATCTTTCCCTGTCATTATAAAGTTGGTATATCGGTTGTTTAGAATGTATTTATTCAATATGAATAATATTTTTAATTTAGAACATTACAGTTCGGTTAAAACAGCCACTTTTAGTCAAGTATATGGTATCCAAGACATTTTGGATTCGAAACCATTATTTGTTTGATATCACTTTTGTAATTTAATATGTAGATATAATGATTTTTATTTGGAATGATAATGTTCATTAGGTAGTGTCCTTCACATTTACTCACAACGGTAATCATATGAAAGCCAATGTCAAGGTCATTTCGAGGTCAAAATGTGAAAAGCTTAGTTAGTCTTACCAATGATACAAATAAATGCTTACAAGTAAGAATACTTAGTATACTTAAATATAGTGACCTTAAAACTTGAATCAAACAATGACCATTTGAAGGTCAATGTGCATGTCTTTAAAGGTCAACATTTTAAGTATATCGATTTTATTAGAGCTCTAAGTTTAATATTTACGTTATGTAGAACTGATGTATGTTGGAAATACTCATCCAAAGCCCTATCGGGTTCTTCAGTTTGAAACAGTCATAATTGACATAACAATGGACTCATCAATGTTGGGAACTGTCACTCTAGGTACTGTTAGGGACTTGCTATTATTGGGAAGTATCATCATCAGTACTATGGGGGACTCACCAGTGTTGGAGACCGTCATTGTCAGTAAGAATCAGGGACAAAACAATGACACAATAGTCACCATATGTCCCATCCTGAGCATAAGAAACAGTCATCCTTTATTCCACGGAGGTTAGGAACTGTTATCTTAGATCTTAGGTACTAAATGGGACTCACCAATGTACTCACCAATGTACTATTGGCCATTCTGCGGAGTAGATAACTGCCATCTAATGCTATATTAGGGACACAATAGTGCAGTGAACTGTCATTATAGGTCACCCCCTTGAAAATAGTCATCCTAAAACATATTTGTAGTTGCCATAAGGAACTCACCAGTGTTTGCATCCGTCCAAATAGGGCCTATGGGAATTGAGAATATTCCCATAAGGGGACTCACTAGTGTATGTAAAAGGACTCACAGGGGGTTAGATAAGTCATATACCCTTAGGAGGTGAACTTACCAGTGTTTTGAAAAGTAGTCATCCAAGGCTTTCTATATGAGGACCTACTCAATGCTCAATAGATTATACTACGCCCTATGAAAGGCTAAATAAGCGTTGATTCACTTACGACAGTCGTATTTAGCCCTGCGGTGGACTCATCGGCGTTGGCAGTAGTCATAGTTGTGTCTACAGGGAACATTAGTGTTAGGAACAAATAATGAAGACATTATGTAGGGGGGGGGGGCTCGGCAGTGCTGGGAGAAGTCATTCAAAGATGCAGTTGTTTTAATTAAACCCTAGTGTTAGACGCCCGTGTACTGAAAGCAAACCTATAAGGATCTATAAATGACTCGTCAGAGTTGGAAACAGTCATGCAAACTCCTCTGAGGTACTTGTCTTACATGTAGATCATATGTGATTCAGTAGTGTTGACAGCAGACATATAAGGGTCCATAGAAGACTTATTAGTGTTCGTTACAATCATATTAGTGCACATGTATATGAAGGACTCCCCAGTGTTGAAAGCTGTAATCTAAGGTCCTCTCGGACTCATCAGTGTTGGGAACCATCAATGAAGGTCTTATGGGAGACTCATCATTGCTTGCAGAAGTTGTCATAGTCACTGTGGGAACTCGTCAGCATTTGCTAATCCGTCCTCTGTCATATAGGGGACTCATCAGAGCTGATATCACTTATCCTAGTCACTATGGGGACTTGCAAGTGTTGATAACAATATTATATCGATGACTTACCAGTGTAGGGAACAATCACAAGTAACTACTATAGTACATTAATTAGTACATTCAATAATGTTGGGGAGCTAGTATTCTATGTACGGAAAGGTCTCACCATTACACGGAGCATTCATCTTAAGCACAAATCTGTGTTGGGAACCATAAATGTAGGTCAATAGGGGACTTATGAGTGCAGGGATTATCATTCGACCGACCTGGTACTAGCCAGTGTTGGCAACATTTTATGTATCAAAGTCCTAGTAGTTAGGCCTTGTTGATGCAATGGGAATCATTGGGTGTTGAGAATAGTTATTACATACCACATAGAGGAATCATCAGTGGTTACACTGCTAACAACAACCACACAAGGTCCACTTGAATATTCAGAACTGTTGTGAACAGCCATTCAATAATTCAAAGCTCTATTTGTAGGACCAAGCATGAACAGTCATCAACGACCTCATGACAGTATTCAGTTTTGACACAGTCAGTTGTGGAACTATGTGATGCTCATCAATGTACTGAACAAATATCATAGGCCCTATGGGCAACCTGCAGGGTTGGAATATTCATCCTCGCTATATGAGTTACCACATTACTCACCCATCAATGTTCCAAGCACACATGCAACATACTGATTATTGTTTTACTCTTAGCAAAACTACAAGACAAACATCTAACCCACTGAAAAATACAGTGCGGAAATACCATTGCATTATAAGTGTGTATTTTTGTATCCTGAACGACCTTGACCCTTAATTGGTTAGTGTTGTATATTATACCAACTACTTCCATGCTTTAATAGCCTTAGAAAATGTGAAATATATCTAATATCAATGAAAATATAGCATAATAATCTTTTTTCCTGTAATTTGACCTTGAAATGGCCTTGACTTTGTCCTCAAAATGGTCATTGTTGCAGACAATTTCAAAAACATTATTCAATTTTTAATATTCACACAAACATTTAATTATACCAATGAAAAGTCTAATGCTACAGCTGATGATAATAGTTATCACAATCCGCTCTCGGACATGATGTACTCGAGTAAAACTGGCTGTTTTCACAAATTTCAATATTCTGATTTAAAAATACACCTTATAATAAAGAAATATACACTTACCAACATCTTCATGCTTTAATAACCTCATACAATGTAAAATAGATCTTAAACCAATGAAAGTATAGAGGAAAATTCATTTTTTTAGCATTTTTAATAGTTTGACCTTGAAATGGCCTTGACCTTGTCCTCAAAATGGTCATTGTTGCAAACAATTTCAAAAACCTTATTCAATTTTTAATATAAACACAAACATTTAGTTATACCAATGAAAATTCTAATGCTACAGCTGATGATAATAGTTATAACAATCAGCTCTCGGACATGATGTACTCGAGTAAAACTGGCTGTTTTCACAAATTTCAATATTCTGATTGAAATATATACCTTATAATAAAGAAATATACACTTATCAACTACGTTTATGCTTTAGTAACCTCATACAATGTATAATAGATCTTAAACCAATGAAAGTATAGAGGAAAATTCATTTTTTTAGCATTTTTAGTAGTTTGACCTTGGAATGGCATTGACCTTGACCTTTGAGTGGTCACTTATCCCATCCAATTTGATGCACATTTTTTTATGAACACTTTCCATCGAAATATTCCTTATTATATCTATATATAGAACTACTTCGTTGGAAAATTGATTGTTAGTGGTTCAGCAATTTATGGCAGACATCCTGGACGCCATCTTGGATTTCATCCCTTTCCCCTTATCAAATTTTTGAGGACTTTTTTTCTAAAGTCCGCCAAGGTTTGAACTTGACATTGGTGGTAAAATTGTTTCTGTTGCAATTTGTTTTGGGTTAGGCCCGTTTTGAGCCTATTTTGACTGGACTAAATAAGCATCAACGTTTCTAGACTGTATAATGGTAAACCACTTAAAGTTTGTCATTGTGTGTAAATATGGTGAACCAAAATCAAGCGCAATGGTCATACCTCAATATTATTTAAATTGGCACAACTTAGTTCGTAGAACATTTCATTACGCATTTTACAGTTTTGAACATCTAATTTGATTGATCAAACTCTTAAGAAAATATTTAATGCTAGAAATTATTTTCTATTACTTTACATGTATATGTAGCACACTCCTCAGCATGTGTTATTACTTCCTTTTCTACTCAAATCTACTTAAGAGGTTTTGGCTGCAAACCAGTAAATAAAATGATTATGTATTGAGTGGGGATGTAAACACTTGAATGTTCTTGTGCAATCATAATATTTAGACAAGTACCCAGTGTACAGGTGATATTATGCAAGGTTAGAAAATTTCCACGGTGTATTAATTTGCTCTAAAAAAACACGATTCATTTTATATTCAAACTCCAAGTAGGTGGAAAAGACAGTAAAGTGATACAAGGTATCCGGGCGCGATGCCCTAGCTCTTTCCGAAAGAGACACCTTGGTTCTTTAACGTGCCCGGTGTATAACACCGATACACGCGAGACTACCTTTGGGTTACTACCCAGTTCATTTCTAGTTGGGTGGGAAAAACAGAAAAACGTTTCAAAAATGATTAAGTGCTCCAGCCTGGGATTGGTCAAACTCTGACTAAATATTTAATGCAAGCAATTACTTTGTATAAAATTTACATTTGTACGAGGCACACTCTTCAGCACGTTTTATTTCTACTATTCTACTCCAAGATAACTTAATGAGTTTTGTCTGCGAACCAGTAAATTAAATATTTATGTTTTAAGTGGGGAGGTGAACAATTGAACGTTCCTGTGGAATGTTAATATATTCGTTATCAGAAAAGGTCTCTGCTTTTAGGTGCTAGTCTGCAAGGTTAGAATACGAATAATAGCTGAATGTCTATGGTGAGTTAATGTGCCCTAAAAACACGAAATACTTTATATGCCAATTCTAAGTATTTGGTATCAGTGACCGTACCGACACATTCAAAAACACTATATTATTGTACGTTATGTTCACGAAGATTACAATATTTAAGATTTAGTACATAGGCCAATTTCATTGAAATTTTAGAGAACAATTCGAGTGTAAATCCAATGGCTCAAACAAACACATTTTAGCTTCACAAAAAAACTTGTTCTTGCTTAGAGTCGTGACAATTCGTTTCGCGAAATATCGTCAACACATAAAATGCTATTGAAGTAATTCAACCTCTCCAAGTGACAAAAACAATATTGCTTAAAGTATCGCATTTTAACGAGCATGCGATTTTTGCTTAGCTATAACAAGATACCAAACAAATAAAACAGTCACTAACACGCAAGCTTTGCATGTTTGGTTTAAGATGTATACCATCAATTTTAAAAGTAGAGAATATTCATATGAGTTATGAACATGCAACCAACTTTGCTCAACTATTTTGTTACCAACTAGTAAATTAAACATCACTATGCACTGTAATCTATGCCACTGTACAATATTTAATATATGCATAATGACATGCTGCACATGATTGACAACTGGATACTTTAAGATATATTTTAGAGAACAATAATACCCCTAATTAATCACGTGACGATATATCTGTACGATGGACGTTCGATTTAGGATCGATTGGTCTCGGATTCGATCCCCTTATACTGATAATTAATTTGTGAAATGAAAACAATGCCAGACCCTGATTTGCATGCGTTTACAAATCAGTGTTGTTGCGAGTTATAGCGTTAAATGCAAATGTGACTTTTTCTGCAAACCTTCTCCGTCGGTCATCAATTCAATGAAAATTCAGTACAATGTTAACTTTTATCTGTAATTTGCATTCCACATTAATTGCAATAATGACATTTCAAATAGCAAGCCTACACAATGCCTCATCAGCTGGTATCTCAACAACAATCACTGATTCCATATTTGATCTCGCAGAGCTGCCAGATAACACTAGCTGATTTGTATACACTAAATTCATGAATGTAATACTAGTGTTGACAATCCTAAATTTCACATAGGAAGCGTTAGTTATTGTGTGATCTGTTTGTTTGTTCGTTATTTATTCCAAGCGATACCCAGTCGCTCAATCGTTTCGCTAGTTGGTTCAATTGCGTATATAGTGCATGCCATTGCATGCATCAACATGTTATGATAGATAACACAATGTTGTCAAACGGCTATGTAGTAATGTTTTCGCGCCTGAAAATATCTTTTCCGACCTCCAGTTTTTAGTTTTCTTGTGATTTAACGAAAACATATAAAAATGAGGAAGTGATGAATTTCCAGATAGAATCATTGTTTTCTCTGTCCATAATATAAATAGGATATGTGTTAGTTTCGTACGATTTTCAGATAGGAGTCTATTTCATTGACAGAAGTGGTTTTGAACAATGATTGTGACCGCTGTCAGTTTCAGCCCGGTTACAATCAGCATTATGTTGAACTCCAAACACACAACCTATAACACGACTGGCACTATTGACTACCCACGATTGATTACAATACTTGAATGATGTAGTTAAAGTGTTACAAAAACGTGAAGTTTTTAGCACGCTACCGGATACAGATAAGATAGATAATTAAAAACACGACTTACTGTTTTCATCGTGTTAGTACATCAACAACTGGAATATTCCAATAATTCAGACAAGCCTGAATTTCTCGCACATTTATACAATCCACAGAATATCACCTGTTAGATCTACACCAACAGCTAACTCTCCGTTATTATCATTGATTGACACAGTGCAACTGTTTTCACGATGTTAATAGTTCATCAATTCGAAAATTCTAACGCACTCATGAACAATAATTGAACACCTAAACTAAACATCATATATAATAGCATCCCGTAATTTCACATTGAAAAAATAAATAATATCGCAAACTCGTAATCGATAAAACTGAAGACAACATCCAGTGCAAGAAATTATTTTCTACGAAATATATATTTGTACGTAGCAGCCTTCATATGATGTGCTATTACTACTTTTTTCTCCAAACTAACTTTGAAGTACTGTTGGCGGCGAACCAGTACATCATGTGTTTTTGTTATTTAGTGGGGAGGAAAACAATTGAATGCTTCTTTGGAATCTTAATATTTACATCAGACAAGTACCCAGTGTGCAGGTGCTAGTATGCAGGGTTAGAAAATGTAGTATATACGAAGGTTCACGATGATTTAATTTGCGCTAATAATCATGCATTAACTATGCGAATTTGAGTACTCGTTTTAACCCGAAGGTAAAACATAAAACAAACATAGAGAAAATTCGTCGGGACATTGAACTTTCCTCGACATAGGCCGTGCGCTCGAAATATCGATGTTCGTCTTTACGAGTTTTACTATATATGCATGCACGAATGGAAATATTGCACGTAAAATCTTGAACATTTCGCTACACGAAAGTTCATCCTTCACAAAATGTTGTCGAAGTAATCTCGATTTCGAAGTGGAAGTACCATACTAACAATTATGACATTATTTCAAGTTAATGCTACTGGTGACAAATACAAGAAGTTTGTTTTATATTTGTGAAACCTAGGAAACTATCACATGCGTTATGAATATCCCAAAGTGTCACCTTTACACAAGAGTTTTGCTAAAAGTGTAAACAGAAAATTTACACGGTATCCTATGCCACTGTACAAGTGTTAATCAATTCAATATGGTTGTCAATCGTTAAGCTTTAATCTAAGTTAAGTGACAATTATGCCGCGTAATTAATGATCACCATATTCATCGACTGCATCAGGTTTCCAAAAAAAACATGGTCGAAGATGAAACCAGAAACAACAAAAAAAACTATCCAATATGGCCACCATTCAGCTACCATTAATATCAGCGATAAAAGTTTATCACGCACTAGGTATCAATATGAACAACTATAACTAATTCGAATGACATGACAGTTCACGACATGAACTGGCCATCAGTTCATTAAAATACTATGACTAGATAACTGTTGTTGAAGAAACGTTTTTGGCTAATAAGGGGACATTGACTGATGGTTTTCTCAAACTGGATCCTGCCAGTCATATATCTATTGTATTCCAGTCGATGCTTACTGAGAAAACCAGCCAGTAACGAATGGTGGAAGGACAGACGACGACATACACAGAGACCGTGCACACAGACGGGAGTGTTGCTATTGCCTATATCAATTTACATAATAACCTAGAATTTATTCGAAATCATGACTATTAATAGTCCAGTCTTTCGGTGCCTGTCGACGCCTGTCTCGTTGGAGTAAGTGAAATACCATAAATTCATGTATTTTATAGCTTAAATATCACATCGATACCATGGCAACGGAATATTACGACACTCACATAATATTTCAATCGCGAATGCCATCGGCAGCATTATATTTTCACACAACTGAGATAGCATTACAAAGAATATTGTTACAGTTTATAATGAAGTGTAAGTCGGAAGATACATTGTTGATAATTTGTAATTTAGCAAAAAATGAATGTAGCTGGTTTATGTTGATACAGTTAGTTGTTTTGTGTACCAATATGTATGTTGTTAAAGCAGAATACCAATATATACGAGTATATAGGCCACATAATCCTACCAATTATCTGTTAAAAAATCACCGTAATAAATAATGACAATTTACATACATTAACTGAAGATGGGGTTCTAGTTGAATGCAATAAGCAATGCTATTTGAAGGAGTGATAATTCTACGACGTTGCTTACAAACTGTATCTTGCTAATAGAAGACAGCTCTATCCTACATGGGCACATACGCGTCTTAGAGTGTGATATCCCGGTTGCTTGAGTAGTCCTCATTCTCCGCCTGAGCGTCGACGATATCTCGTAAAACTAGGGCAATGAACCAGATACCTTTAATGTTTTGTTGACACCTTTTTTGTTCAGAAGAGTGTCGTGGTTTTTCTACTCTGTTCAAAGCTTAAAACCCTTGTTTTAGCAATGAAGCTGTCAAAAAGTATTGAATACATACTGCGATAAACTTACATTGAACATATGTGGGGAATAGTCATTCTTCATATTCTTAGGCGCAGTTTTATTTAGTAAGTGAACTAGAAATCGATGTAGAATTATCAGTGACAACATCAACATGACAAGCTGTATACATCCAGACGTCTTTCTCGCCTCTTATTTAGATTATCTTGGCTTCCTCATATTTTCACGTAAGATCAACGGTTCCTATCAGGCTGGAGGCGACATATATATTTTATTTGTACATCTAATGCAATTTGCAAGCCTATGATATATGTATTATACTGACAACAGTTCCTTCTTTACCTAAAAAAAGTGAAACATAATTTGCCCTTTGTCTTTGAAATATGCCTCGATAATATTATAGGGTGAATTAAGTTAGTCTCTATCGAAATGCATTGTAATATTTTAACACTTGATTGTACATGTATACGAGTATTGTTCATTTAATACCCGGACGATCGCCATAGAGTTTGATTGGAACATGCGATTGCAATAAAATATCGTTTCCTAAGACTTAGTCACTAATTTGATTATTTAACGAAACACGAAATAATTTTACCAACCAAACACTAACTATGGTTACTATGTCGTGTAATATAACATTTGATGTCAATTCCGTATAGCCTTTAGTGTTTTCATGACAAAGAGCGTGCGTCTGGGAATCTCGCAAAGTATTTGGATTTGTTTAGACAAAACGGGTAATGAAACAATTTAATGATAAAATTGGCCATGTATCTGTAAAACTTAAAATTAATTTTAGAAAAACCCTATAGACATTTATAGTGATATCAGACCGTTTTTGTGTAAGAAATAAACTGTTTTACGATGGCAAAGCATTACCTCGTAATGATCAAACTACATATAAACCTGAAGTCATGTGCAGAAATTGTCTTAAATCCCTATTGGGCAGTAGACACTAATAGAATAATAACTGCTTAATAAATTGCGACTACATGCGCTTTTCGTAGTTAAAGCATATTACATCACTACTGGAAAGCTTAACGCACTGAACATATGTGCTCAGGCAACTTCGTGACCCCTAAATAATGATCAAATGATAAAAATGTAGCGTTAAGATGTGAAAACATAACGTCATCAATTTTTTACATCGACTTTGGCCGACTAACGTTACATATACTTAAACGTTTATATTACGAAAAATCATCATTGCACTAAGGTATGTATGTGAATAATGGAATGATGTGAATGTATTAGTGTGCGTTTCATTAATATACGAGGGTCATTCAATAAATTCGTGAACTGGGCTCGTCATTTTAATACAAATTGGCACAGAGAGTAACTAATTGCATCACACTAAACTACAGCCTTTTTGACACAAGTGCAGAAAATTTTGCTCGAAAATACGCATTTTTAAAGAAAATATGGCTAAAATAAAACTATCACCGTACCGCAACCACCACACAACGTAAATATATTCTGACGTCAGCGACGTTATTGGCGTTTTGCTATTTCTCAAATGGTAAACCCGAAATTGAGTATGTCATTAATATCGAATTAAACACACATATTTAAGTTGTATATTATTATATAGATCTACCACAACATTTTATGTATTCAAAGTTAAGGATTAAGCTGGACTTAATGGTTGTATGATAAATTGAAACGCATCGCACATTTTGACTGGTGTTCCCTCAAACGTCCTTATGTTTTTAAATTTCGTTCGATCCCTGTATCAATTTTAATACCATGCTACTCTTCAGAAATTTGATTTTGTCACTAAAACACAGGGACACTGAATACTGCATCCTTTCCGTTTGCTCTCATTAGCAGCTAATTTGTGTTTGTTGTGTATTTCCAAGACAAGTGCACGATTTAATAATTACACGAATTTCCTGGCGTAAATTCATCGGTATTTTGACGTAACTGAAAACGTCATAGGCATGGATCAAATACTTTTCAATTCAAACTCAAACGTCCAAACAACTTAATAATTTCACAAAATATGATGATAATATCTTGCAATAATCTAGAAAACATATGGAATATAAATTAAATAATTTGGGATTTATAACTAGTTGAACGAGTAAAAAGGATACGTTACGTCGATCGGGGGTGGTTGCGCGTTACTATGGTAATACAAGGGCTGGCCACATGCTACTGTGTTGCATAATCAGAAATAAATTTGTATCTACGGTAGGTAATTGATAAATGTTTATAATGATATAAGAAATTGTTATTTAAACATGACTATAATAAAATGAGAACGATTGTCTACGAATATATTGAATGACCCTCGTACGTCCAATTGTTTTTTAGCAATATCGGTCGGGCGTGTATTAAATACACAAACCTCGTATGCTTGTAAAATGAAAGCATTTATTATGCATGTTTTTATGACATTGTTTACAATACCATAATCCAAAACAAACGTATACATGTACATAGACAAATAACATAGATTGTTTGTGAATGCCAAAATAATCTGACGAAAGTCAAGAAGGTTTTGCGCATGTAGCTTTTCAAAGTATTTGCATAAAATTTAACTTTATTTTTAAATCTGTGTGACCGTGACTTTGAACTAGCAACCAAAAGAGACAAATCGATAAACAAAAGTGTGATCAGATCATAACTAATACCTAGGTGCATTGATGGATGATCTAAACGGCTAATGGGGCATGCGCATTAAGCAAAGTGAGCCACATTCGGTGATGTCAATGTTTAATAAATAAGAAAAGTAAATAATCAAATATAATCACAAGGTATACGTATATAGTAACAATGATTGATTAAGACAATAGCTCACGCATGTATCACAGTGACTGCAAGGGTTCAACTGTTCACAAAGTAATCTAGATTATTTCTATTCGATTCAAGAAAGTAATACAAAAACGTCAAAGTGCGACCACTCTCTTTAAGCCTGAAGGTTTTATAACGTTGCCATATACAGTTAGATCATTAAACGTCAAAACTTACAGTTTTTTACGATGGTAATTCTTCCATTCTAGTTTTCCAATAATTCATTTAAGCTACATTTACATGAATAACAGCTTCACTCACACATTTATGCTATCCACAGAGAATCACCTGTTAGTGTAAGGTATACAGCGACAGTTTACTCTCTACTAGTCTCAAGTATTACCATTTATGGTAACAACGCAATGTGAAAACTTTCAAGACAAATAGCGTCTATCTAATGCTACTGGACCTTTATTTAAAATTATGCAAGGATTTACTTTAGAAGGGAAACCGCCGTTTTCACGCTTTCCCGGCCTTCTTACTAAGTAATACCGCCACCCGTCAGTCTCATATATGTTCTGTTTGTGAGTATTCTTCCTACTTTAATAACTATATGAACAATGTTGATATAGTTATTACGATGAAAAAGAACACAATGCATCTTTAGTGCAAGCAATTACGTTATATTAAAATATACTCTTTTATGCAGCCTCATCGGCTCGTGTTGTTACTTCTTTTTTCTCTATCTTAGCAATATTGGTTAAGTAGTTTTGGCTGTGAACCAGTAAATCCGATGTTTTTGTTATTTACCGGGGAGGTAAGAAATTTGTACGTTCCTGTGGAATCTTGATATTTACATCATACAAGTACCCAGTGTGCAGGTGCTAGTCTGCAAGGTTAGAAAATTAAGTATAGGTAAATTTCAACGATGAGTTAATTTTCTCTAATAAAATGAATTCATTAATTTGGAGTCATCAAACTATTAACATTATGACACTTGATTCAAGAAAATTCTTAGAAGATAGTTATTAAGAATTATTGAGCGATAGTTCACGAAGACTCGTAATGCGAAAGTTTAAAAACTTAAAAATGCTGTCGAAGAGAGATAAAACAGTATTAATGGCATTATTTCAAGTACCGCATACCCTTTCCCAAACGACATTAACTGCGAGACATTCTGCGAGGTAACACTTTTTGCATTGATTGGAACTGACGACGCCAAAAACATAACTCATTCTCCAAAACGCACAGATTACATGAAACTTTTATAATTTGTTCTTGGTACCATCAATTAAAATATGAGAGAACAATCACATGTTTTACGAATAACGCTATGCTAGTCCTTGCGACATGCGACTAGTATGAGCGCTAGAAGGTTAAATTGCAACATTTGTTGACGGTCTATGTCACTGTACAAGATTCATTAATACAATATGGCTGCCAGTCGGGTCATCTTGAATCTTATAAAGGCAACAGCTATGTCGCCTAATAGTAATTATCATGGAGGTCAACGGCATATACGATTATAAGAACCCAGTGATCAACAAACTAACGCCCAAACTTGACACCATTCAGTTATCTTTAATATCAGCAATACGAAGTATATAACGCGCTAATATACTGAGCAAAAGTTCCAACTAGACCCCATGATTATAATGTTATATTTTTGTTGGTAATGGAAACATGCAAAAATAAATTACATGATGTCAAAAGCAATTCATTTTCCCATAACAAGATAATAATTCAATAAAAAAATGTAAATAGTAGGGCACAAAACAAGGCTACACAGCTACGGCGGCAGCGCCTAGCTACACACGCAAGAGTCAAACATAGTACAATAGTACAAGCCATCCACAACCACAAAAAATGGATGCTTCAAGCGAGCCTTATATGCTCACTCGGCAATGAACGACACACTGTGGACTTCGAGAATTTCGTGCATAATTAGCCATAAAAGAAGGTAATTATAAGTGATAACTACACGTAAGTGCAGTACGGGCGACTGTTAACAACCACCACACAGTACTTAACACCTGCCCATCACAGAACACAAGTTGTTTCAAATTGACCCTCCAATTTAAATTAACATTGTTCCAAAAGCGCGTATCCGTTAATTTGGCCTAATGATTTTCGAGCAACGTCTATGACTGTTTAGGCTGTAAAATTGAATGTACCCCTGTTTAATGACAAACCGTTTTCTTAGATGAATTACTGCACTTCTTGAAGACCGGAAGTCGCCTGATGCGTCAATCAAACTCTAGCCCGAAGTGCTCTACAGGGGGGTATAACCCAACTAAGCACCTTAACAGGATTACTTGGTAGGAAATTCTTAATAGTGGCAGTTGCGTGACTAGTAACCCCGTCATGTATACGAGGGATAAACAACCACACGTCATCATTTTGGGAATTGACGTCCGAGATGTTGCGTTTATTCGCCAATGACGCCAATGACGTTTCAAAACAAATACGTAAAATATCAACCCTCTATAATCACGGGGCGATGTCATTGGCCACTTCACTTCCGGTTCGAACGTACCTATTCATAGGGTATGTTTACATGACGCCAAAACTCTCAATGCAACTCGCATGAATAACCAATACCAGCAGGAATACATTTTTCACAAGGTACATTTGCTCAGTGTAGTTAATCTTACAAGACTATGGAGTTTCATCACCATGTGATGAAAAGTATAGTTGTCGACACAGAATCAGTGGAAGCATTGAGATACCAGATACCAGGTTATTGTATACGCTTGCCGAAAGAAATGTCATAACGACAATCATTATTGCAATATTCAGCTTTTTTGTCGTTGACAGAATCGATTTTTTACATTTATAATTCATATTCTTACACAAAATAATTAGTAGCAGCTACTTGAAATAGTTACGAACGATTTCACAGACGACAATGGTAACAGTGATGCGTATCGGAATCCAGACGACACTTGATATGGATAAGGACCAGTCACGCATTAGGAAGGACAGACGCTGACATACACAGGACGAAT
The DNA here is from genome assembly GCA_963678985.1 of Spisula subtruncata. Classification (NCBI taxonomy): domain Eukaryota; kingdom Metazoa; phylum Mollusca; class Bivalvia; order Venerida; family Mactridae; genus Spisula; species Spisula subtruncata. Next base: position 58,310,905 of record OY787661.1, read on the forward strand.
GAAGCGACACTATCAGAAACACAAAATATCAAAATGGAGTCGAAATCACAGACATTATTAGTCCAATCTTTCATTCTGTCAACACTCGGCTAGTTATAGTTGAAGAATCTTTAAAGAAGCTCTATATGTCTACGTCTTATAATAGCTATAATACCACATCGGTACCATAGCAACGGAAAATTACGTCACTCATGTAACATTTTAGTCCAGAAATGCCATCGGCAGCTTTCACACAGCAGTGACAGTATTACAAATAGTAATGTTACAGTTTATAACGGAGTATTAGGTGGATGGTATAATTGTGATAACTGATAATTTACAATAAAATGTATACATGTATATATCTGGTTTAGGTTTATGAACAGAATAGAACTGACTATGCGGATAGTTGTTTTATATATGTCACCTGTATACGATGAATGCAATATTTAGCACATACATTTTGTTATTTTCGCGGGTGCCTATTTTAATCAGTGAAACAAAAACAAATGCATACATATTACGTTCACATATCCTACCGATTCTCTGTTAGGTATCTTAAAAATATTCATAATACATGTATACTGACACTTTACATTAATAACATTAAGATGTGATTACTTGCTGCATGTAACGATATTTGAAAGTATGTACATTCATAAAGGAATAGAAGTCATATATCTTATCGAAAATATGTTTATAATCAATGCTGTTATTGTGCTGAACACTTATGTCTTTACACATACGTACCATGCGTAGTATCGAGTATAAATATCTATTTCAAGTTTTGAATACTTGTTGAGTACATGATATGTTTATATTCATCATTTAAAGTCCGTGGTGGATTTGGTTCGAGCATACACTGTCTTATTGTGTTTTACTACTGAACTACTAATCGATGTAGAATCGTCAGTAAATACATTAACATGACAAGCTGTATACATCCCAGTGTCTTTCTTGTCTCTTATTTGGATTATCTTGGCTTCTCTCATGTTTACACGTAAGATCAACGACTCCTTTCAGGCTGGAGGTGCCGTATAAATTTAATTTGCACATCTAATGCAATTTGCAATCCTACGAGATATGTAATGCATCGCCATTATGCCTTTCCCTACCAGAACATCTAGTGAAATTTATTTTGCTGAATGTCTAGGAAATATGTCTCGATATTAATTTAGTTGAATTGAGCTAGTTTCTTCCGACATGCCTTGTCGTGTGGTAATAGATGAATAGTACGTGTCCAAGTTATATGAAAGGCACACTTTTTAGTTTGCAGTTTTAGACTGTATAATTGTACATCACATGAATTTTTATCTCTTTGTGTCAATGTGCTGAACTAAAACGTAATACTATCGACAACGTTAATATTACAGTGCTATACTTCTTTTACATAGTTTCCATTGTCAAGTCACAACATACATATTGTGGCTAACATGGATTTACTTGAGAGCACGTACTGAGTTACCACATGAACTTCTTCAAAGTTTACACCAGATACTGTTGTTTCAGCAACAACCCGGATTTCATACAACTGAACGTTCCAGTATTATATTCGATAAAGATAATACACTTAGTATAGTGAAGGGATCTGGGACGAAATTAATTATTCGTTCAACCTACAAATTAAATAGAGATAACTAATAAGTGTAATTGCTAGTATTTATAACCACAAGCTTAGGGTAAATGCTCGTAAGATGAATTACTTCATAATTAATGTTATTTTATCCATGATGTTGATATAAACAAAGGGAGATACGCTCGTATATGCTATTTTTTATTATTGTATGTGAATGCCAAGATAACCTGACGGAAGTTAAATTGATTTGGTGCATACAGGTTTTAGAACTATTTACATAAAACTTGAGTTTATCCAAAACTCTGTGATCATAGCTGTGATCTGGCAACCAAACAGTATTAAGAAACAACTAGCTTAACAAAAACAACAACTGATGATCTAAACTATCTAGTATAAGGGAATGTGCTTACAGGAATATTACCCTTTCATTTACAATGTATATGCATAATTATTTTATTATAACTAACTTGGTGAATAATAAGAAAGTGATAATGAGAAGTACTGATATAAGAAAGGTGGACCATGTACAGATACGGTCATTGTATGCACTGAATCCATGTTAAAAACAGTCACAACATGATAATAACATGTGAATATTAATTGAATATGATGAGTAGAAAACTTTCAGTATCATCCATATGATGTCAAGGCAACTTTTGCACAGCACATGTTGAACCATAAAGCTGAATTTGGCGTTTATTTACAACAGTGACGTAATCTATCTGTCAGCGATGTTGCCAATGAATCATGTATTTCGTGATATGTATCACAGTTTTGTCACATTCTAGGCTTGCAGTACAATACAATTTGATATGTAGCCAGTCAAAGATCACAAAGAATGTGACATTTTGACAAAGGAAGGTCTTATACTTGTACATGATATGTTTATATCCATCGTAAAAGTAATCATATTGGCCTTATTATATTTCGCTGATTATAACAAATAGCTGTCTGTTTCAGTCCTGTTATTGTAATGACAGGTTCAACTGTAGATTTACAATAACTTTATCATGCATATAACAAGACTGACACTAGTAGTACCCGCATGTTATGACAAAAGTACCATAGTTAATATATAACAAGACTATTGCCAAGCAATGAAAGTCCCCTACCGGTAGCCAACAGTAAAATTTAAGTATGAAAATTAACAAAGGGGAATGAACCAAAAATTAAGCAAGGGAGAGTTATGGTTCTTGTACACTGCACTACTCCTCGTTGATATCTATCCTCATGTAAAGTTTCAAAATCATATCTCTTTTGGTAATGGAGTTATGCTCCGGACAAAATTTTAGTATGAACATTAACAAAGGGGAATAACTCAAAAATTAAGTAAGGCAGAGTTATTGTTCTTGTGCACCGCACTTCTCCTAATTGATATATATCCATATGTAAAGTTTCAAAGTCATAGCTTGCTTTGTTTTGAAGTTATGCTCCGGACAAACTTTTGTGACGGACTGACAGACGGACTGACAGACTGACGGACTGACGGAGCGCAAACTTTTTTCACCGGTAGGGGACTAATAAAAGTAATCTGAATGTCCATTTGATTTCAAGAAATCTGACACAAACGTCAAAGAGGAATCGCTGTGTATCAAGCTGAAATTTAAACACGTTTAACTTAGTGGATAAAACAAGCTAATTATAAAACACGACTTACTGTTTTCACGATGCTAATACTTCATCAAATCTAAAATTCCAGTACATAAACATTAACACACGGTTATCTTCCACATTTATACAATCCACAGAAAATCACCTGTACGATCTACCCATACTGCTTACTCTCTATTATAACAGTTGAGTGAAGCAGTGCGATGTGTATAAACTTTCAAGACGAATATCATACTATAGCTGGTGCCGCTAGAACTATCCGCATATTGTCATTATCAACTCAGTTGAAATCGCCCTGCGGTCTAATAATGTTGAAAGTATATAAACATTAATTTCCAGTTTTGAAAGCAATATAGACGTACACCTAATAGTATGTGTAGCTTGCTTGTTTATGTATGACACTCGACATGCGTTCAATGAGAACAATCATAGACACAGTCTGTTTTCTCATAAAATAATTTCTAAATTCTAGTTCGTTTTTCTTTGAAATTTCAACCTTCTCAATTATGTTCATAAAAACCATTACCTTACAAGATACATGTATATTTCATCACCAAGTGTACTGTCGTCGCGAGCGAATTGCCAGCATCGATTTCATTGCCAAAATCAACATAACAAGTATAGCATGCCAACAATGTTGTTCGAAATCCTGGTACATTATACATTGGCCGATTAAACTAATTGCTGATAATGCTTTAAACATCTCAGCTACGTTAGAAGGTCATGCAGGTTTTAAACACCCGTCCTACTCGTAAACAGGGTTACTTCACAAATCACTGACGGAAATAGTGGATTATTATGATTATTGTGGATCCGTGGGTGACGAAAATGAGTTACTCTACTCGTATCACAATATAGCACGTACGATACAATAGCCAGTCAATTTGTTAATTTGCGTTTAAGGACATTTCATAACGATTTTTCAGTACATTATGGCAGGCAATTTACTTTACCAGTTTGCCTGTACTGATTCCTAACTGGTACTAACTTACCATTGAGCATTGATCGAGCCGGCAAATTTTTCCACATGTGGAGAAGGAAAATTAACATTGAAGGAATGACATGTTCCACATGAGACCAGTCTTTAACACATGTTCGTACATTGTAAGCGTTACTTAGACACGTATCAAAATAGTTTTAAAGAAGTCTTAGTCATATTAGATAAGGTGCAATGGTGCATTCTTTCCCTTCATATGTTTATGAATCTTTTATTTATGTTCCCATGCAGTATATTCCACCTGTGAGCAATAAAAGTTAAGTGCTAGCAGACCCTCATTGACTGATCTATGCCATTGCTCCCTGTATACATTCTAATATATATCTGTGGTAGTGCCTCTAAGAAATCATTTAGGATATAATGAACACCAATGCATACATTATACATTCTAAATGGAAAACCAAGAGGGAGATCTACTATATAGCTGCAGTTTGATTATATTTTCTGTGAAACCCTAACCTCATACAGCGATTATTGGTATTTTTGTCTTTATCGTTTAATTTACTTTTTCCCATGGTCCTCAAGAAGCATGTTATTTACACATGATTGTTACAGATATTTAAGCTGATGTTACCGCAATAGGAGAGGAACTGGTAGCACTATATAGCTGTCAAATATGATATGGTGAGTGTCGATGACTTATAGGTTTTGGCGCCGCACAATTTCGGGGTCGATAGGTCTCGGGCTAGATCCCCGTATATGCCAATATTTTCTTTCTCCGAGAAAGAGTTAGACTCATAGTCCATAATAACCAGGGTCCAGACTTACAACAAATCCTCACACTCAAATTTTATAATGTCATATAATGAACCATTATATGTCTTCTCTCTGTGTCTCTACTTTCATTCTTTTCCCAGTAGAAGGCATATGGTCGGGCTAGGTGTACCTACTATAAGGTTTGGTTGTTTCGGTCAGAGACAGCTTCTCCATGTTGCATTCAAATGTGATTCGTTCGCAAATGTGTATTAGAATACGTTATATTGCTATCGTAAGCATATCCATATCGAATACAATCAAAAATAATTTAAGAAAGGGGAAAATGTTCCGCGACATGGCGTTGTCTTGCATACCATGTTTATAAGTGATGTAAATTGAAATTTTATTTCTTGATACATTTTTATGAAATCCCAGTTACCCGCTACGAACATATTTATTAATCATCAGACTGAAATTTTGAAACGAATGCTTTGAATACGTTTTGTGCAATGAGGAAAGTACGCGATTCACTGGGACAACCCTCGTACATGTAGTTTTACAGTCGTGATTTAAGACCTATAAATCATTGATATGGTTTCAACAAGCTTCATCAGTCCAATGCCATGAACGTATAGAGCATTCACCTTTCTTGTAAGGTTGCTGTTGACGACCACCATGACAGGTATTGGAGTGGCTTCGCACCTGTCATCAGATAAACTGGATACATCCACCATCTACGAGACAAATGCAATTATAAGTGGTTGACAGAATCCATGGATTGGTATCGTGTATTAACAGTCGTTGTTTTAACACCGTCCATTTCAGTCATAAGCAGGGGTCTGATTCTTGAGCGAGCGATTAATCCATCAGTACTAACGTGAACGTGGTTTAAGGAACTACGAGGATAGTTAATCACAATAATATATTATAACAGTCAACAATATACATATCAATTAAAAAGAATAACTATATAGAAAGTAATATGTCTACATATACGTAGAATGTATTTCATTTATTTCATTTTATGTAACCTTGGCATGTTGTATGTGTTATCAGTTTAGATATTATCAGACGCCTTCCATCCACCAATCTCATCAATTGTAAGATAATTATTTCCGAAACACAAAGTCTTGGAACAAAAACAGAGCAATATAACAGGCACAAACGTTGCAAAACATAATCCTACATCAAAGAGAAATGTCGGTACCATTGAACAAGTTTTATAATGTTATGTGTTTTTTTCTTGATCAGACAGTAATGCTCGATCTCTGTCAGGATTGTTTGTGCAAAGCACTGGCAATTGTCACGAAATACATCAACTTGATTCACCTGTGAAGTTCAGTGTGTAAACATTGCTACTGGAAGCGAAAGAACATCGTCAACATTATCGCACTCAAGTTGCCTCACCAATTTTCATAAAGACTAAACTAGACTTGTCTACACGTGCAATTGTACTGGCACACTTAGCACACGGGTGAGCTAATCAAAAAAGCAAAATGTAGTTAATTTGTAAATTGTCATTTTAACGTAAATACTTTATTTACGAGAAAACATATACTTACGGAAACTTAAAGTGTTCGACCACATTGAAATATGTATCCGGCATACATTAGAATGGATTAGTAAATGCCAACCAGACTCAATTGACAATGAACATGCCCCGATCTCCCGAAGCATCTCAAGCAAATGTCTCATCTCTAATTGGGATTTCGCCGAAATCATAGTCTGAATTTCTAATAAATCTGATGTAAGAACTCCTTACAAATTGCTGGAATAAACAAAATTTGTTAATGATAACAATTGCTGCTTTTGATGCTAATTCTAGTCTATCCTCCCTTGGAAATTATGCAAACAACACACGGCAATATTTGAAATGCGATTTCTCAAAATTGAGATATTTTGGGAGATCGGGGCCTGATATGGCATGTACGAGGGTTGTTCATTTAATTCCCGGACGATCGCCATAGCGCTTGATTGGAACATACGATTGTAGTAAAATTTTGTTTGATCATTTGACAAAACATGAAATAATTTTATCCGAACGAACACAAACTATAGTAACTATAGTAACCCAACAAAGACTACCGGCCCAACCCGATTTTGTAGTGGTATGTAGAGTGTAAATTAGGTAGGGTCGTAGTAGTATCACATATGTTAGGCAGAAAACGTCAACACTATGTATGCATCTAGGTCGTTAAATATAACATTTGATGGACATTCCATATAGCCTTCTACGTTCTAATGACAAAGATCGTGCTTCTGTGAATATCGCCAGAAACTTGGGTTTGTTCAGAGAAAACCGGTAATGAAACAATTTTATGACAATTTGGGTCGTTCACCTGTAAAACGCAAGACTCTTTTTCAGAAAAAACCTTTAGACGAGTATCGTAAATGCGGACCGTTGTTTATATATTGAATAAACCATTCTACGACGACATGGTATCACCACGTGATGATCAAAGGCCGGGCAAACGTAACGTCATCAACAGAAAATGTCGTAGATTCAAGGCTTGTTGGGTGGTAGACAGTAATAACTGCCGTATAGATTGCAGCTACATGCGATTTTCCGTAGTTATAGCATATTACATAACTACTGAACTCTTAACACGGCGAACTTATGTGTTCGGGCTTTTTCTTGACCCCTAAATAATTATTAAATAATGCAAAAAGTAACGTTTCAGATGCGAAAACGGCGTAACGTCGCCATTGTTTTACGTCGACTTGGGCCGACTAACGTTACATGAACTTACTAAAATGCTAATATTATGAAAACCCCTTCATTGTACCAAGTTGAAATTTTGTATGTGAATAAAAGAATGATATGGATGTACTTGTGTGCGTTTTCATTTATATCCGTCCCATGGGTTTTCAGCAATATCGATCGTCCGGGAATTAAATGAACAACCCACGTACTGTAAAACCTTTTAATTTCAATTGGATGAACTTTCGTGGTTTTGGAAAAAAATTCGATTGGACGTTAATTCATGGGTTTTGCATTTCATGTAATAAATTCGAGGCAAAAATTATTATTTTAAGGATTTGATTTCGTGGTTGAAGGAGAACCACAAAATTCACGAAAATTACTCCTCCACGAAATTTAATGATTTTACAGTATACGAGATTTGTTTGAGAAATTACGGCGTCGGAATTGAATATGTGGTTCAGTACCAAGGGATTCCTATACATGGAATTAAAGCTCGGTTCTGCGTAGTCTGATCCCAGTCCCAAATCTTACAGTAGTTTGGGTTCGGTTGCTTTTGATTAAGCGATAACGCCAGTGGTCAAATCAAAATGGCGTATGTTTCTTAGTTTGGTTAGGCAATTTTAAATAATCTCACTAAACAGTGTGTTATGTTGGTGTCGTTTTGAAGAGACTTTGTATATCTTTTCATAATAATTAAAGTTTATTGACAACAACTACACTGATGTGTACTGAATAATGTTCATAAAATAACTCGTACGAGAGGTGTTCAACTTATTTATGAAGAAAGCATGAACACCGATTCTGCAATATTGAATAAATAATTAAAATTTCTCTTTTGAACCATGTGAGAACATGTTTTACGTTCAGCATATGATCGTTATAAAATTATGTTGTATAATTCATTTGGTTAAGGCTTAAAATAACAATTTAGTAGATGCTATGTTGTTCTGTTTTTAAGGCTAAATGGCCCTTTATAAGCATAAAAAGTGTTGGTAAATTATTATTTTGCGTTTTAATGAGAAAATAAGTAATAATAGTCGTGAGGAGAGTTAGAAGAGTTCTGTTTCCGGTAATGGTGAAATGGCACCAAACATTGAAAATTACCCAACATTTCCAAAACCTACACTATAAAGTTAAAACGGTTGTATGATGTCTATTATGAATCCATTTGCAAAACGTGGAAAAGTACCACTGATGGGAGTGTTCATCGAAATTATCAGTGAAATTATTTAGAAAAATTTGAATGCATAGTTCCGGGAAAATGCGAAGTTCCTACGATGAAAATCAATAAAAACATGCATCCCTATCAAAAGTCTTGGAGTTTAGAAATGCGAAATAAACACTATTATGTGGAAACACTGTTTCAATATGGCGAAGCAATGCTGTATCTTAAATAATGTTATGATATATTAGGGTATGCTGCTTTAGAAAAAGGTCACAAGGATAGGGAGAAGTTGTTGTTTGTCCAGCTTTGTGTGTCCGCGGCCGAACTGAGCATTTATTTCCGTATTATGTTCATAACGCAATACGTGTATAAACTGTAACATTCACTTTTATTAAATTATTAGTTGGACGCTCTACCAATTGATACATGCGGGTAATGAGTTTTTCTTAATTTGATTTGCGTTTAAGTACATTAATCATAAAATTACTAGACTATCGCTAAAACTGCGTTAAGTCAATGTTGTGCCGTTAAATGCAATTATTTTCGCGGCCAAGTAATTGATCCATAAAACACCATATATTATGTACCCATGTAGCAGTGATACAATTGTATTATAACATGGCAAATTACCGCAATAAACTAGATTGCTATCTGATGTAGTATTATATGTCTATAACTGAATTCTACGTCAACAATAGTGTAACCATTGTAATACTAGCTTCTATTTTAAATACAACATAATTTTATCACTTGTATAAATCAATCAACACCATCAACTATAGCAACATCAACACTAATTTAACTGATGACTGTATCTTATTACTTTATTAGTATATCATCAATGTACTAAGTTTTATGATATTGTTTCACTAACTTAGTTGTTAAAGATAAAACGCAAACGTGTTGTTGAGATGTTCAACAATAACGTAGACGTTAGCTCTGAAATTCGTATTTGTTAAACTACGAAACTAATCAATACTTCATTCTAATTAGTACCATAAGTATAAGTACCATACACGTATGTAACAAGCCTGTCATACAAAAAAGATTATTAGACATCGAACAAACAAGTTCATACATACGAGGGAATATCCTAAATAAATTGTGCCATTGCTTTAAGTTTAAAATATTTACGTTTTTAAAACATGTATACATTTTATTATGGGAACATTTATAACGAAGGACGGTTGTGAAAACTGAACAAGAAACATCTGAATGCAGAATGCTGCTTGATGAGCCTTTACCAGGTGACGTAGAACACACTAATACAGATACAACTTTGTTATTGCTGCTATTGTGTTTTATGTGCAACGTGTATCGGAGTGTGTGTTGTTTACGTGGTGTTCTAAATTAAATTTAATCACATTTTAGTGCGTGTGGAATTAAAAAATGATATAAACAACTCTATTGTCTGTAAACTATAGTTTTAAATTATTGTTATAGCAGACGACAGCTGCCTAAGATGTTGTGACCTTTTTGGTAAGCCATACTTTTGCAGTGTAGTTACCTTTCATAATTACCACCCTTTATGACTAATTATGCACAACATTAAAATCTGTAGTGTGTCATTCATTGCAGAATTGCTTGAAGCATCGATTTTTGGGGATGTGGATGCTGCGTATTTTTCGTACTATATTTGTTTGACTCTTACATGGGTGGCTAGCAGCAGATCATCGTCATTGATTCCTTGGTCGTTGATCGAACGATATTCGTACGTTGTCGGGTTGAAATTGCACGGTCAACGGGTGATAACATATGAATCGCGTTCGTCATGGTCCCCATAAGTATTACCAGAAGTAATTTGTTAGTTTGTTTTACTGCACATACGAAGTGAATAGTCATGTTTTCGTGTAATGTGCATGTCTTTTCATGCACCATTTGTTAAGTTGACATGATGGTTAATCACCCATTTATGTACAAGGGTCACAAAGTTCCAATACTGTCAATAACAACAACAATGCTCACTACAATACCATAAAGTGGCAAGTTATGTTTAAATTTTTATATTGTTACAATTACAGAGAATAACAAAACATTTACTTACCATGCAGGTTACCTAAAAATAAGCTCTTTAAACTGTAAACGTTCACAATAATGTTCGCATCAATTATAATTTTATACAATAGTTCCTTTGATCTCTATGACCACTATCGCGTAAACTGATCTGGGCATCCAAGATCATTATGCATAGTTAACTCCTCCATAAATATATCATATTACCTCTGTACAAGGCACACAGTCATCTGATATAGTTAGTAAATAATTGCCACACCAATCTGCATTCATCTTATAATTTCATGAACGCGTAAACATGTCTCAAAGTCAATTGTGATTTTGTGTTACAGCATCATATTTTAACTATAATCAGCAGATATTTGATCATTTACTAGTATCTTGCCTCATATTTCCCATTTAAAAACACTCGCATAATTCCATTGCTATGAACATTTATCGCTGATGTATTTTCTGTCATAAACTTGGAGATGAGTACCAATTTTGACTGTATGTCTGATAAATACTTAGCAAAACTCAATTTATCACAGGACTCTGGAATTCAGTAAGAAACACATCATATTAAGTTCAACTCGCTAGAACTTAAAATAGAGCGTTGTAATTTACGTAATTCCATAATCCTGCGATTAAATAATTTTGTGTTCTGAGAGTTAACTCACAATAATTATCAACACATTATAGTTTGTGAATTTGGTATATAATGCACATGACAATAGGCACTGTTTAAGGCTTTAAGATATTATGATTGAATAATCGCAAGGACTGCGTACAAATTACCAAACTACTGACAAACATAGGGAATGGAAATTGCTTAAAATAAGTCGTCAAAATATACGTCACATTGTTTCTGCCTGTCACAACAATACAGTGACGCATGCGGTGTTCCGAATTGATTTCTGCAGATATGACAAGCATATTGGTTTACAAGTGTTGCTGAACATTGCTTGCTGACATTATAGTATCGGTAAATGACAGGAGCTCATTGAAGACTATGAAAGAAAGTGTTAAGACGCCTACTCACAAACGTTTACAATATGACTCTCCTGCTGGGAAACATGATATGGGAAACAGTTAACGCTTATTTTAGTCACATCATTAGTATCTCATGTCAGTATCCCAGTTTATGCCGTATATAATCAAAGCGCTGACAGCGCAACGAAAACATGGTTTTAAGGATTCCAATACGTAGGATAAAAGGATTTTACAATATACTAGAACAAATCCTTAATAGTGTGTACACAAAATATTTCAACCATAAAGGAGAACTTTACCTTACATAGTATAGCCTAACGGATTTTACACCTACATGAAGAAAATAATCCTTCACATACTGGTTAAATTGACAAAATGTTTATGAACAGAAGGTCATTCAATAAACAAGTGTGAACTAGATCATAGTGTCCAAATAACGTTATTGAAGTGTCAAGGGAAGTAACCACACACTGTATATAACATACTGCTGTACGAGTTATTCCCCTTTAAATAGTAGCGTGCTATAAATAGAACATGGAACTTGTGAAAAGGTGCAGTGTAATAATATTTGCAATTATAAGCATACTTGTTTAAATTATTGCAAAAAAAAAACTGCAAAAATATGATTCATCGTAATACAGACATAGTTATTTTTGGTTATATTTTGAGTTCTCATCTGCAGAGAAATTGCAATGAAGCACTATCGCGGAACTACTTCTTTGTATGTAAGCTTATTTTGTGTGTGTGCTAAAAATAAAGTTGCGAGAGTCAAAAGTTTCGTCTGTCTACTCAAAACAGCGGTTGCCAATAGCAACCCTGTTTAATAATTGATAATAGCGGTCATTACAAAGGGAAATCAGTGCTACTTCCCTGCTACATCACAATTGTACCTGTTTCACTTAATGATTTGTTCAAATTGGAAGTTACAATTAGTAGAATGCTTAATACACATAGTATTTCTTGATCAATCACTAATCTTTTCTTCTGGCCATTCTTGCCTGATCGTCATAGATAAATTCAAGACTACTTTGCAAACTACTGGAAAATACTAGTATGGTTCATACTCATATTTAATTAACGTTTCGGCATTAAGCCTTTATCAAAAAACACAATTAAATAACTTATATTTAAGACGGTTACTCGCGTAAAGAGACAAATTTGATTTCCGTTTGCTCTTCATAGTTGGTATTAAGTTTTGTTACTTTGTAGACCTGCAAATAAAACAGATACAAGTTAGTTAAACTGTATTTCATACCACTGAACTATCAAGTTTGGGCAGCCATTTGTCCATGACATGCACGCGCAGCTGTGTTGTGTATCACCGTTTTCCGCCATAGTATTTAAAGCAACGAACTAATCAGCAATAAACTGGCATAAATGATAGCAAAATGACAATAACTATTGGTAAATGTGAAACAAATTTTCTTTCACCTAAATATAGTAAATGGGAGCATAAACTGTGTATTTATGGATAATGACGTAAGCACACGTACATTCTAAAGAAAACAGGACACTTTTGTACCCCTACTTAGCCATTGTGAAATGGTACCCCGTCTTAGCTTTATCGATATAAGGACATTCTGGTCGTGAAAACAAATCCTCCGAACTTATGTTTGGCGGAACATAAATTTAAATTACAATATTGACATGCGTTAAGCGAAAAGCATAAATTCGTGTAGTTTAAACGCTGTTTTGATGATTATTGGTAAGAATTTACCCCATCTTACCATTGTCACTATTTGATACTCAAATGCGCGGTTGCAGTTTTAAACAAAATAAGACGATATACATGCAGAAATCATACACCAGGGCCTTTCTCTTTTTAATGAGACGGCCCTCGTCTATCTCTCGTTCTTATTTGGACGGCATACATTAACAAAATGACGAAAAATCTTACCCGAGTCGATAGTGTCGGCCATTTTTTCTTACCCCTGATTACCCAAAAAGCCACGTGGTACATGCACCCTGGTAACGTCATGTCGAAAAGTGCGCCGACGTCATGAAATGCGACGAAAATCAGGCTACACAAAACGGAGTGTTTATAACGTCACATCAGTAGCCGTGAAACAGCGCTTTAATATATTCACCAGGATGATGCTACAGTCTTAATATTTATGTCGACGGTTTTATATTTCCAATCGGATGACGATTCACAGAATTATAGGAATATGTGGGAGGTCAAGTGAATGATATTTTTTAAGTGCGCCGTGGAGCATAATTTAAGTTATCATAGTAACCGCCACATACTCGGATTAAAGTTAAATGAGCTGGAAATTTTCAAATCAATTCAAAATACGTTGTTTTAAAGAATGTGTGAATTCGGTCAACAACTTAAGAAATGGCAGGCCAAGTCCACGAACTTTTTGATACCCCTTCGTATATTGTCATACCAACAGGGTGGAACTAGGTATGAACCTACAGTGTCTGATATTGCTTCACTCAAGTAAAAAAAAGGTCTCTAGAAATCTTAGAAATGGCTGCAGAACCTTACCGGAAGAAACCAAGAATGTCACAATTTGAGTATATCAAACAGACATGCGAAGTAACAGATAAATATCAAATTAATAAACTAGATATGTTTTGGATGACAAATGTTGCTGTACTCAAAGATCTTTTGCCTTTTAAAGCAAATTAGGGGAGCTATAAAAATCGGGTCTCCACCAAGGATCGAACCCACGACCTCTAGCGTTGTAGGCGGACACTCAACTTATCACTAAAGAGTTAACTCAACAGCAAGGCTGTTGGAAGTGGCCATATACCTACAATCACTACACTCCTCCCCCTTTTACTTATAAGAGCTCACCAGCTCCTGTTTTCTACTCCATGCCTCGCATGAGTCCGTCAAACACTTCTGACACCATTAAAGCAAATTAGGGGAGCTATAAAATCGGGTCTCCACCAAGGATCGAACCCACGACCTCTAGCGTTGTAGGCGGACACTCAACCTCATCACTAAAGAGTTAACTCAACAGCAAGGCTGTTGGAAGTGGCCATATACCTACAATCACTACACTTTACAGAAAATTGGATACATGGAAAACCTCAACCTTTCACCTACACGCCTTGATGTTGTTCTGGAAACTTTGAAGCAATCACAGGAAGTAGCGGAAGAATGTGGTGAAGATGTTGGTGCTCAATGTGAGCTTTTGTGATACCGTCGTCCGTCGTCGTCAACTATTTCTTCAAACGACATCTTCTCCTAAACCGCTTGGCCAAATGTGATGAAACTTCACAGGAATGTTCCTGTGGTTGCCCTCTACCAAAGTTGTTCATTTTTTTCCGGTACGTCGCATAACTAGGTCACAGGGGCTAAAATAATAGATTTTCAAAAAGGGAACTTCAAAAATCTTCTCGTCCGAAACCGTAAGGCCTACAGCTTTCCTATTTGGTATGTACGAGCATCACCTTGAGGTCCGCTTACAATGATTGTTCAAATTATGTTCCAAAGTAGTCCCGCCCCGGGGCCCTTAGTATTACATAGAGTTTTATAGGGAAAACTTAAAAAATCTTCTTCTGTATATTGGCTTGGCCCAGGGCTTTCATATTTGGTATGTAGAATCAGCTTTCTACAAAGATTGTTCAAATTATTCCCCTCGGGTGAAAATTGGACCCGCCCCCGCGGGGTCCTTAATTTTATAGTTATATAGAGAAAACCTGAAAAATCTTCTCCGAAACCACAAGGCCTAGAGCTTTCATATTTCGTATGTATAATCAGCTAGAGGTCCTCTACAAAGATTATTCAAATTATGTCCCTGGGGTCAAAATTGGCCCCGCCCCGTGTGTCCTTTTACATAGACATATATAGATATTTTGATCAAACTTTACAGGAATAATCTTTGGTTGACCTGTAACCCGAATAGCTTAAGTATTCCCGGTACACTAAACACTATTGCCGCCTGATCTAAAAATACATTTAGTTGGTAGTATCATATCAAGTACTTGGTAAATTTCCCCACATGACTCAGGTGAGCGTAACTGGTCCTTGAGGGGACTCTTGTTTATCAATGTTACAGTAGTCATATCTAGGTGAACAGGAATATCATATATCGTTTCTTGGCCATCCGACTATGCTTCCCTCTGGCCTTATCAAATTGCCTTGATGCATTGTATCTCCTTACATGCCCAAAATATCCACTTTCGACACACCTCACAAGACCGGACAGTACAGTGTTCTTCCAAATGTTCAGTTTTTCACCTGCGATATCCGGATTACTGTCTGGATCCATTAGATCGAATTCTTGGCTTTGGAGGTTTCTGCAGCCTGGGTGATTATAACATTTTCTTGAAAAGATACGTCGACATCTCATGCACTGATACATTCATACTCAAGTGGGAGTGCTTCACCACCACATCACGGTGCGCCAGATAAAGCTTTTGAATACTAGTACCACATTCTGGCAAACAACACGCAGTCACTGAAAGCAGAGATAATAAGCAAACATTCATATCAAATACAGAATGATATTATTAGATTTTACTTTTCAGACAAAGTCACTATAAACCGTGATAATGAGCACACTTTATTAGCCAACACAAAATCTATCGGATTCATATTTCTTAACTCAGCCTGTAAATCACCTAAATTGAACACGATTCCTATCATTAACGGATATGAGTTTACTGAGTTAATTGAGTATCCAACCAAGAGGTTTTGAGCCCCACGTAACGTTTCTGCCGATCGTGATGTACTACCTTCGACTTCGATCGCTTATTTAACTAATTTAGCTCTTAACCCCAGTTTAACTTGAGGATTATATAACCATACCAGATCACCGACTGATTTAACCAGTGGTCGTACTTGTGTTTTTGCGAACCACTCGCGATCGAAATATGTCTGCGTGCGATATTATGTACGCTTTCCAACTTTTCCAAATATGTTGCAAATGACTTTTCTGTGACTACAGGACAACCTACAGCTAAGTCGATCGGTAGGTCTAGTTCTCGACCAAACATCACCTTGCTTGGTGTAAAACCTGTGGTGTCTTGAACCGCAGTTAAACGCCATTGTTAATACTGGTAAACAAACAACCTTTGATAACATTGCTTTTATTGTTCTATGGCACCTTTCAACTAAACCATCTGATCGTGGTCTAAAGGTGGTTGTCCTAATTTCATCGGAATCAAGGATCTCATACATTTCTTTACACACACGAGATTCAAAATGAATTCCTTGGTCTGAGTTTGTTTTGGGACTGCACATATAGTAACAAACTTGTTTGCAAAGTTATTTCCGACAGTAGTAGCTTTCTGATTTCGCATAGGTATAGCCACTGTCCATTTGATAAAGTAGTCTACCACCGTCAACATACATCTGTTCCCATGATTACTTTAACGCAATGGACCGGTTAAGTCTATTATTCCAATTCTCTCTAGGGATACCCCCACCTTATATTGTTTTAAAGCAGCTTTAGACATTCTCTGAGGACCTCTAAGATTATAACCTTCAGAAGTAAGTTGTAGCGATGAAAATGGTCACGTTAAAACGATATCTACCACAACTAAAAACCTTACAACTGAAAGCTGTCGGACAAAGCAGGTTGTTGTTTTGATAGAATACCAGAAAGTTATTGTGTCGACAAAACTAAAAAAAATGCACATCATGTGGTTCAGGCAAAAGTGAGGTATCATATACACCACTTATTGAAAAGAAAAATGTCACAAATATTCAATGGGAACAAATAACGGAAAATTACATATCAAAAGATAGAAGTAAGAAAACTTGTAAAAGGTGGATACAGTCTCGGAAAACAAACCCGGTTAGGGGCCTGGTGAATTCAAAACAAAGCAATTTACAGCACACTTTCATCGGGCTAAGTATTCATACATGACTGCACATAGATACTGTTAAACTTACCACTATATCACTGTGGCGTTGTGATGGATTTTAGCGAAAATATATCTTTGGCACCACAAGGAGAAATTGAAAGTGGCCACTGGGCAATTAAGCCAGTGTGTACACCGATGTTTATTCTCCGTCACGCACCAGAAATTACAGAAGGGGACCGAGTCCAAGGTTATAAAATAATTCTGAATTATAGTTTCGTATAGGTGTTCATTTAGAAACTGTTAGCTCCCACCTGACGGAAACCATGTGCGATAACAATAATCAACAGGCTTTCCGACAACTGTAGTGTAAAATATAATCACAAAGACGTCTTCAGTCACCTAAATCTTCTTGAACAGAAACACAAAATCAAAATGATCTATCATTAAACAGGGTGCGGCCGTGGCAAGGACCAAAGGATGGGACTTGATGCGGCCATCAAAATAAATCTACAAAGGTTAATTATTGGCGATCAAAGACTGCTTAACAATGCCTATAAACTTTATTTAGCCGGATCCAACCAGATACTTCTCAATGGCCCAAGGAAGGATACCAAAAGGTTTCTCAAATGATGTGATCTAAGTTGTAGCTGATCCGTTTGTATCACAATCAGCAAGGGCCTTGCGTTTATAGACAATTCAGACCCACACTATATTTTTTCAACTGGAAAACCAATACGCGACACCTGTATCCTTTTCATTCAAATGTGATACTAGTATACTAGTATATGTATTGTTATTAAACCTGATCACCTACAACTATGTTATCATGTAAATATGTTTGCCAATAACATTTTATTACTTTTCTGATATGCATAGTTACAATAAAAAGTCCGAGAGCCCATCGACTTTTATTGCAACGAAAGAGGCCAAAAGAAGTTGGAACATATTTTGAAAGACAAGTTCATATCCTATCAGAAATCCCATTTCTTGAATGGCAACGTTGTTCGTGCTATTGTATACCATGAGGTCAATCGAAAAAATGTCATTTGCTGAGAGGGATAGGGTTATGTTTAGGACTACCGAACAGACAAAAATAAACTTAAACGTGATGTTTTGCGTAAAAGGTAGGATACATATTGGGGCATATAATAATACTTAAAAATCAAAGAATCGCACGGGCAAATAGGAACTAAAGAGGGATCAAAGTTCATTGAACTTTCAAAATCCATAATATTAATGAAACTCTGTTTCAGTTTTTATGAAAAAAACATGATTCTTACATACTTTATTCATATATATATTTGGTTAAAAAATAAGACTAATTGCACAAGATATCGATTTTTAACAGGATGCGTGTTTAACGTGTTTATTTTGCTATTACTGTATTTAGCACAGCAGCTCAATATTAGTGTATGATATGTATTTTTTTGAGATTCAATACTGCGAAAATGTAGGGACCAATAATTTTGAAAATTTCAGTAATGCCGCGAAAATGACGGTAATTTACCCTGTTCTGTCAGCGCCATGGGCGCCTTGATTTATCATACTTGTATCATTACAAAATGGCTACTTCGTCGAGGGCATGGTTACGTTTATACAATGTAGCTGCCATTTATGTACTCATCAATTTAGCACATAATGCAAATGCTAAGAGAAAGCAATAACGTAAAATCGCCAAAAGGTATATCTTAGACACTGTGTATACATGGCTATCAATAATCCGGAAGGTAGATTATTTCAAGCAGACGATATTATAGATTTTAACGAAAATGTAGCTGAAAAATGAATTAAAAATAACGTTTAATGAGTTCGACATACCTTCCACAGCAGATGATATTATTAAAGGTATATCGGCTCTAAGTTTAGGGCGAAGTGCGGGACCAGACTGTTTATTGAATGAATTTTTAGTACACGGAACAGACGTATTTGCACAATTTCTTGTCAATATATTTCATAAAATCATGAGACTGGACTATTTCCCTTACAGTTTGGGGAGGGTTTCATAGTAACAATTCATAAAAAAGAGAGCTTATTTGGTGTTGAGAACTTTCGGGGCATCACACTTCTCAGTGTTAATGGCAAGTTATTCACTAGTATTGTTAACACTAGGCTAACGACTTGGGCAGAAAATTATTACATTTATACAGAAGATCAAGTTGGCTTTTGGTCCAAAATGGGCACCTCTGATAATAGTTTCGTCCTTCACGGTTTGATAAAACGCGTATTTAGTCAAAACAAGCACTTATTGTGTCGTGTGTTTGTAGATTATTCAAAAGCATTTGATCATTTAGTCAGACCAAATATTTGGTATAAATTATACCAACTCAGTATACGTGGGAATATATTCGATGTATTAAATCAATGTACAATCAGGTGAGCTCAAGAGTAAAGCTAAATGGATGTTCGGGAGATATGTTTGAAAGCTTTCTTGGGGTACGACATGGTGATAGCTTGAGTCCCTTTATTTTTGCTATGCACTAAAATGATTTAAAAGACATTGAAACTTTGAAAATATTGTTATTAATGTTTGCAGATGATATGGTCATTTTTGCTAATGAGTCACAGACGAATTTGGATATTCTACAAAATTATTGCGATCGACGGAAGTTAACCTAGGCGAAAATAAGGATAAACTTAGGTGAAAATATGGATAAACTTAGTCAGGTGTAAATAAAGATAAAACCAAAATTATTGTTTTTAGAAAGGGGGCGTTTACCAAATAATCTTACATTTTACTACGATTATAATCCAATAAAACTGGTTAGTCGGTATAACTACCTAGGAATTATTTTTACCTCAGGCGGTGCGTTTAATGAAACTAGCAAAACATTGGCAGGTCGAGCGCAAAAAGCGATTTTCAGGTTCAGGCGCTATTTATAGTATTACCAATACATCTGTTGAACACCCAATGGGTTTATTTGACAAATTAGTTTAACCTGTTTTAATTCTGATTCTGAAGTATGGGCTTATCAAACCAAATTGAAAGAATTTGATCTATCATTGCCAATAGCGTATCACTCGTAGTGTTTTTCAAAATCCAAATAGAATATTGAACAATTAATTAAGAACAACTGTATTACAGTCATTAACACTTTTCATTTACCTAATAACAGGGCTTAAAATATTTGTAAACAATGATGTGTTTACCAAAATAATCGACGAAACGAAAATCAATCGTTTTAGACTTTAGACGATCGTTTCATCGCACCTACTTTGACAAGAAAAAATCTGGAGATCAATTTTGCAAACCTGTAAGGTCTTTACAAATCAACTCCGATCCTGAAAGAGAGATATATCTTTCAACACCTGCGAGGGACAGTCTCAAAGACATTTTTGTACAAGTAAATCAAATTAATCATGATTGCAATGTCTGATGTATTCAAGTGCTTATAAAGCATGTGTGTGCCTGGTTGGTTATCAAATTCAAGGACACAATATCCTGTTAGGTGCAGTCCTGCACAGAAATCTGCTATGGCTGTGTCCAACAAATACAAGAGAGGGAAGAGGAGGAGCCCAAGGAAAACGCTACACGTCCGGTGAGCCCTCCATAGCGTACGTAATGCTAATATGTCTATAAGAAAGGCAGCAGATGAATTTGGTTTATCGTATGGTTTTTGCACATTAGATATTCAGGTGAATTGAACATTGATAAAATGAAAGGCCCGACAATATTCACTGCGACAGAAGAAGAATGAATGGACACATGACTGAGCGAAATGGCGCAAAGGGGAATGGGTCTCAGACCTAGTGAATTTCTTGACTTTTACACAATATTTTTTTAACACATTGCTGAAAATTCACGACTTTATCTGTTCAGTGCTGTTGATTTAAGAAAGTAGCAGAATTCATTGCTACATTTTAATTTGAAAATGTGTTTTCGGGTGTGGGATTCTAAATCAATGATTGGAAACAAATGCAACATGTCAGTGACATTATATGAAAATAATTAATTTACTCATAATAGTTCACAAATTATTTATAATTAAAGGAATAATTAATTTGTTTCAGTTGAATTAGATGGTGATTTCAAGCATTTTGGAGGAAGATGATGTGACAGAGATGGAACGAACCATGGGTAAATATTTGCGTTGTGTGGAAGACTATGCCCCACATATTTATTGACACATATGGTAACTATGGAAATGACCCCATTTGAAAGGCGTTTAGTGGGATGTAAAAATAAAATAAAAATGAACATAACACATCAGTTTATTAGAAAGTGATTCGTTTGGCAACAGCCAATATATGTTCTACGATACTCCTCAGAGTCGATCCGCGTGATGTAGCACACACCTTCGTTTCATTCGGCATTGACCGCTATCATATAATTTCCTTGTGAATGTGGGTCATCCTGCATTTTATCGGCGGGGACTTGGAGCTTTGTTTGTTTCTATGGCTTATGTGTGGGCATTGCTCATTGTAGTTGCTAGGAATATGTAATATTATTTCCCACCCCGTTCCTACCTTGCCCACATTTTAACTAGGTCAAGTCCTACCTTGCCCATATTTTAACTAGGTCAAGTCGTAGTTGTGCCGCTTTATGTTGCATAACTTTAGGCCACAGTCCTTAGTGTTTTAACCTAGGTCTCGCCCCGGGGTTGTTGTGTCTCATTTGGTCGCCGTTTTGGCATGGGTTTCAGTGGTCACTGCTGCTGAATGGGTCAAGGTCCCCCGGGTACTACTTCACTTTGCTTCCATGTATAAGTGTTGTGTTCGGCGATTAAAACCATATCATTTTTTTCATCAGTAATAAAACGGGGTACCTGTAAGCATACTGGGGTACGGTGAAGTATACTTCAACGTACCCGGGGTACGGTTAAGTATACTTCTAAGTACCCGGGGTACGGTGAAGTAGTACCCGGGGGGACCTTGACCCATTCAGCAGCACTGCTCAGGGTAGCTGTGTCGATCTGATTTCTGTGTTCGGCTGGTTGGGTTGAGTGCTACCTTCCCTGTCGGATTTTCTCATACCTTTTTAGTTAGAAATGCTATTCGATCAGAATTTAGTAATTATATGATTTAATGGCAATAGCCTAATATGCATTGTTATTTTTTGAAGATGGATGACATAGGAAGCATGGGTAAAACTTGGATAAAAGTTATTCAGGACAAAAGACATGGGGCCATTAGAAAAAGATATTTAACCAAGAGAATCAGTTGGCGAGGAGCCGAGATACTGCTACAATATTTGCAAAAAAACTACGTTCTCCCAACATCTCTTAATGGGTGGTTTCTTTCAACACGACAACAAATGGTAACAATGTGACGCTGACAAAAAGTCACTCCATATCTGATAAATAAATATTTGCTTTTGATATGAATTGATAATTGACATGTTTAGACTTACAGTTTATCAAACATAAAACAATGACGTATTACCACAGGTTATGTGATAACCTTTTATGCTCTATGTAATCAAATACTCTTAATTACATTATTACAGATGCAGGTTGGTACGTTCAAAGAAGGACTGCTTGTTGCTCACGACAGGGCAAGGTACCAGTAAGCGTGTATCTACACAGCAAGGAAGATTCAAGTAGAAGAAAGAAATGGCAGTATTCTTGGATGTGCTGTTTGCAGTATTTTTCCTGACAAGAGTTTTATTGCCAACTTATAAAAATCTTGAAAATCTGTCCTTGATGCATGACTGTCTTGTGGACAGATGCTAGAAAAGAGAGGTGCATATTGCACAAAGGATAGAATAGGAAGATACCAACAGTAAGAAGCTGATATTGCCCCATAATTAAGAACATAGCTTATTCAGTATAAATGAACTTAGCCTATCTCTGCCAAAGATTTACAACAAGGAGAAAAATGTATAGATTTTGTTTGCATTCTTGTTGTTTTAATGTCCCACTCAAACGCTTAGGCGGTGCATTATACGTCCGAAGCAAACACAATGACGCAACAGCTGATTGCGGGAGAGTAGTGGAAAATTGTGGTGTCCCCATTTGATATAGGAACCTGAATCATGTACGAGACATATCGTCTAGCTGTGGTAAATATTTATGTTATTAATCTATTAATATTAATGTTATTTTAAAATCCTATCGCCAGTGAGGAAGATACAGCCGAGACACGGAATTGTTAACGGACGTACAGACAGACGATGAAGACCAATCCACAATACGACCGGAGAATAAAAATCGGGCAAAAATCAGGAACCCCGTCATTAAAAGCAACCGTGAATTTTGAATTCGTGGTTGTAAACTATCAACGCAAAACAATAACGTTTTGTAAAAACGTGCTATTTCTGTCAGACCCGTTGGAGGAATACTGATTGTCTTGATACAACTATTATATAATTTCCTTGTGAATGTGGGTTTTACTGCATTTTATCGACGGGGACTTGGATATTTAATTGTTTCTTCGGCTAATGTGTGGGCATTGTTGTAGTTGTGCCTCCTGTAGGTCGCATAACGTTAGGTCACTGTCCTTTTTGTTTTAAACTAGGTCACGCCCCGGGGTTGTTGCATTGCTCAGGGTAGTTGTGTCACGGTGTTTCTTATTTATGTGCATGACTGGTTGTGTTGAGTGCTACCTTCCCTGTCGGATTTTCACCGACACTACACAGTGTTGTAAAAAGGAGGGACAACTTGACCTAGTTTACAATAATTGGTAAAGGAGGGCGAAAATACATATGCCAAAAACGTATATTATTGTGATCAAACAGGACAGTGACCTAATTAAAAGTATCAGGGCGAAAATATATTATATATGAGGCAATATTTTTTTTGGAAGAAAAAGGGATATGCACCAGGTCGAAATGTTAAAGTGATAAAGATTTACACTTTTTGTCGTAAGGTATTGAGGAAATATATGTATATCTAGAATATAGACTAATACAAGCTTAATTCACCTTCAGTCCCTTAAAGTTCAAATGTCAAAGGTCACTTGTTACAATGTGTTGTCTTTGCTGTAACAGATATTAAAGTTTTGAGAAAACATATTTTCGGCCCATATTTACATTTGGCTTTGTCCTCACATAAAATATGATTAAACGGAATAACTATATAACACAAGAGGTTTTTGATTGTTTGTGCAAAAACTTATGCACGAACAGATCTAACCACTCTTACTAAAACACGGTTTGGCAGGAATAATTATATTTTAGACTTCCATTTTCCAGTAGATATAAAATTGATAATAAACATGATATATATTGTGTAAATAACTAATATACAATAGACACTATGTTTCAAAATCATATTTTTCATATTTTGAAATATATGCTGATAATTTTGTCTGCCATGCAAATGCTGGATTTGTTATTGCAAAGACCAGTAACCGTTACTGAAAGGACAAAACTATAAATAAATCGTATATGTTTAATCAATTTAATCAACTTTAAAACTATTAACTAGATACAAACAAAGTATCAATTAATGTCGAACTAAAACATTGAACAAATGTGACTAGAATGCTTGCTTTTAACATTACGAAATTCTAACGATATTTACCGTTACTATAAGGAACAGTTTTGTTACTGCAAAGATATATGCTTATCATTATAGTCATAACTGTCACTAGGTACACAATTTTATAGTAACTTTTTTCAATGTTGTTGATAATCATAAATTCAAGGTACAAATCTCTTTCTTAAGCAAATATTCCAAAAGGGTGAATTGTTAACATTGCCGTTACTGCAAATATTGTGTTCTGTTACTGCAAAGACTATAGAAAAATAACAACTGAGATATTTAGTAGTTTGTATTTGATATTTACAATAAACAGAGACTTCAAGTAACAGAAATGAAAATATATTTTAAATCAGTCAAGATAATGCTACTGATCATTGAGTGTGTATTAGATGTATAAGAAATATCCTTTGAAATGTCTTTACGGTAACATTGAAGATCTTTGCAGTAACGACGTAACGAAAACGTTGTTGGTTGGATACTTTTCAGTATGTAAATTTTGAAATCAAAACAATTGTTGCGAGAATAATTTGAACACCATGTTTTAAGGAACTTAATGTTGAAGTAACTGTTTATTTCATACGATAACCGAACATTTATTTTGTTAAATGTATTTGCTGTAACAGATACCAGTATTTGCAGTAACTATTATTGTTGAAATGTTATTCCTTTGCAGCTTATTATACTTATTAAATGAATACAAACAGGAAATATTATCAACAAACAATCACACAAAATGTCAACACAGTTACTTTATCTGCATCAATAGTGATTTCTTCAAAATACAAAATAACATCACTTAAATGTCTGTGCAGTAACACCTAATTGCATATGCAGAAACAAAAATATTTGTTATAGCCAATACTGATATATGGTGTATCTAATATGCACATGGAATGATTTCTTTTTATACACAATTACATTTAAATGATAATGACAACTATGAAGTTGATTACAATTGTCTGTTACACACCAAACACTTAGCAAATGTCCATGCAGTTATAAAATATGTATCTGCAGTAACAAATTACCACTGTTATTGCAAAGACAGTTACTGCAAAGAAATACCCAAGGTATTATGGGAATTGTTATAATATGGGTGGGGTAATCACATGATTCCCGCGACACAAGGAACTTCCTTTCAGAACTACATACACTGTTGGATGAGAACTAATCGTCATATCGTATAGTAGGGTCATAATTGGGGAAACTGCAAAGACAGGTTGACAAAATATGCAGTACTTTGTTAACTTGCTAATAGATAAACTTTGTAATTCCTTCTCCAAAATGAAACTGCTTTCTTGCCACCATTTTCACTATGAATGGTACTTCCAAATTGAAGAGTCAGGTTGAATGACACTAAAACACTTTAGGTTATACACCACCAAATGTTACTGCACAGACATTTTTATCAATTTTTTAGTGACAACTTTTAAGACCTGAAATATATATATAGCGAACCAAATATTATCATTGTATTGCCTTTTTAAAAATCATTTGATATCAACTTAACGGTTAGCTATGAAATATTTATCTAAAACGGACAGAAAAAATCTGTAGACGGGTAAAAAGGAGACAATTTCATCAGAGGGACATAAAAAATGCACATTTTTTGGTATCAAAAATTCCTAAATATTTTTTTTTGTTAAGAATATTGATAACTTATCGCGTGAATTTCGTGAATAACAAAGCGACAAGGGCAATGGAGCATTTTGTTTTAAGAGAACCCCTTTTAATTACTCGAAATAGTGGTAGGACAAGGATTGCTTCAAAAAAAAATATTGCCTCATATGCCAAAAGACGCTAGTATGAGCAACAAATATTTTGATCCGTCGCTTGTACAAACTTATTTTCCGTGGAAAACAATTATTATTTTCATTATAGATACAACAGTGTTCATCCTGTCGCTGTGTGTGTTCACTTCCGTTATTTCTATTTGGTTGTTCATAAAGCTTGCCACAAATGTTCACCACAGCAAGATAATGGGACATGCACAAGTCCAAGATCAAAGTGGAACGGCTCAAATAGGCATGCAATAGTGCATAGCTCTGTAACTTTGTCATTTCTAGATTACGTCATTTCTAAAATGACATTAAAGAGGCGTTCCCTATAACTTTGATCATTTAAGTCGAATTAGGAATATTATACATTAAATGAGAATCACTATTGCTTAAAATCCTCACATCTTTAACAAAAGGCTTCCACCAATTACCGAGAAAAAAATGAAAATATATTTCCGTCATGAACCAAATAGTCACGAGTTGTTTCCCTTTGACCACATAATAATAAATCGCTTCCAGCGATAAATTATTATTGGTGATTTGAATATATTTTTGACATTAAAGAGACATATACGCGCACACTTTCTTATGACAAATAATGAGAATTGGGAGTGCTTTGTACATTTAGCTCATTTAATGTGACAGTAGAGAAAAATATGCTAGTTATAGTGAATGCCTCTTTAATATAACATGGAAAAAATGTTCGTCACAATGTATCATGCGCTAAAAATGTACGAGGTAATCGGACAGGGCAGCACTCAACCTAACCAACCGAGCACAGAAATCAGAAACACAACACAATTACACTGAGCAATGCCCACACATAAGCCAAAGAAACAATTAAAAGTACCCGACAAAACATGTACAAGGACATTATAGAATAGCGGTGATTCCGTGAAACCGAATGAAACGCAGCCAAGGCCCGACCAATTACCCCAAGGCCTCTCTTGAGGGCTACCCAACCGCCCAAACACATGCTAAAACGGCGATCGAACTAGGCATAACCACCCTGTGGCCTAGTTTAAAACACCTAACATTAATCCGACCTAAAGAGATATACCTAGATTAAAATAATATGCAATGGATGAAAGGGACGGGTAATAGCATGACATATTTTAAATGCATGCAGCTCAAAAATATTAGGTGACCCCAGCGACCAAACAATGCATAACCGCACAGTGTCCAAATTACAAATACTGCTCTCCCAGCAAACAGGCCAAACAACATATCTAGCTACATGCAGTTCGTAAATATATGTCAAAAACCTTGACCATGGTGATCAAACAGCATAGTGACCAAAACGGGTACGAGAAAATCCGACAGGGAAGGTAGCACTCAACCTAACCAACCGAGCACAGAAATCAGAAACACCACAACACAACTACCCAGAGCAATGCCCACACAAACCATGTCAAAACGGCGACCGAATGAGGCACAACAACCTCCGGGCGTGACCTAGCTTAAAACACTAAGGACAACAGTGGCTTAACGTTATGCGACCTAAAGATGCACAACTACGACTTGACCTAGTTTAAAATAATTGACAAATAAGAATGGGGTGGGAAAGAATATTGCATATATCTAGCAGCTACACTGAGCAAGGCCCGCAATTTATAAATAGATTATGGCCTTAAGACTAAAAAGTAAATTGTAACAAACCAGATATCGTTAATGATAGTGGGGACATTGAAATAACCAGACATAAAGTTAGGAAAATACTGAAAGGCTTGGACATTTCTAAATCCCCGGGACCTGATAAAATGCATCCTAATGTATTGAAGGAATTGTGTGAAATCATTGATGAACCTTTAAGCATGATATTCAGAAAATCATACGAGACAGGAATTGTTCCAGATTCTTGGAAATTAGCAAAAATTACTGCGTTATTCAAAAAGGGCGATAAAAAACTTCAATCAAATTACAGGCCTGTCAGCTTAACCAGTATATTATGTAAAACAATGGAAAAACTTATGCGTGGAAGGATTGTTTCGCATATGGACAAAAATAAACTGTTTAGTGACAAGCAATTTGGATTCCTTCGTGGTAGATCAACTTCATTGCAACTTCTGAAAGTAATGGATGAATGGACACAAATTCTTGATAAGGGTGGTGTTGTAAATTCAGTATACATGGATTTTATGAAAGCATTCGATAAGGTGCCACATACTAGACTTTTACTGAAACTGAAATCATATGGTTTGAACTCCTTCATTTGTGAGTGGGTTAAGAACTTCTTATATGAGAGGAAACAATGTGTTCAAGTGAATGGATCTGTTTCTAGCCTCCATAACGTTACTAGTGGTATTCCACAGGGATCAGTCCTCGGACCAGTATTATTTGTCATATTTATAAATGACCTTCCGGAATGTGTTGACTCAAATGTCTACTTGTTCGCAGATGATACCAAATTATATAGACAGATAACCTCTGAAAGGGATGTTTCTATTATACAAAATGATTTGAATAGCTTATTTGATTGGAGTTCAAAATGGTTGCTTAAATTTCATCCTGAAAAGTGCAAGGTGTTATCCATTCACAACAAGAACAGTTGTCTAACTGACAATAAATATCATATGAATACTTATAATGGGGAAATTACATCCCTGGAATCAGTTGATTTTGAAAAGGACCAAGGTGTAACTATAGACAACCATCTGAATTTTGATAAACATTCAACTACAAATAAATAAAGCTAACTTGATAGCTGGACTTATGAGAAGGTCATTTACTTACATGGATAAAAGCATGTTTAAACTTTTGTTCAAATCTCTGGTCAGACCAAATTTAGAATATACAAGTAGTGTATGGTCTCCATATAAAAAAAGACATTGAAGCTATTGAAAATGTTCAAAGAAGAGCGTCTAAAATGCTACCAACTATGAAAGATTTAACATGTGAAGAGAGATTGCGTAAACTGAAACTTCCAACATTGAAATACCGTAGGATGAGAGCGGATACGATTGAAACATTCAAAATATTGAAAGGAATTTATGACGACAAAGTTACTGGAGATATTTTCAAACTTAGTGACATCTCAATTACTAGAGGGAATAGCCTGAAGCTATAAAAAGTAAGATGCAATAAGGACTTGAGACTTAATAGCTTTACAGTTAGAGTTGTAGATTTATGGAACAGTCTTCCAGAACACATCATTATTTCAAAGGACATCCATCAGTTCGAAAATAGGCTAGACAACTACTGGAAATCCCATCCTCTACGTTTTGATTTTAAGGCGGATTATAAACTATCACCGGAAGTTAAACGTATTGTGTACTATCAGAATAACGAAGAGCTGCATACAGAGCACCCATCAGTGCTGCGTGCAGAAGCTACATAAGGTAACATAAGGTAAGGTAACGAACAAACTTGCAACCGCGAGCAAAATATGAGCGGAAGCCAACACAACCCCAGATAACCAATAAGTCCCCAAGGTCCAGAACTCAAGGTCACGCTCACAGGCTAAAATAGACATGTGAACCATGTCCGCTCTTATTTCGATATTAAAAGTGCAACCACGGGGATCTCGAATATAGTCCAGTCAAATTAACATTAAAGGTAAAACAAATTGCAACAGAAGTTATTTTTCGATTTTTAGGTAGGTAATCGTATGCTAATCACTAGAAAAAAAGTCCTCAAAAAAATTAAGTGTCTAAAGGTGAAAAATCCAAGATGGCTTCCACGATGGCCGCCATGAACTATATAACCTCTAAAAAGCAATGTGGTAGTTTTATATATCGATATAATTCTTTATAATTCGATCGATAATGTTCATTTAGTAGTGTCCTTCAAATTTTCTAGCAACAGTGACCACTTTTAGGCCAAGGTCAAGGCCATTTCAAGGACGAAATGCGAAAAAAGCTTAAAATCTGTTGTTTCCCTGTTATTTTCCTTGCCGTTTTATAGATTTACATTTTTCCCTGTCATTATAACGTCGGTATATCGGTTGTTTAGTATGTATTTATTCAATATGAATAATATTTTTAATTTACAACATTACAGTTCGGTTAAAACAGCCACTTTTAGTCAAGTATATGGTATCCTAGACATTTTGGATTCGAAACCATTATTTGATTGATATCCCTTTTGTAATTTAATATGTAGATATAATGATTTTTATTTGGAATGAAAATGTTCATTAGGTAGTGTCCTTCACATTTACTCACAACGGTAATCATATGAAAGCCAATGTCAAGGTAATTTCGAGGTCAAAATGTGAAAAGCTTAGTTAGTCTTACCAATGATACAAATAAATGCTTACAAGTAAGAATACTTAGTATACTTAAATATGGTGACCTTAAAACCAGAATCAAACAATGCCATTTTGAAGGTCAATGTGCATGTCTTTAAAGGTCAACGTTTTAAGTATATCGATTTTATTAGAGCTCTAAGTTTAATATTTACGTTATGTAGAACTGATGTATGTTGGAAATACTCATCCAAAGCCCTATCGGGTTCTTCAGTTTGAAACAGTCATAATTGACATAACAATGGACTCATCAATGTTGGGAACTGTCACTCTAGGTACTGTTAGGGACTTGCTATTATTGGGAAGTATCATCATCAGTACTATGGGGGACTCACCAGTGTTGGAGACCGTCATTGTCAGTAAGAATCATGGACAAAACAATGACACAATAGTCACCATATGTCCCATCCTGAGCATAAGAAACAGTCATCCTTTATTCCACGGAGGTAAGGAATTGTTATCTAAGATCTTAGGTACTAAATGGGACTCACCAATGTACTCACCAATGTACTATTGGCCATTCTGCGGAGTAGATAACTGCCATCTTATGTTATATTAGGGACACACTAGTGCAGTGAACTGTCATCATAGGTCACCCCCTTGAAAATAGTCATCCTAAAACCTATTTGTAGTTGCCATAAGGAACTCACCAGTGTTTGCATCCGTCCAAATAGGGCCTATGGGAATTGAGAATATTCCCATAAGGGGACTCACTAGTGTATGTAACTGTCACACTTAAAAGGACTCACAGGGGTTTAGAGAAGTCATATACCCTTAGGAGTAGAACTTACCAGTGTTTTGAAAAGTAGTCATCCAAGGCTTTCTATATGAGGACCTAGTCAATGCTTAATAGATTATACTACGCCCTATGAAAGGCTAAATAAGCGTTGATTCACTTACGACAGTCGTACTAAGCCCTGCGGTGGACTCATCGGTATTGGCAGTAGTCATAGTTGGGTCTACATGGAATATTAGCGTTAGGAACAAATAATGAAGACATTATGTAGGGGGGGGGGGGGGGGTGGCTCGGCAGTGCTGGGAGAAGTCATTCTAAGATGCAGTTGTTTTAATTAAACCCTAGTGTTAGACGCCCGTGTACTGGAAACAAACCTATAAGGATCAATAAATGACTCGTCAGAGTTGGAAACAGTCATGCAAACTCCTCTGAGGTACTTGTCTTACATGTAGATCATATGTGATTCAGAAGTGTTGACAGCAGACATATTAGGGTCCATAGAAGACTTATTCGTTACAATCATATTAGTGCACATGTATATGAAGGACTCCCCAGTGTTGAAAGCTGTAATCAATGGTCCTCTCGGACTCATCAGTGTTGGGAACCACCAATGAAGGTCTTATGGAAGACTCATCATTGCTTGCAGAAGTTGTCATAGTCACTGTGGGAACTCATCAGCATTTGCTTATCCGTCCTATGTCATATAGGGGACTCATCAGAGCTGATACCACTTATCCTAGTCCCTATGGGGACTTGCAAGTGTTGATAACAATATGCTATCGATGACTTATCAGTGTAGGGAACAATCACAAGTTACTACTATAGTACATTAATTAGTACATTCAATTATGTTGGGGAGCTAGTACTCTATGTACTGAAAGGTTTCACCATTACACGGAGCATTCATCTTAAGCACATATCTGTGTTGGGAACCATTAATATAGTGTCAATAGGGGACTTATCAGTGCAGGGATTATCATTCGTCCGACCTAGTACTAGCGAGTGTTGGCAACATTTTATGTATCAAAGTCCTAGTAGTTAGGCATTGTTGATGTAATGGGAATCATTGGGTGTTGAGAATAGTTATTACATACCACATAGAGGAATCATCAGTGGTTACACTGCTAACAACAACCACACAAGGTCCACTTGAATATTCAGAACTGTTGTTAACAGCCATTCAATAATTCAAAGCTCTCTTTGTAGGACCAAGCATCAACGACCTCATGACAGTGTTCAGTTTTGACACAGTCAGTTGTGGAGCTATGTGATGCTCATCAATGTAAATATCATAGGCCCTATGGGCAACCTGCAGGGTTTGAATATTCATCATCGCTATATGAGTTACCACATTACTCACTCACCAATGTTCCAAGCACACATGCAGCATACTGATTATTGTTTTACTCTAAGCAACACTACAAGACAAATATCTAACCCACTGAAAAATACAGTGCGGAAATACCATTGCATTTGAAGTGTGTATTTTTGTATCCTGAACGACCTTGTCCCTTAATTGGTTAGTGTTGTAGTTTACACCAACTACTTCCATGCTTTAATAGCCTTAGAAAATGTGAAATATATCTAATATCAATGAAAATATAGCATAATAATCTTTTTTCCTGTAATTTGTCCTTGAAATGGCCTTGACCTTGTCCTCAAAATGGTCATTGTTGCAGACAATTTCAAAACCCTTATTCAATTTTTAATATTCACACAAACATTTAGTTATACCAATGAAAATTCTAATGCTACAGCTGATGATAATAGTTATCACATCCGCTCTCAGACATGATGTACTCGAGTAAAACTGGCTGTTTTCACAAATTTCAATATTCCGATTTAAAAATATACCTTATAATAAAGAAATATACACTTACCAACAGCGTTCATGCTTTAATAACCTCACTCAAATGTAAAATAGATCTTAAACCAATGAAAGTAAAGAGGAAAATTCATTTTGTAGCATTTTTAGTAGTTTGACCTTGAAATGGTCTTGACCTTGTCCTTAAAATGGTCATTGTTGCAGACAATTTCAAAAACCTTATTTAATTTTTAATATTCACACAAACATTTAGTTATACCAATGAAAATTCTAATGCTACAGCTGATGATAATAGTTATCACAATCAGCTCTCGGACATGATTTACTCGAGTAAAACCGGCTGTTTTCACAAATTTCAATATTCTGATTGAAATATATACCTTATAATAAAGAAATATACACTTACCAACTACGTTCATGCTTTAACAACCTCATACAATGTAAAATAGATCTTAAACCAATGAAAGTATAGAGGAAAATTCATTTTTTTAGCATTTTTAGTAGTTTGACCTTGGAATGGCATTGACCTTGACCTTTGAGTGGTCACTTATCCCATCCAATTTGATGCACATTTTTTTATGAATACTTTCCATCGAAATATTCCTTATTATATCTATATATAGAACTACCTCGTTGGAAAATTGATAGTTAGTGGTTCAGCAATTTATGGCAGACATCCTGGACGCCATCTTGGATTTCATCCCTTTCCCCTTATCAAATTTTTGAGGACTTTTTTTCTAAAGTCCGCCAAGGTTTGAACTTGACATTGGTGGTAAAATTGTTTCTGTTGCAATTTGTTTTGGGTTAGGCCCGTTTTAAGCCTATTTTGACTGGACTAATAAAGAAGTAGTAATCGGGAACTAACGACGGTTTATTTTCATTTTTGCGAGTCTACTTGTGGTGGTTAATGTACGTCAGTTCGTTGGTGTTGTTTGTTCGGACCATAACTTGGTAATCCATTAACCAATCTAGCTTTAATGTGGCGATAGCTTAAAGGTCGCCGGTTAACCATGTATTTGTGAAACTATGTCATCCTGCCTTTTGCAGGGGATCACCGTGTGTAGGTCTGAAACTTTGTCATTTCTTATTAGGCATTAATATAACGTGATACAAATGCTCACCACAACATCACAATGTGTCTTGCTCAAGACCAAAGTCCATAGCTCAAGCTCAAAGGCTCTAATATACATGTGAGCCATGTCCGATTTCTATACAGGATCCGTCATGGATCAACAGTTTTTATACGCCCGTTGAAAAACGGGACGTAATTATGTGAACACCCTTGGCGGGCGTCCGGCGGCGTCCAGGAATTTGTCTGTACTTAACTCAAACAGGTTTTGTCCGATCGTCTTTAAACTTGGTGACAATGTTTATGGGTGTAATATCTAGGCCAAGATCGATTATAGGCCAAATCGGTGTAGGCCTTCTTGGGTTATAGTCCTTTTACCAAAAAAATGTGAAATTGGACTTTTCTGTACACTAACTCAAATAGTTTTGTCCGATTGTCCTCAAACTTGGTGCCAATGCTTATGGTTGTAATATCTAGGCCAAGTTCGATTATTGGCCAAATCGGTGCAGGCCTTCTTGTGTTATGGGCGGACTTGTTATCACACTTGTTGGAGAACATTAATTGTTTCGCCATTTGTTATCACATGGAATATCACCTTATTTATGTGATACATTAAAGAAGATATTTTTTTTAAAGTTTCAAAACTGAAAAACAATTTTGCTTTCTTATCCATTAGATCATTTTTCGCTTCAGTTTGAACGGAAACTCTATTCAAATTGTTGGACATGCGAACTGTCCATTTTCTTACAAAAGTGTTCTAGAACACCCTATAAAATAATTAGAATCGTCTATTTTTCGACGATTGAATCAAAATACACGGAACCCATCCAAAGTTTTAATTTGCAATTAAGGTAGTCTAGTATCATACTAAAAACGATGCAAGTAATTATTTTGACATACTTTATATTCGCTGGTATTTTATAGCATCTATTCTTACCTTATTCGGATGTATCCCTATGTACAATTGGGTCATCCTGCATTCTGGGGCGGGAACTTGGGCCTTTTTTTAAAAATAATGTCTTTGAGTTGTATGTGGGCATTGCTCCATTTAGTTGTGTTTTTACTGTTTTCTCCTTCTGGGTTAGGTAGAGCCCATCTACTGTCTTCAATAGATACCTACTACAAGGTTAAGTAGCGCTCCGTCTACTGGGTTAAGTTGAACACCGTCTACTGGGTTAAGTAGAGTCCCGCCTACTGGGTTTAGTAGATCCTACTTGTATATTTTATGTACATTATATACTGTTTTAACCATGTATTAGGCATGATTGTACGGCACTTTTATACGTGTGTATATATGAAAAAGGGCTATATAAATATGGTATAATAATAATAATACACTATAACAAGTTTCATAATACCAAATAAAAATGTTGTATGGTTCAAGGAACACAGCCAAAAATTAGGATAGGTAGGCATTTTTTATTTTGAATATTGCTAATGTGACCAATGTTTAGGCAGGATTTTCTATTTTGAACATTGCTAATGTGACCAATATTCTATATGCTAATTTTGACCCTGCCCGGAGCCACAAATGTGTATGGATGTAGGAAGAAAGTTGTAAATGTAAATGATGACAGGCGGACACAGCACAATCACAATATACTTCATAGTCAGACGTGTTCCGAAAAGCTGTAACCCTCGGTCAGATTTCATTTAAACTTGGTATGACTGATCATTACCTATACTAGTAGTGCATATTATCAACTGATGTCAGTTGTATATTTTAAGGGAGTCTTTGTACTTTATTTTCGTCACTGTGTCAAGTAGTATAGATCGCCAACGATAACTCTAGCTCTGTATACAAACATGAAATGTCTAAAAACAACACAATCAGGTCGACAGGTCGACAGGTCGCTTGTTTTTAGTATAGATTGAAAGAATTAAATGTATAAAAAGTAATTTCTTACAAGAGTGGACAAAAATGATCACCGAAAATGCATTTTATTTCATTTGTGTATTGTAAGCAAAGGCTAGAGTTACCAACGGCGGACTATATCCATCCTGTATTCGTCACTGTATCGTAGTATCCATCACATTCTGGGTAAATCAATGATATTTCTTGTTTGAAATCATGTATGTATAGCATGGGGTATATACTTATACTGTTTACTTTTATTCAAAGGTCGTGTTAAAGGACACAGCTAGCCTAAATATATACATCTAGACCATAAATTTCATATTGTCTGACTTCTCCATTGCCGATTTGTTTGCGATCGAGTGTGCTTATTAATCCAGCCTACTTTATCCGATCCAGTCTTATTTATACGAATACACCGTGTTATTCAAAATGATTTACAAAAACATCCGCTTCAAGTATCCTATACTGTATACACAATGTGTCGCGGTCTTGTCGGGTCGATAAGCAAACATAAAGCGTCACGTGATATCCGTGTAAAGGTTATTATTAGCTTTAAATATTCCTTATCCTCATCTCAGTGTTGTTGATACGAAATTACAAAATGGACGATATTAAAGTGTTCGGTATTTTTCTTACTGTCTTGTCAGGTACAGTTGTTTTGTATAGTTTTTAGTTTGATATTGTATTCCGATACATTAACTGATTTAAACCATTCAACTATTCAATTGTATTTAATAATTTCCTACTGCTATAAGCTGTTTGATAAGCTGTATAATTAAATTGTATAATATAACTTATAAGGAAGAATATTGTTAACGTGCTGTCACATTGTCAATATTTTACACTGTTTGGTATGTTAGCTGTGTAAGGTTTATCTCGATAAGATAAACTCATTCTCAACTAATAAAAATAACAAAACTCGAAATGTCGCCATTCCGCAGACTGATATACCTCCTACCGACAAGGGGCCATACTTCTGACAAAATTCATCGCTGTGCCTACGGACAGACAGACAGACAAGCTGAAAACAGTCCCCTCATACAACGCATTTTAGGACACTGGCACATGATTTTGTTGTTAGGCTTTGTAAGACCATGTATTAAAAATTTGATGAATCAGTCTTTAGCGATTTTAGTTTTAATCATTCAAGATAAGGGCTTATGTACTATACGTAAGACTGCGGTTAATACATGATTGTCATTCCTATGTCACGCTGTTGGTATTTCGTCACACTATCTTTCACGGACTTCGGTTACATGCGGTTGATGTATCATTAGCGTAGGGTTAGTTACATAAGTATTGAATTATACATTTTCCTTGGGTTAAGCCCAACATGATATGGATTTGTACCAATAATGTATTGGTTTAAGTAGTGTATTGATTTAAGTATTATCTTAAACTATATAACAATACTGTGTATATTATTAAACTTTATATAAAGTTATTCTCGTACTACAATGCTTTTAGTTTGATTTATATATGGCTCTGAGGTTCGCTGGTGCGTGAACCATACTATGCAATTATTTTGTATGATACATCTTCACTTATGCGTTAAAACTTAAAATTGTAACAATAACCGGTCATTCAGGAAGTAAATATCCAAGTACATTTTAACTTTGTTGCGTTCTAGATCCGATGATTAATAACTAAACGTACGATTGTTAAACACGATAAGTACATAAAGGCGCTATCATTGTTCAGCTAAAACAATATGGTCTAGAAAATTGTCCGATAAAATTTGTATTGATCGAGGTGGCATAATTGCATATCAAAACGACCGACTAACATCATATGATAAGGGTGGGATTATCATTCGGACTAACTCTATTTCTGTATTTAGACAGTCTTATATACAATGCAGTGATTCATTTTGGAGTCCCGAGTCCCCGACTAACACAATTTGCTAGGGACTCATTAAATTTTGAAAATACTTTATTTTTACGTAGTGGGACTCATTGATGAGTTCAGTTAAAAAAGACTCATAGTTTTCTAAACCAAAATGAAACACTGACAATGGCATACACTTTATAAGGAATACCACTTGAAACCCTCCATGCTACGCTAAGTATTCCTTAATCGATATACACTTAATCAATACATACACTTCCTCTGTAATCAAATATTAATCATATTGATTGAACTGTGTTTGGTGTGCGTAGTATGGATCTATTACGATCGTACTGCAACTTGTGCTGATCTTAATATTTCATATCATCATACAACTGTATCAGCTATAGTTAATTGATAACGGTGGTAAACGTTGCCTCGTCCGTCAGGTAAACTATGTATATCTAAGTTAAACTCGGTATACCTGAGTTAACTTTGGCACCGCTATTCATTCGAATGGGATAGTTCCCTCATTAGTTGACAGTATTGCTCACCGGCGATAGCTCTAGCCTTGTGTTCAAACAGAACATCTCGTATAACACCACATCACACCGCGAAGGACTGGGCACTTCTTTTCGTGCAGATTAAACGAGTACATACATGCAAAGTAGTTATGCACAAGATTGACTAAAATTAGACATTGGAAATGTATTCTACTTCGAAATCACCTTATCTTTTGTCAGCAAAGGCTATCGTTATCACCGGCTGACTATTGGAATAATACATTAAGCTTTAGGTAGCAAATTTAATCAACTCTCTTTACCGATGATAACATTGCATGTTTTCCGAAAGCTCTGCTAAATGTATGAATTACTTTGTCAACAAAGCCCTATATATCTGCAGTGTAGGAGTATCTAACATTTATTCTCTCAGTTAATTTAAATGCCTCGGTGAACATATGTCGGGTATTTTACATAGATGACGGGTAGAGGATGCATGTTCTGTTTTGCGAACTGCTGCGTCTATTCTATCTAACAACAGGGCCCGTATCCATAAAGCTGCTAAGGGAAAATATTCCTTAGGTTGATAGATTGACCTAAGGTTTTTTTAATTCCCTTGCTAATTCCCTTAGTTTGATATGATTTCACCTTAAGATATCTGATTATGAAGACTTAAGGTTGTTTCAGATATCTAAGGTGAAATCATATAAAACTAAGGGAATTCCTTTAAAACCTTAGGTAAATCTATCAACATAAGGAATATTTTCCCGTAGGAGATTTATAAATACGGGGTCAGGTCGTGTTGTGTATGATACATACTTCACCTAGAATCCTAGGTCAGTTGCATGTTCGAAACAGTTTAAAGTGATAATACTGTTCAAAGTGGCCATCATTGTTTTGTAAAACACAATGACCAATGGTTTCTAATTATTTAAAAGGTATTATTCTCCCAGTTGTATATAACAGTTCTATCTCTGTTGAAAATAGGTGCAAAACAATAAAATCTTTTTGACCCGCCGGGTGATGAATTAATTTTACGTTAAATTTCCAATAATGTGTGTATGATATTGTCTTGTGTACGCTAAGGAAACATTTGTAGAATAGTAATTGTTAATTATCTTAACATTATTCTTGTTCAAGACTTTTCTTGCCTGTAAATTTTGTGATTAAGTATAACAGTATTATAACTTTAATTAATGTTGTTGTTTGTCTATTGTTTAGCTGTGAGTGCTGAATACTGTTCCTACTATGATGACGATAGTTTGTTCTCGCTTAGTACAAGTTCCATGTATTGTGGTGCAGGCTGTTGTGGAGACATGTACAATCGATATTGTTGTGAATACAGGTGGGTACATATACTATATTGTAATGCATTCTGGTGAAAATGATTGTCCATCGGCTGCGTCCTACACCAATAACGCTACGTTCGATCAATATATAAAGATAAATATGTTGACCATTTGAAATTAATTACCTTTGCCACGTAACGTAATACAATGGTATTTGTGATGCATCTAGCTGATACGACTTAGTTAAACGACGTTCTTTAATCCATCTATGCTTACTATACACTAGTGTGCATGTATAAAATACTTTTACATAATAGATAAGGAATAGTCATCAAACAATTCCGAATTCACCGCATAACGAATTGGTAAATAACCAATCGACGTAACTGCCTGATCTGATTATGATAATGCACTTCGAATTGTTATGTTAAATTGAATTCACTGCAACAAGATAAAATTATGCTGTTGTATTAAACCGCACAAGTAACATGTATTATCATATGGCAGTTGTAGCGTTTCAATTTCTCCAATTGGGTACTACTATTATGTTTGTTGCAGTGCTGTTGGTGCCATTGTTGGGATCGTGATAGGCTGTGTGTGTGCTGTTGTACTGATTGTGTCCGTGATTATTGCTGTATGTTGTTGTCTAAAGAAGTCTAGGGGTCAAACTGGACAGGTCTGTCAACCAGCGCAGCAAGGTAGGTCGCAATATGTATGGATTATAAACAGAGAGGTTCACCACTTATATGTGCACAGTTTTACACATTCCAGATCTTTATGCTACTCTGTATACAGGGCATGTATTTTCAACCGGTTGACTTTTATTAGTGTATTGTCATTATTCAATATAGTATACGGGTTCGATTTCTGAACACGTACATGTCCTGTTTTACAAATTTCAATCTTGTGTTTTTTACTCGCATATTATATAGTAACAGAATGTAAAATACATTTGCTCTGTCGAAGTTTTTTCATTTCCGCAATGGAAATGGTGTGTCCACGCTCGTATCAACACCATGCTCCTATTAGAGTTATATGCTTTAAAAACAAACAAATAAAGAGTGTAATATTTGGATAAGCTAAGATAAGCGATTAACCAGGGAGAAGAATTTAATAAGACCAAGTGTCTTTCGTTCTAATCCCCTTTTCGTTATGTTTATGTTATTTTGTACTGTAAATTGTAAGCATATGTAAAATATTTGGGAAAATAAATATGTTTAAACTAAGCGATTAACCAAAAATAAAAACGTAAATGAGTGCTCCGAAGTAGGATTATTCAG
Source organism: Spisula subtruncata (assembly GCA_963678985.1). Lineage (NCBI taxonomy): Eukaryota > Metazoa > Mollusca > Bivalvia > Venerida > Mactridae > Spisula > Spisula subtruncata. The sequence goes on from OY787661.1 coordinate 58,352,213, forward strand.
CATTAAATTACTTCATCGTAACATGGCACAACACGTTGCCTAATGAAGCCAAATGTGAATTTGTATCTTTATTGTCTTCAGTGCCTATGTCAAAATATCAACCATTTATCTTTAGAATCTGGTAAATGCTTAGCGAGGGCTACCTCTCTTGTGGTATACCGTACGCTAAACCATGATATTGTTGTTCTACATCTACAGGTGTCGGCAAATCGTGTGTTATGTTTACGCATATATTGAACCCAATTTAAATGTGCTGAAAAAATAATAAAATTGTTACCGGTATGTCTTTTCATTTCAGGTGTTAACATAACGTATGGTGTACCTAACCCTCATGCCCCCTACGGAGTGCCGATGGGGTATAACAATACAGGATTTGTGCAGACAACCACGATGACTCCAGGTACTGCCATTCCACCACCCCCTATGCAGCCGAATCCCTACGCACAAGCCCCACCAAAATACGAGGAGCTAAATATGCAACAACAGCAACAACTACCAAATTGACCCAGTCAGCCGTGGGTGTGGTTCCGAAAGCAAATAACTATGCCACAAAGTTTTTTGTGTGAATTATACCTATAAACAAAGACTATATTTTCGCCATATTAATTGCATGATTGTCATTAGAATCCATTGTCCACTAATCAGCTAAGCTTTCGTATTTAAAATTAAATATGTTGATTTTGCAGTACTGGGTACAAAGTTGTTCTCGAGTTTAATATAACAAGTAAGTGTAAACCTCTGTTTTCATGATTTGAAGTATGTTGTTTTTGATATGCACATTAAGTGATTGATTATTAAAAAAAATAGCATGTTATCGAAAATGAAGAAGACAATTACTTTACTCCAGAAGGCATTCATCAACCCTTATTAATTAATAATGTGGCATTGCGCATTGATGTTAATAGTAAGTTCATTGTTATCCAAATTACAAGCGCTTGACCACAGAGACTTCTTGACAATTTCAAGGTAACATTAGCTCACGTTTAAAATTGAGTTTATTCATGTTATCTGTATTTAATCTTGCCAAATATTTTTCGAAATACTTTAAGTATGCGCAATGTAGACACCCATATTTAAGTTCATGGTAACAACAATTAATCATTATAAAAAACATCTCTCATGAATATATTGAATGAGGGCAGATATGTGTCACAAAAGTTCGTGAAAAGTTGCACGCGATAATCACTGCAATATGACAGTTGATTAAGTAACATAGTATTGGTTTAATTGATCTTTACTATAGCAAGTAATGGGCATATCACTCATTAGCTCATTCTTATTCCACAAAATAACGCATTGTATACAATATAGTAACAACGGAATTGCCATTTCTCGCTTTTTTACATTGTCCTTACTACATCTTGTATTCTATTTAAACATGAACAATAAGGAATTCCTTTCAAAGGAAAACATAAATCTAGATAATAGAATGGTGCAGTAGCTTTGACAACAGCTAAATTACGATGCTTAACGAAGAATGTTGCTTTAACTATTACTTTTAAGTCCATTTCTACAGAACAGCTTAGCTATAGAGAATACGAAATGCATGTTAGTACTGTTGATGACATTGTTTTTATATTAAATTTTATTTTTGAAATAGATTGTTTGTTTTTGTATTAGCCAGATATCATGTTATCATTTCTCGAATAAACTTGTTATCACCATCTTGTTTATGATGGGTGTTTCTGTGTTTAGTACAGCACCAAACAGTTATCTTGATGGTTTAAATATAGGCCACTCACTTGCATTTCGAGCTACAGGATTTGTAATACAGGCCAGACATGTTATTTGCCTATGGTCGCATGACATAGATGCAATATTCCAGTTCTGTGTGACATGTTCACAGTATTGCTGCGATGTTGGACAGTTTGACGGAACAGCGATTTGCATTTATTCCAGATTAACCAGTGGTTTCAAATATCCCGACGAAAGTTTTAATCATAACCTTTCTTCACTCGGGTAGCTTTTACGCATTCTTTACCGGACATATCACGCGTAGAGAATGGTTTATCACCAACTTCCATTGCCTGCTATGCCGTCACAAACGAGGCAGTTGTGCACTTGCAGAATCAGCGAACGCACCACTTTTCACAGTTAACATATGTTTTGTATGAACTATTTAGTGTTGCTTCGAATAAAAGTAAAAATGTTCCTGGGCTAGGACTTTGTCAGTAACGAGCACCTTAAACCGTTTTTTTCATACATACACTATATAAGAACTAAAATGGCCAGTCGTGTGAATGAAAATATCCGAATGTGAATGACGATGTGTAAGCGCTATTATATTATCACACTACAAACGCATTCTCAGTATTCTACAAGCATACACGTTACGTCAATCCGAAATGTTTCTGGAGGTATAGATATGATACATACTGGAAGTAGCCACCACTATGTTGTCACGGGATTCAATTTTTATGATACAACACTTATTCGTTTCCAAAAACGTTATATGCAAACTGTTGCATGCTATCTTCTGTAAATATACTATTGTGTGTGTCTGTCTGTAAGATCGTCCATCCGTCTGTGTTTCTTTCTATGCCCCGAATAGGAATTAAAGGTATAAAATGACACCTTATCTGGATGACTTAATGCACATACCTCGTTAAATAAACAACTTCCAGTCAGCAGCTAATATACTAAATGATCATATGATTTCTAAAATACAGCATTTTCATTTAGTGCCAGTTTGGAATGATAACGTTACAAAGGTATGAGAAAATCCTACAGGGAAGGTAGTACTCAACCCAACCAGCCGAGCACAGAAATCAGTAACACCACGACAAAACTACCCTCAGCAATGCCTACAGAAACCCATGCCAAAACGGCGACCAAATGAGGCACAACAACCCCGGGGTGTGACCTAGGTTAAAACAAGTGACCTAACGTTATGCGACCTAAAGAGGCACACATAGGACTTGACCTAGTTAAAATATGGGTTAAGTTAAGAGAGCAGCTTTGAACAATTGAGCCGTTCATTAACCTTTTGACTTCCCCAGGTAATTGGGAGTTCCTAAGGAAACCTGTGCTCAAGTCTCATTGACGAGACAATTATCTGTTTGGTATGCACACTGGAAATCGAATGTTATCAAATTGAAACTTGAAAAGATTATTACATAACGATATTATATGAACATCGTAAGTTTAATATTCTGATTTACGAAGTAGTATATTATTAAACTCGGGCATCATGATTTAAGTTTACCTTACTAGTACATATACTTGTAGCGTTGACTTCAAATAAACAAATTTTAAAGAACCTGCACTGAAAGTATACATTTTCCAACTATTATAAAAACAAAACCACTCTCCTAAAATGTATAAATGGCTTCAGAACAGGAGATCGTCTCGGATGATTGTGTACGCGGGTATTGCATATAGATGTTACATTGATTCGACAGAGTCTGGTTTACATCTACATGCAGTATTTTGTAAAGAATATATTATACACCCATATTAGTCATGGTGTTAAGTCAGGTAATAAGTCACATACCACTACCCATGTGTGCAGTCTATGTTTAATTTTAGTTGGATCGATCCTCAGTTTGTGATTTTAAAGTTACAAAATGGATGGTATTTACATTTACGGTGTTTTACTTTTTTTCTTGCCAGGTATATTTTCTATTCTCTTTTAACGTTATGTCATTTAATTACCAGTAAACGGTTTACCAGCAAACGGTTAGGTGTACACTTAACAAATCTTATATGTGTGCATGTGTTTTTACCTTGTAACGTTTTTATTTATTAACATTTCTTTACTGTATATTCGCAAACATACTAAAAAATTGGGGAAGTGATAATGTCATTGCATGCCAAGATGTAAGAATGTTTTGCCTTAAGCCTTAAGCCTTTTTTGTATGGGAATTAACGATTGCATGCGACAACACACACTAATACAAACATGTCTCTCACCTGTCTAAGAAATTATTTACACCTTCTAAGAAGTAAGCGGTGGCCTAGAGGTAGGGTGTGCGCTTCGGGATCGAGAGGTCCCGGGTTCGATCCCCCTCTTGACCACTGGTTAATTTCTATGAGCCAAACCCACATGCTCCACTCCACCATGGTGTAAAATGGTACCTTTGATGACAGTGTCTATTCCTGGGCGCCGCAGATCGATGTTGGCTGCCACACCACAGGAGAGAAATAGTCTCCCCAGGGAGACACGAGTGGAAGTTGAAATGGCAAAGGGTGATTGAGTGGCCTAACAGCTGAAAAGAGCCCTAGATTGGTAACTAAACTTTTTTTAGAATAGATGACAAGAAAAGACAAGAAGATTTTCATATGTTCCCTATATAAGTAAAATTGACCACCCCATGGCATTGAGGTTCCAAAGGGGTTTTAAATACAAACATAAAGCATCTTGATTTATTAGCTCACCTGAGCACGAAGTGCTCAAGGTGAGCTATTGTGATCGCCCAATGTCCGTCGTCCGTCGTACGTCATACGTCGTACGTCGTCAACATTTTGACTTGTAAGCACTGTAGAGGTCACAGTTTTCATTAAATCTTAATGAAACTTGATCACAGTGTTTGTCTCTATAAAATCTAGGCCTAGTTCGAAACTGGGTCATGTGGGGTCAAAAACTAGGTCACTAGGTCAAATCTTAGAAAAATCTTGTGTACACTCCAGATGTCACAAATGTGTTCCAATCTTCATGAAACTAGATCAGAATGTTGTTCTCTATAAAATCTAAGCAAAGTTCGAAACTGGGTCATATGGGATCAAAAACTAGGTCACTAGGTCAAATCTTAGAAAAATCTTGTGTACACTCCAGATGTCACCAATTTGTTCCAATCTTCATGAAACTTGGTCAGAATGTTGTTCTCTATGAAATCTAGGCCAAGTCCGAAACTGGGTCATGCGGGGTCAAAAACTAGGTCACTAGGTCAAATCTTATAAAAACCTTGTATACACCCTAGAGGTCACTGTTTTGATCCACTCTTCCTGAAACTTGGTAAGAGTGTTGTTCTTCATGAAATCTAGACCAAGTTTGAAACTGGGTCATGTGGGGTCAAAAACTAGGTCACTAGGTCAAATCTTAGAAAAACCTTGTGTACACTCTAGATGTCATCAATTTGATCCAATCTTCATGAAACTTAGTCAGAATGTTGTTCATTGTCAAATCTAGGCCAAGTAAAAAACTGGGTTATGTGGGGTCAAAAACTAGCTCACTAGGTCAAATCTTAGAAAAACCTTGTGTACACTCTAGATGTCATCAATTTGTTCCAATCTTCATGAAACTTGGTCAGAATGTTGTTCATTGTGAAATCTAGGCCAAGTTTGAAACTGGGTCATAAGGGGTCAAAAACTAGGCCACTAGGTCAAATCTTAGAAAAACCTTGTGTTCACTCCCGAGGTCGTGGTTTTGATCCAATCATCATGAAACTGGATCTGAATGTTGTTCTCTATGAAATCTCTAGGCCAAGTTTGAAACTGCGTCATGTGGGGTCAAAAACTAGGTCCTTAGGTCAAATCTTAGAAAATTATTGTGTTCACTCCAGGGGTCACCGTTTTGATCCAATCTTCATGAAATATATATGGTCAGAATGTAGGTTGTACTGATACCTAGACCAATGTGCAACAGGTGAGCGCCCTAGGGCCTTTCAGGCCCCCTTGTTGATTGCAATATATCACTGGAAAGCTCTTGGAATGTGTAGTTTAATGCAGTTTATTTCAGTTTAATATCTCAAAAGACAAAAAATCGACCTTTTTCTGACACGCATCGAGCAGATAGGAGTCACAAATGGATTTTTTTTAAATTATCAGAAATATGGATTGTTTGTCTAAAATTGGTGTTTCTCCGTTAAATATATGTATTTTCTTCCTCTGCACAGCATTTCTGGGTTGTTTCTGAAAAATTTACGAGAGCAGACCACAAAAAGAATTCCTTAGTGTCTCAATCGAAGCCCTTTCTTCTTCTGTGAAATTGTCATATTGATGAAATATAAGAGGCAGTATTTCTATCCTGAACTGTTTAAGGAGAACATTAAATTTAACCTCTGTAGCGGCTCTGTCTGACATGGTTGCACTTATATGGCATAGAATATCTCTAGAGACCTGATTATTAGCTTGAGTACTTCTTTCATCTAAATCAAAAAGAATTTCTTGGAAAACGTTAAGAGTATTGTCAGCTGATTTAGTTTCAGTCCCCGAATACCAAGAACCCATAGATTCCCATCTCCGTCAGCAGCTTCATAACCCATGAATTTCGTTCCAAACTTAGAAGTCTCGTCTGTAAGTAGTGTTGTATTGTCTTTATTAGAAAACACTTCAATCAACTGTTCTTGAGCTAAACAAAGCCTTTGCAGAATCATTTCTAAAACTGTTGGTAATGATGGCAATTTATTAGCGTCTATGTTCGCTAGATTAAACACGGAGGAGACAACAGAGGAAACCTTTGATGCACTAACATTATTCTGAAGTAATTCATTAACACACTGTTAGAAGTATACCGTTTGCTTTCTTCATCAAAAACATCTAAAGTTCTCTTTGCAACTATATTTTCATTTATCAAATCTTGAAGATAATTACATGACTCTCTCAGTCAGTCAATCTCTATGTCTTTATTTCTTAATTGCTCTTCTAGATATTTTATTTGAGCTTCCTGGTTTTCACAACATTCTTTATTTACTTTTTCCTCTAACTTTTTCATTTCTTCAAAAGCATAATTTTCACGGGCACTTGTTCTTTTCAATTTCAAACGTGCTGATTGTAATGATTCCTTTTTAATATCTCATTCACCCTGAATGTTTTTTTTCTCTTCAGACATCATTACGGTTTTCTCTTTTTGATTTCTTATTGTTTGCCTTAAATCAAGGCTCTCATCAGGAATTACTTATAATGTTTGCTTACACTCGTTCACCTGGGGAAATTGAAAAGTCTCTGCTAAAAAATTGTCATATTTCTCCTTCTAGGGAAGCTCCTGAAAAATAGCAGTTAAGCTACTAGTTGAAAGTCATTACCGAAGTACTAGTTGTACCTCTTTAGGTCGCATTACGTTATTGTCACTGTCCTTGGCGTTTAAACTAGGTCGCGGGGTTGTTGTGGCTCATTTGGTCGTCGTTTTGGCATGCGGTTGTGTTGCCACGCAGCGGGGTCTTGCTTGGGGAACTTGATCGAGTCTTAGCTGCGTTTCATTCGGTATGTTATAACCGTTATCTAAAATTTCTTCGGGAAATTAGGTCATCCATCATTTTTTTCGGCGGGGACTAGGAATGTTTATTGTTTCTTTGGCTAATGTGTGGGCATTGCTCCGTGTAGTTGTGTTGTGGTGTTTCTGTCTTCTGTGCTCGACTCGTTAGGTTGAGTTGTACTTTTTTGACAGTACCTTTCATGTCACGTAGTGCATTTTTGCAAAAACAAACATCACGACGTATTCCGTCCGCATTACCATGTTGTTAGTTCGAGTTCTCTATATACAGTCAGGTATTTCAAGATTTATGTGTATGTAACATATTGATACTTATCGCTACAAATTTTACATTAAATAATCAAGTTATTAACTAAAACACACGATTTTAGTACTTGGGATCAAGGAACAAAGTCTTTATATCTTATTATTCAGGCATTATACCATGAAATTGACTCCCGATGAGTTTACACTTTGAAATTGAAAGTAAGTTCATTCGTACCCATAACGATTCGTACCCTGTAAATATATTTACCAAAAATAGAGTGTGGACGAAAGAAGTTGGGTAATAAAAAAAACACAGCTTTGAGGGTGACAGTAACAATGTCAGCCTGAGGAAAGTACTGTTGCACCGAGGGAGAAGCCCGCGGATAACAGTATTTTCCGAGGGCTTACATTTTTACTGTCGCCCTCAAAGCTATATGTTATTTATATAATGTCCGGTTTTACAGTACTCAATTTACTGTGATTGTTTTTTTCCAATCGTTGCAAACTCCACGTTAAACAACATTAGCAGATAAAAGTAACGAAACGTGGATTAAGTTACAACCTCATAGCTTGATAATATGTTTACACTATGAATTGTTTCTCTTCACTGAACACAGGTCAGGTGTACGTTGTGCAATATGCGGATATAAGACGGTATAATGATTCTGTTTACGAAAAGTGTGACTGACTAGTATTTTCACGTAACATCTGATCAAATAGCGCATGACAAAATCTTATCTGAACATATACTTACGAATAACGAAACGAAACATCGAATGTTCAGTCATCAGGCCGTGTCATAGTATTTACAAGCCCTGCATTTATTAAGTCCCATGACTAGAACATTTACAAGAATTTGCGTTGTTCTTAAGACTTTGTCGTTTTAAGGCCAGATACATGTACTTCTTGTGGTTCTGGTTAACATGTATTCCCTTCGTTATGCACAATTCTTAAGGTGGTGTTGGTGTGAATTGATGCTGAGGGTATGTTCTATCAGTAGAAGCATACTTTTATACAGTTCTATTTAAACGATAATATGAACCGTACCGGAGATCCAGATCAGAATCCATACTGTAAGGTTTAAAATTCCTTAAATAGCTTGAACTACGCTTAGGTGTTCCTAATCAAGCGATATGGCCAACTAGTCGCGCGCTTCATTAGCATGATAATGACGCTTGGTCAAATTAAAGGTATTATCATATTCTGTGTAATCTGAAAAAAAGGAAAGATAACTTCTTAAATACTAAACATATACATGTATTAACTCTTCCTTGAAGATACCTTGGTGAAACTCTATCAATGATACATTTTAGTCCGGCGATTATGTATCAGAATTGTGAGTTTGAAGTATGAAAATTATTTTGAATGTACAAGGTTCTCAATTAGATATAGACCAACTTTCCAAAAATCCCTATCCGCATCTTTTCAATCGTCCTCGACATCCACCTATCACTTTACATCAACACTTACTGACTTAATGAGTTTAGACCACGAACTGGATGCTTGTTGCAGTGATGTCCAGTGCGGTACCCATATTTGATGATGAGTCCATCCTCATTATTCCTGTGTTCAGGCTAACGGTTCAAACATTGTCCCCAACAATATCTAGCCTGATACATTGCCCTTTTAGTACGATCTATCAGAGCGGATTCATCTAGAGGAATGTTTACAATTGGTACATCTGTCCTTTCCTCATGTACATTAATACACTCACTTAATTTGTTAACTGTTTCCGGTAGTTTAAACTCATCTATGGTACCAGCTATTTCCGGACGAGGAACCATCCAACATAGTAGCTGTGTCGTGTTTTCGGTCAATTCAATTGCACCACCTCCTTGACCTTTCACAAGTTTGTTGTTTTGTTCGTGCGCTTGGTCATTGAGAGTTCAGGAAAACTTACTTCCTGTTTTGTTAATGATTTCAGTTGGAGCCGATTTGGCAAATGCACCATTATCACTAAAATGATCCGGAAGAAAGATAGAATAATTTGGATGATCAAAAGCAAAGAGCCACGGAATCAAAATAGCTAGATTTTTTTGTATAGCTCAGCATGGCTTCACATTATTATGAGCGAACGAATATATATTATGACTGGTTAATTGAACAGAACAGAAATGAAACAATGGATTCTCGGCCTTTCACAGTTGTCGCCACTCGTCAAAACTAATGTCAGTTCCAAGAAGATCATGGCAATGGCCGAAAGGTCTTCGTATCAGCATGTTCAGCACACAAACTATAACAAGATGTGAATGAATAGTTCTTGAGACATGCGAAGCAGTGCCTTCTGAAGCTACAATAGCATACGTTAGACCACTTGTCCAACATTTTTTTATCTGACTAGTCACCGATTGCTCATAGAGTTGCAGATTCAATATGACGACAGCATGACTCGCACAGAAGTTTTCCGGCCAGTTCCATTGAATATAAAATTATTTAGCTAGAACATTCAATAGTTGGTCGCAAGCCAATACAGGTACCCGATCATGATCGAGAAGTCACACATTGTTAAGCTATGCTACATACGGTATCCTACGGTATATTTTTAGCTCACCTGTCACAAAGTGACAGAGTGAGCTTTTGTGATCACTCTTCGTCCGTCGTCCGTCCGTCTGTCCGTCAACAATTGGGTTGTGTCCTCTCTAGCGGTCACAATTTTGGCCTAATCTTTATGAAACTTGGTCACAATGATCATCTTAACAAAATCTAGGACAAGTTCGATATTGGGTCATCTGAGGTCAAAAATCAGGCTACTAGGTCAAGTAATAGAAAAACCTTGTTTTTCATTTTATCAAAGGGAGTGTACTCTGTAATTATACTGGTTGTGATCATGTAAGAGTTGTCTCTCTTACTATATTTTAGTTGTAGAACTACGAAATGTGTACTTGTTAGCAGCTTTGAGGCTTTAATTTAAATTAAATGCAGAATGTGGATATTAGGGTTATCATCGTTTACAGTGATTGTATGTTTACAAACTATTAAACAATTATTAAGCTGTAATTATAGTCTTATGCAACCTTACTAATGAAAATAAACTCTTCTAGACAATGAATCACTTTCAGGGCTTTTGTGCTTCTACATGGGTAACAATTTTCAGACTATATAATGATTTCAGTATTTTTAGAAATAACTGCCCTATGTTATTTATATGAAAGCATCCAGTTCTGTATATTGTCAAGTAGTTTTCAGTATTTTGAACATTTTAAACTTTTACCCATGCTTCTATGAGGGGGACTGTATAGTACAGGTGTAATACTAAATGTAAAATTGTAAAAAATGGTTGGTCAATTGAACTTCAATGAAAGATATTGGTTGCTTTACACAGGTGGCTGGTTTATTCCGATGAGGTTTTAACATAATGTGTTTGACTGTAATATCTACTGCTGTCACATGAAAGACATGCATTTAACGATGAAAGGTATAGATTTCTGGTATAATTAAGACTTGGCCCCGCCCCGGGGGTCACCGTTTTACATAGACTTATATAGGGAAAACATATAAAAATCTACTTCTCTAAAACTACAATGCCTAGACCTTTGATATTTGATATGTAGCATCATCTAGTGGTCCCCTACCAAGATTGTTCATATTATGCCCCTGGGGTCAAAATTGGCCCCGCCCCGGGGGTCACCGTTTTACATAGACTTATATAGGGAAAACATATAAAAATCTTCTACTCTAAAACTACAATGCCTAGAGCTTTGATATTTGGTATGTAGCATCATCTAGTGGTCCCCTACCAAGATTGTTCATATTATGCCCCTGAGGTCAAAATTGGCCCCGCCCCGGGGGTCACCGTTTTACATAGACTTATATAGGGAAAACATATAAAAATCTTCTTCTCTATAACTACAATGCCTAGAGCTTTGATATATGGTATGTAGCATCATCTAGTGGTCCCCTACCAAGATTGTTCAAATTATGCCCCTGAGGTCAAAATTTACGCTCTACCTTTGTTAGTCTAAATTGTGCAGGGCTTCATTTATAATCAGGTGAGCGATATAGGGTCATCATGGCCCTCTTGTTCTTCCTCATATAGTTTTGGTAGTAGAGAAGACATATCTAGCAATTGAAACATGGTCCGAACTATTAACATGCTACAAGTATGTAAAACATAGTGATAGTATATCATAATACATGTCCACAGTGTACCAGTGTACCAGTGTACCAGTGTACCAGTCAGTTTTATCCACGCCCCTTCCAGGAGATGGGCCAATATTTGTACTAATGGGTTGTCAAAACCCTGGCCCTGCGGGGGACAACTGATGGTAAAATAGTCGGTATTTCCCCGGGCCCTGAGAAAAAATCTCATCATTCCCTAGCAGGGTGGGGGAGATGGAAGGTAAAAACAGCACTTTTTCCCCGGCTATCCATGGCCCATACACGGGATGGGTGGAGCCGTGGATGCAACTGACTGGTACATAGTACAGACGGTATTTTATCGCGCGGGGTTTACACGATACTCAAAACACTCTTATTTCATATCTTGTTTTATATATACTTGTTTAGTCGGGAGTGCTGAATACTGTACGTACATTGACGACTATTGGAACAAAGATGGAAATACTAGTATAATGTCTACAAGTACCATGTATTGTAGTGCGGGATGCTGTGGGGAGATCTACGGTCGATATTGTTGCTACTATGATTACTACCAACACAACACGTATGTACGAAAATTGTATTATAATTGTCAAAAGAATGCCGGTGTCCGTTTCCTTAGCGCTTTCCAAGTAAAGGGATGTAACCCATGTCATCTGGAATAAATTGAACGGGATGTTACTTAATGAAGGCTTGTGGATGCGCTTTGCTTAGGTAATGGACACCCGATGAAGGTCAATATTCCGTTCAGTGTTCGTCACCCAAGTATATAAAACTGTCTTTCACATACTTATAACGCTTCTTTTTGTGGAGATATGTCAAAACGCTGACCGGTGAGTATTTTTCTAAATAAAATACTGCTATAGCATTAATAACGACAAATTACCACACCATTGAATATTTTTGTTCACAAATCGTATTTGGTCTATCGGTCGCAAACGCTTTGTCTATTTATATGAAGAGTGTTTTGTCTACAAGGCGAATGAGTATAAGCCCATAACGCATCTTAAAATGTATTAACGAAACTACTCGATATTTTTTTATTAAGGCAGTGTGGAGTTGGCTATATTTGTGTTTCTTGCAGCCCTGTTGGTGCCATTGTTGGGATTGTGATCGGATGTGTGTGCGGTCTGATCCTGATTGTTTCTATTATCATTGCTGTGTGTTGCTGTCTAAGGAAATCTAGGGGCCAAGCTGGACAAGTCTGTCAACCAGCACAACCTAGTAAGTAACTGTGTTTAAAATAATTAAATACAACATTTATGAATATTTGGAAATAAATATATTCAGCTTAAGTGACAGCAAAATATTTGAATGGGATAATTGTATAAACGGATTTTCATGTAAATTGACGTCTCCATTGACTGTTTTTGGCGATCCAGCTTGTATTATCATAAGCCTACATTAACAGATCCAGCCTTCTTGATACGGATTCATACCGTGGTATTGGAATGGTTGTTTTTGTGTGATAACACTAACGTACGTAGAACCTTTATGAGTCATGACTACATTTGGGAATATCTAATAATATTGGTACTCACAAGACGGGGTTCCAAATGACATAATGCCTAACGTTTCTCGAAATAAACCATAAATGTATAAAAATGTTCAGAAATATGTTTTCAATTAAGTACTCGAATATGTACACATGATATAATGTATTGGTTGGCTGAAAACCCAACAAATTCATATTCGGTACTAAATCGGACAATGAACGTAGCATACAAGAGGAACAGCAGAGCTATATCGTCTCATAAGCACAAAAAAGGGACACGTGTAGTAAATTATAAGGTTAAGTTTGTTATTGTCTTTTCCCTGGAAGTTTTTCGTAAAAAGGGACAATGGAGTCCCTGTCTCTACCGTACGCCAGTTTAACACAAGTTTCCATCAAATGTTGTTAAATCCGTTGACTGGTCGAACTTACAGTTGTATATGGACTTATTAGGATCGAATTATGATATAATATATTTACTATATTATGTAAATTATTGTCTTTTCCCTGGAAGTTTTTCGTAAAAAGGAAAAATGGAGTCCCTGTCTCTACCGTACGCCAGTTCAACACAAGTTTCCATCAAATGTTGTTAAATCCGTTGACTGGTCGAACTTACAGTTTTATATGGACTTATTAGGATCGAATTATGATATAATATATTTACTTATATACATAATATATATAATAATTGCTCATACCTTCCATATTTCAGGTGTGAACATAATGTATAGTGTTCCTAACTCAACTATCACCTATGGAACGCCAGTCGGGTACAATAATGCGGGATTCATGCAGTCATCCACGATGCCTGTTGGCACTGCTATTCCGCCATCCCCCATGCAGCCAAATGCCTACGCTCAAGCTCCTCCGACAATCCCCATGCAGCCGAATGTCTACGCACAAACACCGCAAGTCCCAATGCAGCCGAATCCTCAGCCGAATGCCTACGCTAAAGCTCCAATCTCAATACAACCGAACCCATACAAGCAAGATCCATCGGAGCCACACGCATCAGCACAGCAACCAAGTCAGTCGACTGTGGATATGGAATAAATTTACCACGTGTTTTCGAAATATATATGTACATGGACCGTGTATTGAGGGTCTGCATACTGATGAATTGACTGTCTCTGTGCGATAGGATTCAATTGTCTACTGATCAGCCGCAAACTATTTTTTCCTCATTGGCATGAGACAAACTATTCCCCCATCATATCTACTGCATATTTCCAATCTGCATCATAAGGCGCTTCTTATGGACCTATTTTCATAAAAATCGGAACTTGTCATGTTGACCAAACTGAAGAACAAAGTTGAAAAAGGTTGTTTTACCATTAGTAAAGAATGATTGTTAGACAGTTTTTCTTGTTTTCTCCAAATATTGATTTTGTAGTTCTCATTCTAAGCCAGCGATATGGGAGACAAACTTTTTTTATCAAGGTCGGATAATTTTGCGGGCTGGAAAAATGCTTATCTGGGCAGCGAGTAAGCATGCAAAAAAGGTATGAGAAAATCCGACAAGGAAGGTAGCACTCAACCTAACCAGCCGAGCACAGAAATACGAAACACCACGACACAACTACCTTGAGCAATGCCCACACAAACCTATCGAAAATACGTACATGCTCATTATTTTTTAACATAAGATTCAGAGATAAAGTAATTATGCCAAAACGAACAAGATGAGTTGTTTATATAAGCAGCTTAATTGCGGTATAGCGTACACCGGGTATTGCTTTCAAGATGAGTAAAATTATCAATTTTCGCGACATTCTAGTGTTGACAAGGGTAAGTTCAGACTTGACTTTTAGCCTTGTAAAGTGTTTTAATGCAAATTGTATACAAAAAGTATCTCCTTCATCAAATTTCCTTGTCCGTGCAATCGGCATATTGCCTGGGGTTTCTAAATAGGGTGATTAAAATACCACACTCGTATTGTTATTCACGCAAAAAGTAAGCTGGGTCTGTCAAAATAAGATGTTTTTGTTTATATTCTACGTTAAAATTCACAACTTGAATCGAGCGAATTGTTACAGAGATTATTTTGTAAATGTAGTGTCCGAAACTAATAACAAATTACGGTGTACTGTGAGAATTGCTATATACGTGTAGTTGCTCACTGGTGTACGGAGTATACACTAGTTTGTCATTCTTTGTTAGAGCGAAGGTGCACACTGGAAATCGAATGAACATCGTAAGTTTTATATTCTGATTAACGAAGTAGTAAAAACTCGCGCATCGTGATTTAAGTTTACCTTATGGAGTTTGAAACCTTGTTTTTAGCCGTGACGGAAGGTCACGCTTCTTAGTCATGGTATGTGAATATACCTGGTTACAATCTCTTGGGCCATGGATTGGTTACTGTCATTGATCACATAATAATACTGCTTAAGCCTTAATACATACCTTATATAACCAATAACAGATTTAGGCAGATTTTGATGAGTTGATTCTTAATCTTAAAATATAATATCATCCATTTTTTAGGAACATGGATGGTATCAATTGCTGATGTATAAGCATTAGTCTTATATCGTTTATCACCCTTAAATTGCATTTGGATTGTAAACATAATGGTCTTAAAGACATGATGTCACTACAATTGCCCTTGCTGTAACGTAAATGAAATTGTGTATAATGTGAATTTTATCTTGGAAAGTGTTATATAAAATCACATTTTAGGCTATATCTTAGTGAATCGTTTTAGTTTTTGGCGATAAAAAAGGTATTTTCGGTCAATATTTAAAAAATAAGAAATATGTTCCAAAGTCTGAAAAATAACAATTTTTATATTTTTGGTATTGTAGTATAATTATATGCTATGAAACTTTTTTATTACTTTTAGATTGAAATTTATTTATAAAATAACAATATAGAATGTTTTGTTAAACAATTTAATGAATACATTACAATTTAGCAATATTTATTGTTGTTGTTATTTTAAGGACATTTATGTTACAGCAAAAACACTGGTGTGTAACACAGAGGACATTAATTGTGTAACTGCAATGACAAATCAACAATCCATATGTTTAACTCTTTTATTCAAGTAACTGTCAAGAAAACAAATATTCTATGAACTAACAAACACTTTTCTAAATTGCTAACAAGTGTATTCTATAATGAAAATTACAGCGCGATATACCTTTAATATTTGTTTTTTTGTTACACTAATGACATTCGTGTTACATTAAGGACATATTTTTTTAAGACATGTAAAAAAATCCTATAATCTTTATTATTTATCACACTTGTACTTGATCAAACAAATAAAACGTACTAGATGGTCATAAAATAATTTTATAATGTCATTTCTTGGTTTTATGATTTTGTCAATCATAATGTACAGCACTTTAAAGATCGAAAATTTATACAACAACACAAGTATACATATTTTCATTTGTAATGTAATTAACATGCGAAACGTTGGGAGACCTACAGAAATTAGTCTTAACATTATTTTAGTTATTTCGCAATGTAATTTACATGTAGCTCTTTAAAAGCAAACTCTTGAAAAAGACCTTAACCATAATTGGTCTAACTGTTACTAGAAACAACAATTTAATAACAAGCAACAAAATCATTCTGAACTTTAAAAAACGCGTCACACTTCTCATAATAATTATGTATCAGAATGAAATATGTTTGGTGAAAAAATGTATGTGAAAAGCAACGTAAATCTTATGTGACAAAGATTATTTTTCATTATTTTTACTGGCAAATATTATAAATGTGGCTTAAATTTTTTAATGTCTTGTCTTGAGCCACCAACCGCATCTGGTATGCCCTTACCACGACCCGATTAAAAAAATGACCATTTAACATCATGAAATCCTAATTCACTTGGTTTAATTGAAGTCAAATAGAAATTGCCCTTTTGCTTATATTGGGTTGCTTGGCCATCACTAAATATCTCTATTGTAGAGATATCTGGGTGTTCTGATCTAAAATCACTGAGCATTTGTTTAATGTGACACCACACAGCTGGGTGTCCATGCTGCAATGAGTTACTAACACTACAAAATGTTTTGGATATTTATCTTTTATATGTATCACCCCTGTATGCAATGTCAGTTGATTCTTAGATGCTCCAAAGTGTAGGGTCTGTATCTCATGTGCGTGCTTACATATATAGTTCTCCGAGAAATCAATATTGACAATGCACTCATTATCTAATAGGGCTTCAGTTCATTTTTTATAGTAATAATACTGTGCTGTGAACCTGTACATATGCTTCATATATCTGTCAATCTGGATATAAAATTTATCTAGTAAAGTGTCAACAGTTCCATTCATTTTCTCTTTCAAAGTTATTGCTACAACGTTTTCAACATCTTTACAACCTTGCTTAATACGCCTCTTCTCATTGTTTTTTCCACTCTAACCAGGTTACATCTTTGTCCATTGTATCTTTGTTAACTTCAACACTTTTGTTACGACATCTTTCACAGTCCCTATACATGCATGTTTTGTTCTTAGTATTACAAACCGTCATACTGACAAGGATTCCAATGTCATCATTCGTTATTGCATTTACTTTCTTCAGGGCTTCGGCCACCAGTTGTTATCACATACCTTGCATACAAACGTGTATCTATCACTCTTTCTCGGAAAGACCACATAAAATGGCCTTAACTTACAAAATTGTGTGTAACTTAACTTTATTTTCTCTTCTCATAGATATTTTGTGTGTAATGTTTTCAGGCTTTGTAACAGCACTCTCATTTGCTTTCTAATTTTCTACACTGTTTTTGTTTTTTCTTTTTCCAGACACCAGTTTTGAATTGTCATTTCTTGTGTAAAAGGCTTTCACCTTTTCACTTACTCTCTTTGTTAGCGAATAATATCCCGTTTCTATCCCTTTGACATCTTTGTTTGTATCACAAGAATGTTTTGAGTCTCTGTCTCATTCTATATTTCTTTAGAACGTGTCCAGTTAAGATTTCAGCAAAATTTACTTTATCTTTCCGTTTCTTTTCTGCATATTTGTTTCGTAGCTGTTCTGTAACACAATTGTACATGAAGATACACCTTTTAGACTATGAACTCTCTAGTCTTTGTTCTAGGTGAATCAGTTTTTTCTTTGTTCACACTACGTTCGAGACGTTTCTGGTACATCCGATTTTTTTTTAATTTTCAATTTCGACTTTCAGCTTGTTATTTTCTCTTTAACACTTTGCTTTGTTACGATTTTCTTTCTTAGTATGGTAATTTTTCTGTCTGCTTTCCTGGAATTCAGGAACATACTCAGGTGTTGATGGGGGTGTCGGGGCATTCTTTAATATGTTAAACACTGATTTGGTCCTTTCTCTATCGTTTCGCTTCTGATTTCTCCATTCCTTTCTTACATGTCTTTTTTCCCTGTTTGTCATGCTCTTAACACTTTTATTCTTTCCTGATAGTCTATCTTTGATGTATCTATCCTTTGATTGTTGTAGAAATTTAGATCTTTTTTCTGCATCTACGAGGGGTGATCAATATATTCGAGGACTTTTCATTTAGCAAATTCATATTGGCAGCAAGATTTAAAGCCATTTAACATCATTCGGAGTAAGATGTCTCCGACCGAATGCACTAATAAAATTATATGATTCATACAATGGGCGCGTGACGTTGGACGTCACGCGACGTCATTCCAAGCGTCACCGTCGGAGCAGCACATAGCTTCTTTCTGGACTTATACCCGGTTCCATGTATGAGACTGGTTGTCTTTTACTACTGAAATAAGTAGTTAATAGCCGATTCTGGAATGTGAGGTGGAATAAAAAGAGTATCGATGCGTTATTGGAAACAAACATCGGAAAAGAGCGGTTGGCTTTACAAAAGCAGATTATTTCAATTTAGACTGAAACAGGACCTATTAGGTTTAGGACGCAATATCGAAATAACCCTTTTGATTTGGAGTCAACGATTTTATGTGTTGTAGCCTATACTAGTCTTCGTTTTGGCCAGTTACATTTGATTGAGATATGTGCGTCTTATTTCGCAGAATTTAAAGGAAAGTTTCCCTAACGCGGTGTTATTTTTGCTGTTTATCCTTATTTTATCGACTCAACCGTTTGGCAGATACCCTTTAATCACATAAACAATGGAATCATATGAAAATGGCTCATTGAAAGCGCACAGAATCCATGCACAATTTTGTCAAGTCATTTTGGAGGTATCGAAAGGAATTTACAAGTTTCGCGTTAATTTTCATAGCGTGTCGTTTCTCAGAAATGACGTTACGCTCGAGATGCTCGACGGTGCGCGCTTCACCATGGTTACAAAATGTGACGTCATCAAGTAAATAGTGACGTTATCACAAAGAAAATTAGACAAATCGCGAGATAATTGACTGAACTGCATCAGCGTGTAATTTTATTACTCTAGTTCCAATATTGCAAAATTGAGAAGGAAAGTCCTCGAATATATTGATCACCCCTCGTATGTTCCTTATGTAACACAGTATATGTTTTGATTTATTTGTGAATAAATGAATGTGGTAAATCAATGGAAGACCAATTGAAAGTCCTTCATGTAACATCCTTGGCGTTACAAGTGATGTCCTTGCAATAACGCAATGGAGCAAATACTATTTTTCTATAGTGAAATAGTTTTAAATTTGTACGTAATATCAACGTAATGATTTCAATTCATGAAAGGTTTTATTTTACAATAATTATACAACTAATATTTAACAATTACTATTAGAGAGCTTACACAGAACATATATGTCTTTGCAGTTACAATTTTATTCCTTGCAGTAACATAATCAGGTGTTATTTCAAGGACTGTTACTGCAAGGATATATTTCTTTATTTTTTAAAAATATTACACATGGCTACCCCAACCACCTGTTTTCAATGCAAATAACAAATATACCCATATTTGGCATATATTCAGAATATCTATATATTCTATAACCATGGGATTTAGGTAATTTTTTAATCTGTGTAACATTAAGGACATAAAATGAAAGTAAAGTTCTAATTACATTGATGGAACTTAACTGTTTTTTTCTTAAAAAAGACAGATGTTTTTCTACATGGCTTCCTCCATCGTTCTGTAAATACTTTTCATAATGGTGAATTTTCCCGACTTTTACCTCGTTGATTTAAGGGTATACACCACTAAATTATTACACAGTTACTGCAAGGATGTCCCCGTTACAGACACAGTTCAAAACAATTACATGCATCTGTAGTGCAATATTTTAATTGTTTATACTCAAATGTACGAATATTTGATGCTAATATTAAGTTTTCATGATAGAAGAGAACTCGTCTATGATATGTTAGCTTTTGGTAGGGTGACAATCCCAGGAAAAATAAGTTCCGGCCGGCACGGTAAGCTAACATATACCAAAGTGTTCGGGAAAGTCTGCAGTATCTTTGACTACCAGCATAAATTGCCAAAGGTGGTGGCATTTCGAGAAATACAAGCTGGCGTCCAAGATGGCTGCCGTTATTGTTATTACTACTTCTGTATAAACATTTGAAAATAGCAAGAATAAGATAATATTCTATGAAAATATGTTCATTATTATTATATGACAGACAAAACCAATGTCTTTATAAATATACCCTGTTCAGAATATTCTAAGGTCAATTTCAAGGTCATTTTTGTCGAGCCCGCTGGCGGTGAGCTCGATATAGCTGTCACAATGGCTGTTCAGTGGATGTGCGTCCGTGCGTGCGTCCGTTAGTGCATCCGTCCGAATTTGTCCGGGCGGTTTCTTCATCATTCAATGGGTGATTTTGAAATACATTGGCACAAATGTTCCCCGTGTTGAGGCGGCGTGTCGCGCCCAAGACCAGTACCCTTAGCTTGAAGTCAATGTCACTCTTGGAGGTCAAAGGTCCAAACTGTGCATAATACTGCTTGTCCGGACCATATGTTCTTCATTTGTTGGGTGATTTTGAAACACATTGGCACAAATGTTCACCTTGTTGAGGCGGTGTGTCGCGCCCAAGACCAGTACCCCTAGCTGTGTTTATTATATGGTAGATAGTTCTCTATAGGGCATTTGGTTGGTGTATTTGATGTAGGTTGTTACCAGAAAGAAAATCAAATGGATGTACAATGTATATGGTGGTGGAAAGTTCCCTTTAGGATCTTGAATTTGTGTATTTTGTGCAGGTTATTGGTGAGTGCCCCACAGGGAATTTAATTGATCTACATTTCTGCATTAAGCATGTGTGTGTACCGAAAAAGGCCTGATATGGGTATACTAGAAGTTGTAAATGTCACTATAGGATCTTGATTGGGTACATTTGGTTAAGAATATTATCACGCATGGCGGGGAGAATCCAATAAGCAAAGGACTGTGTGTAATAGAAATACCAAATATGGCACTGAATTGGTTTATTTGGTGTTAGTGAGTACTACATATGGCGATGAAAGGGAGTATTGGGTGGCTGTGAGTACAACAAACGGGATTGAATAGTAGTATTGGTCGCATATGAGTAACACATGGTCACTGAATTAGGGTATTGAGCGGTTGTTCAACATTGGGCACTGATTTATGGTAATAGGTGGTTGTGAGTACAACATTGAGCCCTGAACGAGGGTATTGGGTGGTTGTGAGTACCACATGGGAGTTTGCATGAGTATATTAGGCGGTTGTGAGGACCACATATGCACTGACTGAAGGTACTGTAAATCACTTTATATTCGCGTGAGCTTTATTTCGCGATTTTCAGTTTTAAACTTTCGCGTAACATAGTTGTTGAATTCGCAATCGAGGGTCCCAAAATATTAAATTCGCGATAAATTTCACTATAAAACATTTGGTAGTTTTAGTACAAGTATATCTCCATGTGATAAATGCGACATAATATTGGTTTATTCTAATTTCACGATATATCACACGTTTATAAAGTAGTTATTATATGCATTTCACGCATTGCATTTGTATAGTGTTTTCACGGGAAGTAGTTGTTTGCTACATGTCCACGATTTCCTCTTGTATCCGAACAAACGTTACTAAAATTGCATACTTATATTTCGACAGTTTCATGTTTGTTGAGAAAATGATTATCACTAAAGACATCATAACTACACCATTATACTATAACAAAATAATATTTACGTTCACAAATGTATTGTTCGTGTAGTTTATATTCACCTTTGATTTCTTTCAAGATATGTCTTATATTGCGAAAGTATATTTCCGCGATATGATGATTTCGTGATGCGAAAATTAGCAAAAATTAAGCCACCGCGAATAATACCGGATTTACAGTATTTGGGGGTTGTGAGTACTACCTTTGGCATTGAATTAGGGTATTGGGCGATGTCGCGAAGATCGCGAATAGTATCATTATACACGTTGTTAACTTGTTATTTTACTTTGCTCCTTATTGTCTTCTTCTTTAGGTTGCTCCTAAATGTGTATATATGTTCATTGTTCTTCATTGTGACTTTTCTTTGCTCCTGACGCTCCTAACGCCCTAATTCTGCCACTGATTTCACATGGTTCATGCTTCCTTTGTGGCGGGAACTTTGGCTATAAAAGCTTTTGTCTCTTATTTTCTCGCTCTCTTCTTATATCAGTTGTTATCATGATCCATGTTGGATTGTTTTATGATTTTATACAATAGGAATAAATAATTCGATGTGAATTCAGTATTAGTTGTTTAAATTGTTATTAATAAAAATATGAAACACAAAATGGTACAGAGTTTGCAACACTGATTGGCGCCGGAAACCGGGAAGAAGAGCAAAAAGGATTTAAAAGAAAGTTCGTTCAAGTTTAATGGAATTTAAAGGGAAATTCCAATATGGATTTAAAAGAAAGTTCGTAAAAGTTTCATGGAATTTAAAGTGAAATTCCAAGTTGGATTTAAATGAAAGTGCCTTATAATTTCATGGAATTTGAAGGGAAATTCCATAGTTGGATTTAAAAGAAAGTTCGTTAAAGTTTAATGGAATTTAAAGAAAAATTCCAATTTGGATTTAAAAAAAGTTCGTAAAAGATTCATGGAGTTTGAAGTGTTATTCCAAATTGGATTTAAATGAAAGTGCGTTAAAATTTCATGGAATTTAAAGTGAAATTCCATAGTAGGATTTAAAAGAAAGTTCGTAAAAAGCTCATGGAATTTAAAGTGAAATTCCATGTGGGTTAAAGTTTCGTGGAATTTAAAGTGAAATTCCAAGTTAGTTTTAAAGAAAGTGGGGTAAAGTTTCGTGGTATTCTAAAGTTGGATTTAAAAGGGGAGATATAGTATTAGCGCTTGAAATGGCAAATCTACCTTACTTGAAGGGTGTTCGAACCAGGTATACGAATACCTTGATTAAGGAGATAAGTATGGGTAGAGAATTCTCAGGAGAGGATTTAATTGGTGAAGATACAAACACGGTGTTTGGTAACGTGAATAGATGTATCGGATCGTTAAAGGCATATGGTGAAAAGTTGCAGGATCAGTCTGCCAAGTTGGCAGAGGCTATTGGGGATAGCGATACGGAATTTACCCAACAATTTATTGCAGAAGACACAGAGGAATGTGAAAACGCTATGGATATGTGTTTATTGCTCCAACAGCTAGAGAGTGAAATTACGGATCATGAAAAACCAGCTAAAGTTAAATATGAAAGGTTCAAACACTACCCATGTATAAAGAATTGCAAAAAGTGTTCGATCACCAAATGAGATTGTAGGAATATATTTTGAACGACAGATGGTCAAGAAAGATGACCGACTATCTTCAGTGAAACTTCCAAAGCTGGAGATATCATCATTTGATGGGGAAAAAACTGCGCTGGATAGAGTTTTGGGACTCGTTTGAAAGTGCGGTTGATAAGACCACAAGCATATCAAATATTGATAAATTTAATTACCTGAGAAATAAATTGACTGGAGATGCCAAGAGTTCGATTGATGGTCTTGCACTATCCAATTAAAATTATAAATTAGCGATAGATATCCTGCGTGAAAGATTCGGAAATAAACAAGAAGTAATTGATCTGCACTACAATGCGATGATTGATCTTAAACCTGCCAAAGGCACAACAGAAAGTTTGCGAAATATGCTCGACGAAATTAAAAGGCATCATAGGAGTCTTGAGGTTTTGAAACAAGATTTAGATCAAGCTATTTTCGTCTCAATGATAAGAAAGAAATTACCACAAGAGGTGTTATTACAACTGGAAATTATGAATGGTTCCGATAATAAGTGGACAGTATATCGTCTCCGTGATAGATTACGTCAGTATATAGAGAAAAGAGCGATGAAGTGAAGACCATGGACAGGTCAACAAACAAGTCTAAAGTAGGAGCCAGCGACAATACCTATCATTCAGAAAGGAAAGCATATGAAAGATTCAGAAGTGAATCATTGACGTCAAACACAAAGGTCAATGCAAAATCAACAGGTAACCAGTGTAGGTTTTGCCATAACAAGCACTGGAGCGACGAATGTCAGAGATACAAGACTATCGAAGACAGACGAAGACAATTAAAAGGAAGCTGCTACAGATGCTTGAACGAGGGACACTACTCATCAGATTGTAGATCTTCAAAGACGTGCGTTTACTGTGGACAGATAAGTGGTGCTCATCACAGAAGCTTATGTCCCAAAAGGTTTCCTAACAAGGCTGTGAACGGAAGTGTAAATTTCGCAGAGGAAGAAGAGCAAAGTGATACACCTGACGATTTACCGTATGAAACTTTTAATTTTTATACTAGATTCAAAAATATAAATGAGTAAAAAAACAGTAGCCTGGCATAAAATATAGCTATTACTAGCTGAGAAGTATACAAAAAGTGTTTGTTTGTTCAATGCTAAGATAACAATTGAATAATATCAGCAGACATGAAAGCGTATATACATAGTCAACCATAAACATTTCTACAAAAAAATACACCCACATGCCCTAATCCTGGCACATATACATGTGTACTAACTATATACACAAAAAAACAACAACAAAACCTCAGTTAATAATAATAATGGAATCATTACAAGGGCCCTTATTCTAAAAGGTATTGATGTCATCACGTGCATACGTGAAAAACTGAGAATCAACAATAAACTAACCAATTGTGAAACTGGTGATCGTTTAGTAACTGTGAAAACATCCACCCTTAAAGAACCCCTGGAACGATTCATGCAATTTGCTCAATTTAAAGGCAAAGTTATACATAGAGGCCAAATTAACAAATCGCTTCAATGTCATAAATGTCTTATGGCTGGACATACGCTTCAAAACTGTCGCAATGACTAGAAATGTTTGAGTTGTAACCAAATTGGACACAGGCGGAGCGAGTGTAAACCACCAACTGAGCACACTATGTCCGATAGTAATTCATTCACCGCTTCTGAGTGTTCCGATGTAGATGATTCAATTCAACACGAAAGTATGAACTAAGGCACCCAACGGGTAATTCTCCAGGTACACAAAAACCAAGACGTAAATCATCCAGATCAAAACCTCAACAACACCAAGATAACAACAAAAGTGTGAATAAAAGCGCTACTACGCCAGTTCAATCCACTCTTGATAAATTTCTTAAAAGTGCGCGTGTGTCGTCAGTTCGAAATGATAAACAAAGGTCAAGATCTGTGACTAGATCTCCACCAACTCCAACTGAAGTATTGAATGGCCAAAGTAAAAAATCGCGCAAGGCTAACCGTGAGAAGAAATATGTACATCTTCACTAACCAACAACTGATTTTCGACCCTATATTCGAACTGTCTAACGGACAACGAGATAAATCGTCTAACGAAATACATTTTTATATGACTGAAGAATTATGTGAGTCTCTGTGGCAAAATAGAAGATATCTTAAACCAAGAAGTTGTTTTTTTCAATCGACTTATCAACAAAGAGGTGTCGGAAAACTGTGACTTTTGGCGGGTGTTTTACCTATAAATACCCCCGCGCAAGGATATGAGTGTTTATTTACCACTCGACCAATGAAAAAGTCTGTAACAATTCAGCTTCAAACGAGGCCATACTACCAACAAACACAATTTTGAACCAATAGAAATTAATATTGCGACGCAGAATTAAATGATTTTATTGATAAATAAAATGCTGTAAATTATGCCCCTGATACATGTATGAAGAATGACAATGCATGACTTACATAATAATATAACTTTAATTGCTACACCGACACTAACAGTATCAATATCAATATTGAAATTACTGTCAATTTGACTCAACACAGATATTTATGCATGTATAATGCAGCAAAAACCTCAAGCTTAATAACACCCCGCAAATTTTACCTCAATTTTAGATTCGCCCATCTATATTTATCTATTTATTTATTTTACCCAATGTAAAGATCCATTCAATATGGGCCTAGTTTCCAGCTTCAAATTCCCTGTGTTATTTTTATGAAGGTTTTGCTGTCATTAGTTGTTCAAATTACTACATACATATCAAATACCCTAATTGCATATAACACGCCAACATAAAGCCCAAAATAAGCAATTATAAGCTAGGCTAACTAAACAAAATATGAACACAACAACAAGCTTAAATAACATGCAACACAAATAAGCAAGCTGAATTAAACAATTCTTAAAACACTTACAATACTGGTTCAAACTGACATGCCTGCAAAATATATGTTAAGCTATTTACACAAGTGCACATACTATAAAATTAACACACATCCATGTCGTATGACCCTATCCCTCAAATCTTCCCCCCCCCCCCAATTTTTTGTTTCAAGAACAGCGTCACATACAACTGTCTCCAAAGATGTAAGCTACCACCTTTAAGAAGATTCCCCGCTCCAAAGAAATAACATAGTTTCCTATACTTTCTTTAAGGAGTAAAACCCTTCCCACATATATAGCATGATAGTACATGAATAGGTAACAAACAAACAAACATATAATATTACATTTACTTCATGTCAGTTTTAATTATACATGCATTTTAAAATTAAAATAATCTTATGCATTCTCCAGTGGCCGAACTATTTGCAGACTGTAATATGATGCCTTGTACAAACATAATTAAATAACAACCTACTTCTTTACACCAGCCACTAAATGTGCAACAGTATTTATAAAAAACGACTTGAGTAGTCTGGTGCCTTCCACATTTAGGTGGAGTCCACCATCTCTAATGGCGAAGAGTTCCCTCACCGGTTTCCCTCCCTTAAAAAGGGGGCAAAAGGAACATAAAAATATTGCCTTCCGTCTACTACATAATTCTTTCAGTCTGCGGTTTACTTCTTTAACCTTAGCCCCGGTATGCTTAAAGTCTACGGGTCTAGGTAAAATACTGGATATAACTAAATGTGTTTTTGATAAATTTCTAATTACTGTAAACAAGTTGTTAAAGGCGCTCAAGATCTCGTCTTCCGATAAATTGTTTATATCATTCGTTCCTACGTGAACAACTGTAAACGGTTGAGATAATAGGGATGGATCTCTTTTTAATCTGGCTGTCAAACGTGTAATGTTTATCCCTGGGAAGGCAATTACAGTAGTCGGAACGTCCGAGTTGTCACACGATGCGCACGATGGACGAACGATTATCGCACGATATACGGACGATACACGCACGATTCACGTGACAAAAATACACGATGGGCGATACGATAGTATACACGATCCGTACGTTATACACAGTATACACGGTCTGCACGATGGGCGATACGATATGATACACGATCCGTACGTAATACACGGTATACACGATAGAGATATGGAACGTGCGTTCTACACGATATGCACGATTCGCAAGAAGATTCCGAGTGTGAGAAAATTCACCTTAACATTTCGTCCACTATCAGAATCAAAATTGTGAGTAATCGAAGCAGTAATTAATACGACTAAAAATGTTGTTGTATCGTCGTCAAGACGTCGAGTCCGACCAAATACTGTTGCATTAAATAAGTCGAGTAACGTACTTGCGACTGAACGTTTAGCCGATATTTATCAGTATTTGTCAAGTATTGTTACAGGGTGGCCGAAGGCCGCTTATTTGGACCATTATTATTAAAGCCTGGCCTTTAACCGACTAGTTTTACTCACTAGAAGTATAGGCCTTCATAAGGCGTGTCTGTAGGAAGGAAAAGGGAAGTAACCGTTGGCAATACTGATCATCGGTATCTTTCCGGCGGCACGAAATGCCTTTCAAGCCTTTGTTGATCCAGATTTTTATGAAAACACAGAAAGATGGATTTTCGATTTATTTTAAGGTTTTTCAACTTATTTAAGTACTCGTTACTATAAACGAGGAATTAACGTGGTTATACAATGCACCCCGATGACAGAAATCTTATGTAAGTATCCTGTCATTCTCGATTCCATTTGTTCGACCCTAGATGTGGGGCAATCTGCTAGGAGATTATTTAATTTCTGACCTTTATCTCCATCGCAGATGTGAACTAAAGTGTCATATATGTGGAAGTAGCGCCGATCAAATTTTTATCGCCACTTGAAAAGGTGAATGAAAAGTTGTAAATACCATGAAATATATAGCATGTCCACGAAGATCAACCCTTTTTCTCGTTATTTGCACCAAAAACATCCATAAAACACTCAGCGGTTCGTTTGTCCGACAATTTTAACACGACGATGTCGCACTTTTAAATTCCACTACACAGCTATTTGTTGTTGATATGCAAATCGCATTCCCCCATCGACCAATCAGAATACTCGATGGAATGAGTTTCTAGAACAATGAAGGATGCTGAGAGATCTTCGGCACTATTTGGTTTTCACAGTGATGTACACTGGTACGCGTGAAACCAATTACACTGAGCTCGCTCGGGTGTAACTAAAAACGGAAAATTAACGAAGATTTGTTGACAAATCGAGCTGATTTTTCTTGTAAACTGATAGTTAATGATTTATGAACAGAATACGATAAGTTAAATGAATTTAACTGCTCGCTTAACGATTCGCACAACGTTAGCATATGAATTACACACGTGTTGCGCTCATCTATACGGGCGGTATACGCGTACCGGATACTCACAGTTATGTTTACATTGGATTTTCGGAAATTACACGTGCTGATTTATTTATCGATTTATTGATTATAAGGACCAATATTAACAGGTGTTCTGTGCCATTCGTTTATTTTTATTATATTTTACATGTTCAATGCTGAAAATGGCTCTAATTTGGCGTAAAAGACAGAAGTCATGAAACTCAAAAACTGATCAGTAAAGCGCATAATGGGTCTTGACTTAGAAGTGGATACTCTAAGTCGAGATTGTCTGACTAGTTCGACCCCATTTGTTAGCCAAATTTTGGAATGACCCTGAACACTTTTTACACTGTGCCTTTTTTGTCAGTGGCTCAATCGCTCTTGTAATAGCCTTGTTTATGAGATTATGCACCCACGACCCCCACCAACCAGACGGGCTAGATTTTTACTTTCGTGTTGTCGAAACCCCCGCCTTTCCTGTTCCATGGGCCGGCCAA
Organism: Spisula subtruncata; assembly: GCA_963678985.1. Classification (NCBI taxonomy): domain Eukaryota; kingdom Metazoa; phylum Mollusca; class Bivalvia; order Venerida; family Mactridae; genus Spisula; species Spisula subtruncata. The sequence continues at coordinate 58,381,585 of OY787661.1, forward strand.
GTGGAACAGCTAATGGTAAAATTACCATAAACCCTCTGGTAATTCCTCGGCCTCTGGCAACTAAATATTGTCCCCGTGGTATTGGTTCGGAGAAAAAATTCCCAACATTTTCCCGGCATTGCGGAGGAAGGCTGGCTCATAAAATTGAAGGTCAAAATCTAAAACATAACTGTTTCCCCTGGCTATTCCACCGCCCATTCACAGGAATGGGGTTGTGGATGCAACTTACTGGTGCGTCATTATTGCATTGTGTTACTTAGTTGGAGAAGCTTACCGAAGGGCCAGCGCTTAGCTTAGTGTATCATGTCCCTTGGGTAGTGTGTGTAATGTCTGACAAGTAATAATTTTAATACAGTACATTAATGCATATATATCTACTAGAGCCCTTTCCATTTTAAAGCAATGCGTTATCAATTGCTTTTTGGTAGTGCTTTACCATGTATATATAGAACAACATGCAACCAGCGAGCATACAATTTATCCGCACTGCTAGACAAGCGCTACAAAGTGCTTTCGTATGAAACGGACGCCTTGCAAGAACTTAAAAAATTAACCGCTACGTAACAATCTGCTAGCCACGAGCGCTCAGCGAACTTTGTCTGATATGTAGCGCTTATTTTAAGCAAGCTGTTTCGAAGCCTAGCGCTCAATAGAGGACCAGTCTTGTGAAAGTCTCCGGACCGCCGGTCATGACCGGTGAAAATCAGTTCGGTCCGACAAAAATTTTAGCTCGCCGGTCCGAATGTCCGTCAAAATTTTCGTATTGTCTGGTGCGAAATTTGTCGGTACAAAGCATTATTTCCAGTTATTTCACGATGCGCATGCGCAGGTTGGTTGTTTAAAGGACGGAAAGAGAACTAATTTGCAAACAGACGCTGATTTGACAAATACTTATACTGTACTCTATCTTTAGTATGTTATTTTCCGAAACACATTTTGTGAATACAAATCTCAACAAAAAAAGATTTTGAGAAACAAGTTACAGAAATTTGGAAAATCCTGTTGCTAAAAATAGTACGATTGAGACCGCCCGAGGATTTACCTAGACTGGTTTTCTGACGAACGGGTGTGCTCAGCGCTAAATGACCGAAAACTGATAGACACAGTCCACGTGTCACACTATTAGGTCAATAAACGGCCATTTTAAACAAACAAACAATACGATGACATCCTCACCTGTGTATGTCACAGTATGCGAGATAATCCGTTTACAATTGCCGATGAGTGTCAATATAAACGTCTTCTGAAAGCGTGTGTATCATCAATTAAAGACATTAACTTCAGACGATTAACTTTTCAAGGACAGTTGCTAAATTTTCAATCAGCGGCGGCAATTAATTAAGTCTACAGCAGTTACTGTTAAGTGTTGTTTTATTGTTTCCAAAGTGTTGTTTAATTGTTCCTTTGTCCAATTTTAATGATAAATTGTTAAAACATCTGGTTTTTTAACTGTTTCCTATTAATACTGTTCGGTCCGGCCAAAATTGATTCGCTCCGGCCAAATTTATTTTATGCCGGACCGGATGTCCGGCCTTTTTTCTCATTTTCGTGAAGACTGGAGGACTACGGTACAGCTCGGAGCTGCTCCGCAATGTTTCCCTAAAATCACACATTTCTGCGATCATCATCAGGGTCAAAATAAAATTTCACTTTTATCGCTGTGTTGCCCGAATGTTTACCCAGCCGCAAAGCGTGTAGTGAAATAATTCCACTCCCATTATTATCAGGCTTACTTGGGGAAATGAGTGACATTAAATCGCCACGATTACATCGCCATGTCTACTCATGTCGATTATTTACTCTATCTGCTTGGGTCAGTTGGTCAAAACCTTAATTGTGACATTGTCACGTTGTGTAGTCACTAGGTCACTTTAATCAGATGGATAATCTCTACAAAATCTAGTTCAATCTGGGGTAAAAAACTGTGTAACTTAATATATAGGTCAAATCCTAGAAATTTCTTGTATAGACAATAGAGTTAAAAAAAATTGGTCTTATCTTGATGAAAATTCTCCAGAATGAATTATTTCATTATAATCTAGGTCAATTTCAATAAATTAGGTCATCCTGGTTAAAAAGTATAAGTCACTTGGTGAAAGTGTCCGAGATATTTTGGGCTTCCAGACTTACCGATAGTCGCTTACGGTCTGACAGACTTGGAGAAACTGTCAGACCGGAAGGAAATCTGCCAGACTGATTTTTGTTATGCTAAAAGGCGGACGGATACTGGAATTGTCGGATTCATCCAACACCTATTGAGAAGACTGCCTACCCTAAGTACCCTTTTAATACAGAAAAATATGCCCTCTGACAAATGTGTCACATATGTGCGGTGAACATGTATCAAATGTGAAATGAATATACGGTGAATACAGTCTTAACACATTCATTTCATTTTAATATATTCACTTTTCAAATGCCAGTTATAGGTCTGCAACAAATAAGTGTGACGAATAGGCGGCGTTCACTCGGTAAAAGATGGCTTTGAGCCTTTTTTGTTTCATTGTGAAATCAGTTTTAGACTTGTTTGACGGCCATCCACATTTTTATGCATACTTTTTCCTCGGGGAATTATGAGGAGACTTCAGAAAAAGAGTACAAGAGCGAGGAGATAATTAGATTGTTTTCCTACTTTGCGACTGGCTTACAAATTGATAATTGACCCATCAAGACATGTCTTACAAAAGACATGTGGTCATGTACAAAGGAATAAAAGTGAACCATGGTTAAGAGTCATCGGACAGGCAGTCCGGACGGAAACCAAATGCATAGAGACCAAAATTGTCGGATTTGTCTGACGACTATTGTGAAGTCTAATCATGTAATGTCATTTAATTTATAGCTAATTGTCATTAATATGTAATATTAATATGTAATATTAATTAGGTATTTATTAAAAAACATATACTACTCATCCAAATGGTAAAATGTACGGAATCCGGTTAGTGCATCGCAAGACAGGGGCATAGCGACGTCGGTCTAGTTCGACTACCGGCAGCCTAACTTACATCTACATACCTGGTCTTCCGGGGTCACAGAAACTGGTTGCCTCAGTACGCTCCTTTTTATCATACCATGTGTCGTGTCTCACGGTTTTTAAATTTTATGCGACTGCGACATAATTGTCGCTTCTTGACTCGCTTCTTATCTCGTGCCTCGACCTTGGAACACGAGGCACGAGAATCGCGCGACATGCGAAACGAGACACGAAGCGACATTGGAGTATCTCGCGACACAGGAGGCGAGGTACGATATTCTACTGCGAAATCTCATGGTTTTTGATACTGCGTTAGAGCGAGATCTCGTGGTTGAAAATTATGCCTCGCTTCTTGTATCGATCGATTGTCGCGCATTGCTTCATGTGTCGTGCAATTCTCGCCCTCTTAATTGATAATTCATACGGCACTAATCGGATTCTGTACAAATGTGAGACAACTGGTTGAGTACCATTAATTATGGGTTCAAGTGAGTACTAAAATCTCATTTAAGCGGTGCCTTAGTTCATATTATTGAATAACTTAGGCCAAAAGATATATGAATTAAATACCCAAATATCCATGTTGAGATAAAAAGTAAACACTGCAGTTACATGCAGTGATTAGAAATGCCTGTCAAATAACTTTGATGTTATAAATATTATAATTTATCATTATGCATAACACATCTACACCTCAATATTCCCATTTAAATGTTCGATTCATGAAACCAGAATTAGATCATGAAAAAAGTTGGATTCTGCTTTTCAATAATAGCGGATAGCTACTAGCATAATTACACGTACAGAATGTACACCAATTCATAAAAAGTTGGCATTTCAAAGACATGGGGATAGTTGGTCGGGAAAAAAACAACATTTAAGATATTTTCATTACATGAATTATGAATTATCGATGTGCAAAGAATTCTTTTCATGACGGTGTACATAATTTCGGATGTCAATTTCGGACATAATTCCGTTGCGTCCCGGAAGTTATTGTCACCGATACGATACTAAACTGATGAATGATTTGATTTGGCATTAGTTTAAAAGGTCCTCGTATCGTCCCATACCTTTCTGTAATTTGGATTTATTATAGGACCCCGACATGTACCCCTTCATGTCGGAAAAAAGTGTGTCGTGTTTTTATAATGTACATGGACGATTCACACGATACGATGCACGATTAATCTCTCGCTATCGTGTTTCGTATACTCATACTGTACCATACACGTTCACACGTTATACACGTTGTACACGATGTACACGATACACACGATATGCATGATGGGCGATACGATACGATAGACGATGCACGTTACTAAAATCACACGATACACGCACGCATACGATACTCACGTTACACGAACCATACACGCACGATACACGCAAATTTTGACAACTCGGACGTTCCGACTACTGTACCCTGGCATTCTGTATCCCCGTCACATGTTTTGCAATGGAGTCAGATAAGATATTACCTTGATCCCTGCAAAGGTTAAATTATATTTTCATTAATAAACTTTAATTCTCCTTGTTTTATTATTTCGTATTAAAAGCAAACATGTTTTTCATGATTGACATTTTCTCAACCCAAGTAAGTTCTAAATAGCATTTATAAGCATCTGATTTCCAATCCCCTAATAACTGAATGTGTTCTGGTAAAACATTGGATTGAAATGCTAATGTTGCAAATCCCCTTCTGAATGAATGTGTTGAAAACGCCTTTGGTTCCAATTTTATCTTTGAAATGCACTCTCTTAATTTATTCTGAAATAGCCTGTATGTAATGCAATCTTCGTTTGGTAAGGCGAATACAGCATTACATTTGTTATTGACCTTTAACTTTTTCAACTGAACATACGCTGACACCGGACATAATTCATTGTGTAACTTTATCAATGGAGATATCAACTCCCTTTCGCCAAACTGTATAGGTTTTGACCAATTAAAATGTACTAGAATATATTCTGAAAAAAGTTCCACACTATCCTTATGCAAATATCTCCCATTCTCTAAATCATGTTTGTTTGTAGGGACTTAATTGGATTTACGGGCCACCAAGAAAAATGCAAACAAGAACAAACACCAATAAATTGTGTCGGAAGGCAATGCAAAGTCTAAAATTGTGTGAATATCCAACAAAATCTTTAATGTGATGGGCTCAGCCCTTCTCACAGCATGTGGATGCAATCTTGCTATTCCCTTCAAAGACAAATTTATCAAATAATTGTTGATATTTTCGTGCGGTAAATTTTATGGTATATTTTAGTGACGCCTTTTAAAATCGAGGTATCCAACTATTTTACTATCTAGGGGCTATTAGACTGTTTAAATTTCATGTATAATCGTAAACTTGTCTTAAATATGTCGAGATAGCACCATAATTGATTTTAATCAAACATTATATTGAACCTTAGGGGATTGTCAAAAATATACCTTTGTTTCGTAATTATTGAAAGGAAATTATGTAATAATTTTACAGTCGCGTGTTGATTGGCTAAGAACGCATTAAGTATTTATGTAACATGCAATTTGATTGGTTTTAATATATTAGATACTTTTTCTGTGGGTTTTTAAAAATATGTAATAAAGAGAAATGAATTAGGGTTTGAAGGGAACGGTCAGGATTTTCGAAAGTTAAGTTAGGAAAAGAAGTGGAGTTCCACTAGAACTATATTTTATCTGTGTTAAATTACTAACTTTGTGTGTGAAAATATATCTGTTATTTGTTAATTACTGGATAAAACGAAGAAAATAAAAATAGTAAAACGGACGTTTGATTTGTCAACTCATTTAACATTGACTCACTGATCTTTTAATCATCATTGAACTTATTACTGGAAACAACACTATTGGATTTGTAACCTTATTAAAGCTGCACTGTATAGCTTACAAACACGGATGCACGGAGCTTTACCATAAAGCTTATTCGCAATCACATACAAGGAATTGTCAAACAACAACAACAACAACAACAAATCAGAACGAACGTACTTAGACGGTGTCTGAGATATTCAGAATCCCCATCAACCTACATATAGAACACTTGGTACTTGAGAGCAAAAGATCCCCAACTGTAAAGCGAACGCTACGACTACGGCATTACACTGGTGGAGAAGAGAGGCTAGTATTTGCGGTACCTCACATCATCACAGCCAAGCGAATTCCAACTATTAAACGTCAACCAAGTGAACTTATAGAAGTGAGTTATTATTCTACGGAGCGAATTCCAACCAGCGAATAACCACAGCCATGCGAAGTTCTAAAATCGAATTTATGCAAGCGAGTAATTCTACCAAATGGATTTCTAAAATCGAAATTTTAAGTATAAATAAGTGAATTTTAACTAGTGAATAAATTCAGATTAGTGAATAAGTGCGAATTTGTGCAAGTGAAACTTAATAATAATGTCCAATTAGATCAGTGCAAGAATTCATTTTTTCGGTTTAAATTTCAACAGTGGACATTAACGATGTCTACTAGAATGAACAACCGGCAGATGTTGTTGGATGTCCAACACCAACCACCGGTATTTGATGACGCATGGATTACCGGTGGACCCATTTTACGTTCACCTCACGAACGGTGGAAACAAACGACGTACAGAAACAATAGACATTAAACTTTGGATGTGGAATAATCAGCGAACCTTCTGTGTCGATGAATCTGTACTTATTTTATGTAAATTTTGGTACTTTACATACATTCACGTCGCAGTTGAAAACTGTATTTATTATCATTGACAATGTTTTTCTCGTCTTATTTGTTTAAAATGTATTTGTTTTAAATTTGGGCTACATGTATTGTTTCCATTCGTAGATTTTTCAAAATCAGTGGTGAATAATATTACTGAATAATGATTTCATTATTTTCATTTTTCACGATCAGATGATATTTCGAATAAGTAAATGGTCTAAGCTATTTTGCAGTTAAGCTTACATTTTATTGATGTTTATTCGAAAATAGAGAAAATGCATAATTTGAATATAAAGAATTTAATCTTAATCGGCAGCACGTGTCATTAAAATGTATGAGAGGCATTTAAGTATAAAAAATGAGTTACAATGCTTCTAAGGGGATTATGCGTCAGCGATATTAAAAATAATTTATAACTGTTCAAGGCGGTATAAATTGTATTGTGTCTGATAAAATGTTAAAGCAGCAATGTTCTTGTTTGTTTAGAGCTTACAAATACTTCTAAGTTTATATGCATGTTAGATCCTTTCAAATATCGAGGACTGCTTGTATAAATAACACTTTGGACCGCAAAATGAATGTCATATGATAAATTAAGGAAGTTCAGGCTCACTGTGCTCTGATTCAGTCAATCTATTTATTGTGCTACAGTAGCACATAATATGAGTCATTAGTTATCCCAATACCAGTACGAGTGTGTTTTTTTGTTGTATGAAAGGTGTGAGTGAGTATTATAGTGTAACTATTAGTGTGAGTGGTTTTTTTTATTCTCAACACCTGTATTGATAGGATGCAATAATAGTCGACAATTATTGCTTCTATGGTAGATAACAGTCACATTCTTATATCGTAGTTGACTGGGGGTAGACTAGTGCTGTTCTGATTTCCATCGTTCTGTGACTCCATACGGTATTTTGGAATCAACCTTAAGTGAGCTGCATCTTTGAACTTCATAGCTGTCTTTAAAACATAAATGGAATATATCCACGGGATATTATGCACTCGGCTATTTAAAGCGGATAGCATTGATTAATGGGGCATTTACCTGAAAATAGGGAAATGGATTTTCACGGTAGTTACATAATATGCTGAACTCATACCCCTAGAAATGTAAACTGCATGTGTATAGAGATAATAGTGTTGTTCGATATAAGTGAATACAATATGTTAGGACCTTTAAATTTTTATAATTTTCAGTCTAGTTTACCCTATTCTTTAGTATATGTTACATTGTTACTATGGAAGTAATTACATACATTTGTTCATTTATGTACGGTTAAAATTTGATGACCACTTCATAGGAATGAAGTAAAAATAGGGGAGGGGAAACTTTCGTGCGGTAAATTTTATGGTATATTTTAGTGACGCCTTTTAAAATCGAGGTATCCAACTATTTTACTATCTAGGGGCTATTAGACTGTTTAAATTTCATGTATAATCGTAAACTTGTCTTAAATATGTCGAGATAGCACCATAATTGATTTTAATCAAACATTATATTGAACCTTAGGGGATTGTCAAAAATATACCTTTGTTTCGTAATTATTGAAAGGAAATTATGTAATAATTTTACAGTCGCGTGTTGATTGGCTAAGAACGCATTAAGTATTTATGTAACATGCAATTTGATTGGTTTTAATATATTAGATACTTTTTCTGTGGGTTTTTAAAAATATGTAATAAAGAGAAATGAATTAGGGTTTGAAGGGAACGGTCAGGATTTTCGAAAGTTAAGTTAGGAAAAGAAGTGGAGTTCCACTAGAACTATATTTTATCTGTGTTAAATTACTAACTTTGTGTGTGAAAATATATCTGTTATTTGTTAATTACTGGATAAAACGAAGAAAATAAAAATAGTAAAACGGACGTTTGATTTGTCAACTCATTTAACATTGACTCACTGATCTTTTAATCATCATTGAACTTATTACTGAAAACAACACTATTGGATTTGTAACCTTATTAAAGCTGCACTGTATAGCTTACAAACACGGATGTACGGAGCTATACCATAAAGCTTATTCGCAATCACATACAAGGGATTGTCAAACAACAACAACAACAACAACAACAAGTCAGAACGAAGGTACTTAGAGGGTGTCTGAGATATTCAGAATCCCCATCAACCTACATATAGAACACTTGGTACTTGAGAGCAAAAGATCCCCAACTGTAAAGCGAACGCTACGACTACGGCATTACAATATGGTCAAAGTCATATCCTAAACATGCATCTAATGTCCTGACACCAGAAATATAATTCCTAATACTATCTACAGCTTTAAAAGTCCGACTCAGGAACTGAGCATATAATTGCAAAGTTTGTGTTGATGTCGGCAAAAATTTAAAATTAAAAAACAGACAAAATGCAATGAATGTCTCCCATTGAATTTTCAAATTCTTGTTAGTTCCTTTAGCAAATGCAGAAGCTGTAGACAACTTTAATTCTTGTCTCAATATCTGCAGATGACTCTCTGAAACACAAATATTTGAATTCACCAATCTTGGGAAAACGTAAAACAGCTATCTGGTACATTGGTTTCCTCTAATTCTAAAATATCGCCTGTTAACTTTTTGAATTCTACTTAAAATGAATGGCTAGTATGCCATCTCGACAATAGATCATGCAGTCGGTTGGACGTACCCTCTATGTGGATTGCCTTTAACTGGAATTCATTTACTGCTGTTAATAAACAAATTTCTCTCAAACATTTTTGTAAAAATTTACAGCGCGCCTTTCCTGTATTGACTACAATGCATGCTGCCAAATTATCACACCGTATCACTATTTTTCTTCCTCTCAAAGATTTACTCCATAGTTTTAAGCACACAATAACTGATAGCAGCTCTAGTGCACTAATACGCAATTCTTGTTCTAAAATAAATCTTGGAAACTCTCGGTGAAAGAACAATGCACCGAACATACCCCCACATCCTGTGAGGCAACTATCAGATGCAAAAACCTTATCCGCTACACACCATTCACCATAATCTATTAATGAAATGCCATTGTAAAGAGGTAAAAAATGCTCCCACCACAACAAATCCCTTCTGACCTCATATGGTAAAATGTATCTTTCTTCCTTTTGAGCATAACATTCTCTTAACCAATTTAAGATCCTATTGATAAACACTCGACTTGATCTTACACAGGCTCCTACGTAATTCAATTTCCCCAATAACTTTTGAATGTCCTTGATAGAAGCACTAGATTTCAACAGCCATTCATCTATTAGTGACCTTATTTCTTTCAACCCTTCTTGTGTTATTTGCATAGTCATGTTCTCAGAATCAAACAACACTCCCAAAAATATCATCCGATGTGATGGTGGTGAAGCTTTTTCTGTTGCTTCTTCTATTCCACATTTTTTAAATGTGTGACGAACCATTGAAAATGCAAAATGTGCTTTAATCCCGTTCTCGACCCCCGCAAAGTCATCTAAATAATTCAATACAGCTATACCAAAATTCCACAATATGAAAGCAATTGCGTTAGTAACCCTCTGACATATGTAGGCTGCAAATCTTAAACCCATTGATAATACTGTGTCACAAAACAAATGATTTTTCCACTCATAAGCTACCAGGTTGTAATCATAAGGGCATATACTTATCTGTCTGTATGCTCTACTCAAATCTAACTTAAAAAGTAAACAACCCTGTCCTTTCTTTTGAATTAGTGTTATGAAATCATCAATTCTTGGAAATATTAAACTGATCTTTTCTTCCAAATAATAGTCTTTGGCAATATTCTCATTTATTGCGGATCCATCTTTCGGAAAACTTAAATCTAAAATTACTCTTCTTTGACTTGTGTCACTTTTTGGTACCGTGTTTAATGGAGACACCTTTATACCTCCTTGAAATAGGTTATCTTTAAATGGGCCTATAATGGCACCATAAGAAGCTTCTTTGATCAAATATTTATCTATGTGAGACGGAAAGTCCCTTGCTCCTTTGTGGTTTGTAACTTTTGTTCGTGTTACTATTTCATTTTCAAGATTTGAATGTGCATGATAACCAATAGGAAACCCGTACTTCAGTAAATCACATACCAAAACATCCTTGTACCCATATAGTTCTAACAATTGCTTCATGTAATCTGTGTTAATTTTTTCATTTATTGGTATTCTGCAATCTTCATAATTAAATTTACCCGATTGTTAAACTATTTTGTGGATTTCTATTTTTGTGCTAGTACTCCCCTCCTTAAAATTTATCTTAGGACATACCTCACATTTTTTATCTAATATACATGAACCCTGTTCTATAATCTGTGAATTTCTTAGCCAGAATGCTGGTAAAAAGATATCTACTAGATAATTTTGGCTTTTGGTTTTACTTTTCGCTAGTCAAACCGCTACATGTGGACAGGATGAGGAGCATTCTGGGTGATTTATTTCTTTTTGATCTGTCTGCCAACATGTTGCACAGATATGCTTTGCTAAACGCATTTTTCCCTTATACACCGTCATATGTGAATTTGCATTTTGACATTTATTTCTTTGATATTTGGAACAAAACCATACTTTTTCTGTATCCGAATATTCTGTGCGGGCAGAAGTAGAGCTTGTTTTTTGTTTAAATGTAGTGTCTGTTACTTTAACCTTAGTTTTATAACGAGACAAAACTGCATTTTCAACATATTGGAAATCATCATTCCATTTTTTTTGCCAAGTTCTATTTCTCTCAACACAGCTGCATATAATGTCCTGACCACTGAAAGTTCATAAGCACTATTAAGATACATCAAACGTTTAAATAGTTCCAATCTGCCATTTGTTTCTCTGCTTGAAACTCTTTTATTAGAAATAATCTCTAGCTCACCTGCTACGAACTAATTTATATCAAGCTGACTAAATTCTACGCTATTAGGGGATTAAATAGCCAGCGAAGCTGGCTATTGTAAATACCCATACCAATAATGTCCACGTGCGTATCTTCGTCGAGTCTCTGCAGGTACTAATGCTTTCAGAAAAAGTTATTTCCGGTCAAAAATTTCAGGCAGTTTTTCGAGGTGAATGGTCCTTGGAAAATACAAAAATAGTAATCTGTAAACGGTTGCCCTCTATCATTTCCTTTCGAATTATAAACATCTTTAAAAATATTCAACAAATAAAACAAACTATTTTGAAAAAACAAAGGGACGTAAGAAATATGCTACTGACAGTACTGTACTGGATGCACGGCGCCAATACAGGAAGGACGTCATGACGTCACAAATAACAGGCAATGACGTCATACCAAAAGTACGCCAAATAGACTCATGACGTTACGTTGCAATGTATAACAAATCAGTATAAATTGTATAACATCTAAATCCAACTCATACTTAGTCAGTTTCTATCTGAAACATAGCTTAGCAGATATCAAATATATATTTAATCCCTCTTTTAGGCGGTGCCTTAGTTCATATTATTGACAAAGTCGAATCTGAGATGGGATTGAGGGTATCTTTATTGTTTGTATACTGAATCTGAAGATTTTGAGTGAATACCAGATTTATTTTCTGAACGTCTAGATTTATTTTTTGATTTGCGAGAACAGGCTGACAAATTGGAAATATAATCACTACTACCACTAGAACTAGTGGAATCTGACAAAATTTCAGAAGCAGCACTATTGTCTTCCTCGGATTCGGTTTCACTTTCGAACAATCTCAGTTTTTTAAGCTCGTGTGCTGCCTGTTTTTTTAATTTGGGCATCTTTCTTACAAGTTTAACATTTAACAAGTCCATACCTTGATCTTTGTTCTTTCGGTTTTTCTTTTTCAATTTCGTTGGTTCCTCACTGACACCTTGGTGTACTGGCCTCTCCAGCTCGCCTATCTTCCTCTCCCTCTCCATAATCTCTGTCCTGATACTCCCTAACTCTCGTTTTCTTCGGAGCTCGGCCTCCTTCGCCTCTAATTCCTCCAAACGCAACAATAAACGCTCCCGATCGTCCGAATGCTTGACGTCTGTATCACTCAGACGCTCATGGCTACCAAATTCGCTGGGGTCCCCCACGGGGATCTCCTTCCTGGCACTCCCCATTCCCGTTTCGTGTAGTGCCTTGTAATCCATTTCTTTCTTTTTTCGGTCTGACTTTCTTACTCAGGGTTGTAAGAACCAAAAAATGGTCATTTTGTTCACAAGGTGTATAAAGCACCAAACTTTCACAAAATAACAATCAATATATTGGCTTCCAGAAAAGTGAAAGAGACAAGCTGTTCAGCCCCTTAATTAGCATATATGAGGCCCCAAAAAGGGTCCATCAAATTAAATTGCTCTGCACACTAAAAATATGAAAACGCTGAATTTTTAAAAAAATATATAAAAATCACCAAAATTTCAATTGGAATGTCTAAATGAAGTACATATATGATATATTGTATTATGAATCCCACTATCATACATGTTATATTACAAATATGAGGCCCGAAAGGGGTATTTTTGAAAATTTCATATAATTAAAAACATGTTTGTATACTTAGTTTCAGTATTATGAATAGTTGAACAAGACAACAATAGAATGCAGACCAGTTGACCCAGTGATGCTTATGATATAATTTAATTCATTTGAAATACAACCTCTTTATTGATTGAGGCCCTTAAAAGGACATTTTTTCAATCATGAAAACGTGGATTAATTTCATATGTTCACGATGCAATCTGTAAGACATGTAAATGTCTCTAAAATGTGCAACAAATGATTTGTTAAAGTGAATTATATTTTGTTGTATATGAAAGTTTACCATATTGATACCTTAATAATAGTTCAATGTGAAAATGAGGCCCCATTTGGGGTACAAACTAAACACAATACTTTATATAAGACACACTAGAAATTAAATCAGTACATTGATTCAATACTCAAATACAAGACATATTTTATACCAATCGTAAATAATAATAAAGTAATATAAACATATAGTAAATAACTAATATTTGATTACTTTTAGTGAATTGAGGCCATATAAAGGGTTAAATCTATTTTGAAAAAAAATGGATTTAATTCATCTGTAGAGAAACGATAATAAAATATTTATATTTACTTATAGATTTAATCAAAGTGTCTGTAACAGAAATATATATAACTGTGTTGAATGTTGGTATATAAGCTATACCTTATTGTAAATAGTAACTGTGGATATGAGGCCCCATATGTGGTTTAAACTTCACTTAAGCCCATTAGCGAGTAAATAGCACATATTCAGCAAAGTAATTAAACAATTGCTAACAATATTCATAATAATCGATTTTAACATGTCGCATGCATGTTAACACCGAATATTCATTGCACAAATCGATGAGATAAAACATAATAATGAGTTGTATAGTGAATGAGATTGTACATTGTATATCAATATTAGTTCAATATTTGCATGGTTATGTTGTTATGTTTTGTAATAGATGTTTGTATCGCGTATACTTTAAAACAGCATTTAGCACTGGTATTGCTCTTCCTAATGATTGTATTTGTGTTTGAAAGTATATGTCGATGAAGTTGTTTACTAGAGGTCGATACCCCACAAGGAATGACCCTTCTTTACGGATACTCCATGGAACCATTGCATCGCAGTACATGGTTAAGTATTTATGAGGTAACATGTATCCCATGGCCATGAATTACTGAAGTAGTGCCATGTACCCCGGTACCACAAAATGCCATGAAGTTTTACATTGGCAGTGTACCTACTAATGAATTATTTGTCATTACACGAACCCAGAATATCTTTACATGAGGCCCTAACTTTTACTCTTAGAGCTAGGACTGATTTAACAGGGCAGGTTTACCAACCCCATTGAGCCAGATGTAGATGTGACAAATTGAATAGGTGGCTAATAAAGCTTGTCCCCCAATGAATTCAGAGTTAGGACATACCAAATTGTTTCTTCGTTTAGCGTCCGTCCTAAGTTCGAAAACCTATCTAGCTATCCTGAGACAAGAACAAAACACTCGTAAAATGACATAACGACTTATTTGCTCATTATTATATGGCTAACAAATGTATCGTTCAAACTGAAAAATTGTTTGTGTGAAACCTACTGCTGTGTAGGGGTAGGGTGACATCTTGATATGATAAATATGAAAGCCATATCTCAATGGATTTTGAAGATAAAAAAGGTTACAATGTTTATTGGTTATTTTTCTTCCCAAGATGCTCAAACCTATCCGTCCTCGGACGCTAAACGAAGAAATGGTTTGGTATGGCCTTACTGTGACAATTAATGTTAGGTTCCTAGCGTAGACAAGAAAATTTGTGACCATTAGTTTTGAATACCCAAATGGAACCTGAAACATATGTGTCGATGAGTGAAAGGTTACCCCTAGAGCCAGAGTATGAAATAAATGTGCCAAACATTTGAGGTACCTCAAGAGGCATGGGGCCGCTTTCAGCAGTTCAGCCATAGGACAACATTTTAACGGCCATTTTAACTTCCCCTGATCATTAGCCTAAGGAAACATGCGTTCGAGTCTCCGTGTTGAGACCAATTCTCTACTGATTAGTGTGTGTCCATCATTGAGGCCCACTGCCCTCACAGGTATCAATTCACACACTGGTATCCATTAGAAATGGTTGAATAAGAGGATGGTGATTACTTCAAAGGACCAACTATACTAGTAGCTTCTATTGTCTGCTCTGCTCTCTAGATAGAAGTTAGTTACCAATAGGACCTGAAAGGACTGTATTATGCCATAAAATACCCATATGGTTTTGAGTACACGTACCAGTGTAATTGGTGAATGTAAGTATTTTATTGGGCGAGGCAAAGCTGTAGCTTGAAAAATTAAATCTCTTCATAGGACTTCAGTTTACCACATCAGATCTGAACGGCCTGTCGTGAGTTACTTTTAAGATCTGGAAATGACGTAATGGGCATTACTGGTACACAACAGGTCTTGGTATGATTGTACTTTGTGGTGTTAACTGTATCTTAGTACATTAAATGACCTTACTCGGCAGTATTTAGTACCTCAAATGACCAAGGTCGCCATCAGCTTAAATGAATACAACATTTTAACAGTAATTGAAATCAAAACAAAGACCAACCTGAAATAATGTATCGGATTAATTGTGTACATCAGTCTATAACAATAGCTTGGTTTGATGCTATAACAACTCATAGTTCAGCTGTTTAACCACCCTTTGACATTTTTAAGCTTTTCCTGGTCATTACCTTATGAAACCCGTCCTGTGGGTGAGGTAGCCTACATCTATCTGCGGTGTCCAGGAATAAACCAACCCTCACAGGTACCAATTTACACCTTGGTTGAGTATAGCATGTGGATATTTCTTGCTCATAGAAATTAACCAGTGTTGATGCGGATGAATTTTTAAAAAAAATATGTTAAGAAATCATTATAATGTATTAGGTCATGAAAACATTTGTACTCGGTAAGAAAACATTCAAAATATAGTAATTGGCACAATTTTCACATTTAACTTTAACTTATAATGACCTCAAGTTATGATTATCAATTCAAATACACATTCTTTAAACCACGACAGGGCCTCAAATTAACATTTTACAGCTATTAGTCATAGCACAGCTGATATGCCTACAATCAAATGCACTGTGTATATGAGCTTGCTTAAATGGAGAGAAAATAATACCAATTAACCGTTCGATTTTTGAAAGATAATTACTTCATTCTGTGATTTTCTGATAAAAAATTACCCTATTATGGCCTCGTTTGTATTATATGAAATAGTTAAGTATATAATGCAGATTGTTTATACACTGTACTTACCAATGACCATGTAACTCAATATTTATCGTTAATTATCAACATTTGTTGCATTTCTATATAATATACGACTGTGTAGTGTGATGGTGAGTCTAGTAAGTGGTTAACACCACTAGCGGGGCCTCACTGTCATATTTTATTATTAATTAAGATTGTAAATTATGATAACCAATTCAACATAATGTACAAAACAGTTATAGATTATTTGCGTAACAATTGAGAAAATAATAATGTGTACATTATATACAGATGAATTTGTGAAATCAAGTACACATTTGGGGCCTCATTTGTACAAAACAAGGGCCTCACATACATGTTTTATTGGTTTTTATATAGGTGGTCGACTTGATGTGCAACTATGCTATGTTTGGTGATTTATATACATGTGACCATCCATTTTATTTTTCCTGAATTCGGGCCTCATTTTGTGTTAAAACCACCAATGGGGCATCTTTTCCAAGTTTTATTATTACAAAAAGCTGCAAATTTCAAGCACTCAAATTAATCACTTTATATATTATGACTCAATGTGTTTTGCTTCACAATCAGGAAAATAATCATGTATTTATACTGACGGGTAGGTGGAGATTCTCATACACCTTCGGGGTCTCATTTGGGCAGGAGACAGGGCCTCTCATGGCTGTCTCTTTGGATTTTTTTCATCAGACTGACTTATAGAGCAACTGCGCCAAATTTGGTGCTTTATACACCATGTGAACATTCATGGCTCTTACAACCCTGAGTATATATTATTTAGTTTTTATTTTCCCGAATTCGGGCCTCATTTTTTGTTTTTACCACTAGCAGGGCCTCATTTAAGTGTTTAAGTATACCAAAATGCAATATATTTCAAATGTCACCATTACTCATAATATTTACTAAGGTTTCATAAGTTTTGCTTCGCAATCAGATGAAAAAAACATATATTTCTACCAGGGAGTATGTACACTCTGAGGTACCCCTTTGGGGCCTCATTTCAGCAGGAGACAGGGCCTCGATCGAGTGTCTCTTTGGATTTTTTTAATCAGACTGACTTAAACTGCAACTGTGCCAAATTTGGTGCTTTATACACCTTGTGAACATTCATGGCTCTTACAACCCAGAGTATCTATCTCCCATTTATACACAAATGTCTATTTTCAATGATTCTATTACAATTTACAGTGATCAATTGTCTGACCGGTAGGCTACCTACAGGCGCCTTTTCGCTATTCACGTATACTACAATCCAATATAAATAGTTCTTTATTTGCTTCAGTATTATAATGATCCGTATTAAAACTTGGGCCACAGTCAAAGCCCTCAATATTCAAACAGTAATAAACAACTGTGACTTCAACAAATTTTTTCAATCGACTTATTAACAAAGAGGTGTCGGAAAACTGTGACTTTTGGCGGGTGTTTTATCTATAAATACCCCCGCGCAAGGATATGAGTGTTTATTAACCACTCGACCAATGAAAAAGTCAGTAACAATTCAGCTTCAAACGAGGCCATACTATCAACAAACACAATTTTGAACCTATAGAAATTAATATTGCGACGCAGAATTAAATGACTTTATTGATAAATAAAATGCTGTAAATTTATGGCAAAATAGAAGATATCTTAAACCAAGAGGTTGTTTTTTATTCTAAATTACATACTTTAACTAACCCCGATGTCACACAAATTAATAACTATATTCATAATGTTGAAATAGACAGAAAACTTACAACAGCTGAGGCCGATAAATGCGAAGGTCTTTTTACTATTGAAGAATGCACAACTGCAGTTAATTCTATGAAAGACAATAAGAGTCCTGGTTTAGACGGACTTACTTCTGAGTTTTATAAAACATTTTGGCATCAATTAAAATACATTTTAACATCAGTCTTTAATGAGGGGTATGAACAAACTCAATTATCTAACTCTCAACGTTCTGTTGTTTTATCTCTTCTATACAAAAAGGCGACCCAACGCACCTTGAAAACTGGAGATCATCTCACTTCTTAATGTTGATTACAAAATTGCTGCTAAAGTATTAGTTAATAGACTACATACAGTTATTGATAAATTAATCAGTAATGGCCAACAAGGCTATATAAAAGATAGATTTATTGGCTACAACTTACGTCAAATACAAGATGTAATAGAATATACAAATTTATTAAACCTAAATGGTGCCATATTGTTTTTAGATTTCCGTAAAGCATTTGATACTATTGAACATAAATTCCTTTCACAAACTTTTAACAACTTTGGCTTCAAAGATCAGTTTATTCACTGGATCAAAACTTTATACAACAATGCTCAAACTTCGATTATTAATAACGGATGGGTATCTAAACCCTTTTCTACAGAGCGCGGAGTAAGATAAGGTTGTCCATTATCCGCCCTACTTTTTAAAATGGCTGCAGAACTAATGGCAACTAATATAAGAAAATCAAATATCATTCATGGTATATCCGTAAAAGTCGATAATTCGAAAAGAGAATTAAAAATTTCTTAACTAGCAGACGACACAACGCTCTTTCTTCGAGCAAAACAAGATATCCTCAATGCTTTAAAAATAATTGAAGATTTTGGCTTAGTCTCTGGACTGAAATTAAATAAAAAATAAAACAGAAGCAATGTGGATAGGAAAAAGTAAACAATGTATAGATTGCATCGGTAACATATTTTGGCCACGAAAGCCTATTAAAGCACTGTTTATTTATTTTGGTCACAACAAAATTGAATGTAACAAATTAAACTGGGAAACTAAATTAGAAAAATGTAAACAATTGATTAATAGCTGGTCAAAACGTAAACTAAAATTTTATGGGAAAATCATAATAATTAAAACCCTCTTATTACCAAAGTTTACGTATATGTTTCAGTCCTTAGTAGTTCCGAAGCAAATATCAGATAAAATAAATACCATTTTATTCAAATTTTTATGGAGCGACAAACGAGAAAAAATTAAAAGATTAACTTTAATTGGCAACCGATCGCAAGGTGGAATAGACATGATCGATTTAGAATCGTTTATATCGTCCATAAAACTTAAATGGGTAAAATCATTAACAGACGATAAATTTTCCAGTTGGAAGCTTTAGCCCCTATTCTTCTTCCAAGAATTCGGTCAAAAATTTTTCATATTCAAGTCTAATATTGATAACATTAAAAATCTAAATACGTTATTTTTACCGGAATTTTATAAAAATGTTCTTGATATCTGAATAAAAGCAAAATACATCAACGAACACAAATCTCCAAAATCAGCAGTTAACATTAGAAAAGAAATAATTTGGGGTAACAGGTTCATTAGAATTAAAAATAAATGTTTATTCTTTAACAATTGGATAAATTCAAACATTATTTTCATTAATGACTTAATAAATGATGATGGTGTATTACAGGAAAATTTGATATATAACAAACTAAATAATAAATCAAATTGGATAGCCGAAATAACACTATTAAAGAAATGTAATTAGTGAAAACACAACTTGGTATCACTGTCTTTCAATGTAGTATTCATACGCAAACCAACAAAAATATATATGACGAATTTATCAAAAATAAGTTCGTAAAGCCATGAATACATACCTATTGGAACTCACAATTTGACAGACGTATCAGAATTTTGGAATGTATGCAAATCTTATTGTAAAAATAATACTGATCATTTATTAAGTAAAATAAAAGAACATATCAATTAATCTTAAATTAGCTTGCATGTAACAATATTGTTATTTTTTGTATTGTAGTGATTATTATACATTAATTGCTTGTATTGTATTATTGTGCCAATACCATAAACCATGTTGTTACCATTCTTTTATTGAATAAACGGGGTTAACCAAGTTGGTTCCTCAAACGTAAAAAAAATACTAATATATGCACACTAACATAAACATCGATACATAAGAGATCGTCTTAGATAGTGCACAAATACATCAATAAGGAACAAACACATACATTGAGATATAAATACATACTAGTGTGCATACACACATATATATAGATTGAGACACTAACGCTAACAAATATCTAGACAAACAAACAGATGTCGACAGAGACAAACACAGCATACACACAGACATCAGAACATACAAATTTGTATGTGCATGCAACTGTATTTGAAGATAAAAACTTCCTGATTAATAAGGTGCAGCTCCTAGACATATAGTAATATCAAGGTTGTATCACATCAGCTGACCAAAATATAGAACAAGTTATATATTTTAAGACGATTGAATCGCGTTAAATACAGAGAAATAAAATATGTACCTACCCATGCGCATTACAGGCATTGTGATAAAGGGTACAAGAAAGACAACTTATGCTTTACTCGAACATTCCAAAATTATCACACACAGTTCTGTCCCTTTGCACAGCAATAAATTATATACAAACATCCAACTGCAGCAGCTATTATAGTATTAACGAAAATAATTAAATATCTTTAGTACATGAGAGAACATTTCCTAAAAAAAGGCATAGCAATGAACTAGATTTGATATCTAACTAGACACTCCTAGGTTATAAAAGGGATAATTTTAATAGAACAAAAAGATTTAATATACAGGTAGATGGCTAGACTTAGTACAACTATTAACTGAGCTTGTTGAGAGGTAAAACATTTAATAATTAGGTGGTACATATAAATATTATAAGTTTTAGATCTACTTAAACTTCTAAATAATAATATCGGCAACAAATGAACATGGATCTAATTTTGCCATTAGTTTTAGTTACCCTCTCAAATATTGTGAGCATAACAAAAGTCAAGTATCATCCATAATGTTTGAAAGGTACAAGTGTACAGTAGCATATCATCAAATTGGAGGAATTTGCAATTAACAGGATTTAACATTAGATTGAACTACCATATATTTCTCTTCTTATCTTTCGTATACTTCCATTCGTTTACTGTACCTGGTTTCCAGAGAGAGAGAATGTCTTTGTTAATTATTCTCAATTGATTTTCTGCACTCTGATGTTCACATTTAGCGAGTTTTAGTTGTCCAGATAATTGTGCCTTTTCAAGTTGATGTTCCAAAGATGTTTCTGATATTTTTAATTTATGATCATACATTTCTTTTTGGCTTTTCGGTTTTAGTTTCACTATTTTCTTTTTCCTGTATGCTTAATTTATTCCTTAGTGATTGCACGTCCTTATCTTGTTTTGATTAACCCTCTTTCAACTCCTTTTTCAAAGAATTGATTTTACGCTTAAAGCCTTCATAATCTTTTTCCGAGTTTTGGTCATCACTGTTCTTTTTACTTGATTCAACAGGTTGCGTTGCTAGTTTGTTGGAGAATGTTTTGCCCAGACCAGTTATTTGTTCTAAGACTTCGACAAATCCAGTTTGTATGATATCAATGTTATTTTCAGTTTGAGTTTCGGTATTTGTACATTTAATGGCTTCAGTTTGACTTAGTGAGTCGGATGTAATAGCATCATCTGTCTGATGCTGGGTATTCAATCTCTTTACGTCAGAAAATATGGTGTCATCAACCTGCAACCATGGGTTCTAAAGGAGTTTTGATACATTGTTTACATGAGTATATTTTTGAAGTACTGTGATGAAAGAAGAGTTGGTATGTTTTCCATATGTTGCATTGAAAATGTTTAATTTGTAGCTTTTATATTGAGTTTAAATGAATTTCCTGGAAAAAAATCCACAAACTGAAATCTGTTCAACTTATCTTCATAGTATTTCGTACTCGTTATACCAACTTATTTACGCACTTACATGTATTTTCATTTCAGCAAATGTCTGCATATCTAACTAATCAAAATGTTTGCTAATTGCAGACGACTAGAACTGTTATGTATATCTATGCCGTTGCTTTTTCGTTAAAGCTACACACTTACGAATACACTCATAAGACAAAACATGTTCAGTAATCGGTGGCCCGAAATATAGGAACGAGCAGTCCTATCATGAAACTTCAATGGATATACTGATGGCAGATCGATCGCTGAATTGTACGTAACTTCTTTATTATGAAACTGAAGCATATCATGTTGATACTAATTTTCGTAATAAGACAATCGGCTACGTGTTGGTGTTATTTTCTATGTTAAATTCTGATTTTTTTCCAAGCATAAAAATGTTGATCGCCGTAACTCATTGTTTTACACAAATTAAAGGTCAATGCATTAGTGCGATACATTGACTGATACATTTAAAGGATAAATTAATGAAAATGATAAATTAGTTCTTATAAAGAAAGGTAATTGTGATAGTCCGATTTGGTATGAATCTACTGAAATGCATTGAAATTGAAGTTTTTGTATAACAATCTGATTATACATGACGCTGTTTAAGATAACATGACGTTGGTTAGAAACTTATTAAACAAGACATGTTCGCCGTTATATCAGCCCAATTGTTGTAAATTTTAAAGATCACAGTGACCTTGGCCTACTGACCTCATTTACTGTTACTGGCTAACGTCCGTGTACAGTTTGACGATAGGACACATTTGGTCTAAAAAATGTTACGGTCACAGTGACCTTTGACCTGCTGATCTCAAAATATCTTGTGGTCATTGATTGTTTCTGATTAACCTTCATGCAAAGGTTAACGATCATATGGTAAAGTGTGCTTGAGTTATTGAACGGAAAGCATTTGGTCTAACAACATGCAGACAGACAAACGGACAGTCAATAGAAAAGCAATTTATCAATCATCGATGATGGCATGATAACCTAAAACATATTCCAGATTCGTTTTATTCCAGGAAATTCATTTCAACTCAACATGAAATCGGCAAATTAAACATTTTCAATTCAACGTATGGAAAACACCTACAACATATGCAGAGCATGCTGTTTTTTTACAATAAATACTTTTCTGACCAACAAATCGCAGTTAAATTTGAAACATGTGTATTGAATATGTGTGTAATGAAAGGTTTGTTATTAAGAGGTTAATACACGACAGAGCCGGGCAGGAAGGCGATAATCGGCCCGGAAAATTAATAATCACCGCGAGGGCTTAAGCCCGAGGGTGATTATTCATGCCGGGCCGATTATCAACTTCCGGCCAGGCTCTGAAGTGTATTAAAGTCTTTAATACAATTGTTCGATTCCAAAACTCAATGAAAGTAACAGTTACTCACGCTTAGTTCAGTTCGTAGATATCTAAAGTACATTTATGCTGAAAATCTTATAATTCTCACAATTGCCAAAGGAATTCTAACTCTGTGTAACGTAACGTCATATTTTAGCTCTAACATGACGTCATTTTAGATCAAACGTGACGTCATGTTAACTTGGATAACGTAACGTGCGCCAGTTCAGCCGGCCGATTACGATTATGAGATTGCGGACCGGGCGGATAGGCGATAATCAATCACGTGATGGTCATAATCAGCCTAAAATAGGCTCATTTTTGTTACTATATATAGTAACAAGTGTATTAAATTTCTATAACAATACTCAAACAAATGAAGTGAAAATACAAAAGATTTTCTCGTGGTGATCAAACTGTGGCGAATTTTCAGCCACACCGCCTGACGATGAATCAGTTTTTCTCCGTTATTGCTACACGTACAGATAAGATAAATACACGTACATGTTTGGAAATGTATAAAGGGTGGCACTGCTTTCAGATATTTGGGCAAAACAATTTGATTGACGAGTGACGTAGCCACGAGTGAAAATATAAGACAGCAACTCACGAGGTGAATTATCAAACATACACGGTAAAATACTAATATTCTATTTATTTCATGCTTCTAATAGCTTAGATGGTGGAAATGCTCCACTTTATGCCTGAAATGTTTTGCGTGCCTTCGTTTTCTCACCATGCACGCGTCGAGTTGCAATCAAATAGTTCTTCTGCAATTGTTTCAATTTCGTCCATTTGTTTAACATTTATGTACATATAATGTTCTGTTATTTGTTAAAGATTAAGAGAGCAAGTGAAAATGCTTATTATTTTATTTTTGGCGGCGGGGGAATTTGTTTTTTTATTAAAAATAGTCCGTTTGCGTGAAATTAGGAACTGTGAAATTATTAACGGTGTAATTATCGGGGTTAATCCACCGTTATTCCGCCGTAAACCACCGATAAGCATGAAATAAATAACACAATATGTCGCAGTCTTGTCGGGTCGATGAGCAAACATAAAGCGTCACGTGATATCCGTGTATAGTTTATTTTTAAGCTCATTCCTTAACTTCAGTGTTGTTGATACGAAATTACAAAATGGAAGTTATTAAAGTGTTCGGTATTTTTCTTACTGTCTTGTCAGGTACAGTTGTTTTTGTATAGTTTTTAGTTATTATTGTATTTCGATATTTTAAGTGATTTAAACCATTCAACTATCCAATTGTATTTAATATTTTCCTACTGCTATAAGCAGCTTGATAAACTGTGTATGTGTTTACATTAAATTGTATATTATAAGGAAGATTATTAATAACGCGCTGTCACATTTCAATATTTTTAAATAGACCTGCACTGTTTGGTATGTTAGCTGTATATGTTTAGCGCGATTAGAAAAAATAGTCAACTAATAGTTGAGAATGTGTTTGTCTTATTTACTAAACTAGAACCTACTAGACATCATAACATAAGGCTGTATTATATATATTATCACCTGGTCGTATATTATTAATTACGTAGTCTGCAACCCCAGGTTACGTTACAATATTTCCTCCAATTCTTACGAAATTTTATCTTAAAATTTTACCTACAAACCCCACATGAAGTTATAATGAGATCATGAACAATAATAATATGTAGACATTCAAATTAAAATGTCAACCAAAGGTACACAATATCACATACCTGAAAAAATATATACATAAATGAATTAATATTAAAGTCACAGTATGAAAATAAACACAATAAAAAATAGTTCAGACGGTTGATTCAACAGTCAAAATGTTGTTAACACGAACAATAAATTTCATTGGGTACACGTCCGATTGGTCCTCCCCACACATTGTGGTTAAAGTATTATCGGCACTATAACTGTATATATTGGTGAAAATGCTGATTTAAATATAGAATTTAGAAGAACTTGCTCGATGGTTTGTACTGTATCCCCGCCACATCCTTGAAGAATAAGTTCTAAATCATTACGTTTTCTTTGTGGAAATATACGACACACATGTCTATCGGTTGTTGATGTTTCATTATACGGCACACATGTCTATTGGTTGTTGATGTTTCATTATACGGCACACATGTCTATCGGTTGTTGATGTTTCATTATACGGTACACATGTCTATCGGTTGTTGATGTTTCATTATACGGCACACATGCCTATCAGTTGTTGATGTTTCATTATACGGCACACATGTCTATCGGTTGTTAATGTTTCATTATACGGCACACATGTCTATCGGTTGCTGATGTTTCTTTGAAGAATTTTGAACTTAATTTTAGTTTTCGTAAAATGGTCCATTACGTTTGTGATATGACGCTAGATATATTCATAGCTTTATGGCGCGCTGTCTTTGATGGTGAAACACGTTCAGTGTCATGACAACTCCTGTCGTCGGAATAGGATGGCGAAACCGATCTGTAATCGCGGAGTGATGTAGATAAACGTCCACTTTCATCTTCAGGATAGCTAAATTGTTTGTTTGTTTTAATAGTGTTGGTTGTAAAATAGTTTATATGGGTTCATGATACTTGTTGAATGTCAACTTCACGCATACTTTTAGAGAACACGACAGGACTAGTTATGTATCATAGCGTCAAATGGTTCAGTAGTTTGGTGTCGTCGTTGTTGTTATTGTTGTTGTTATTTCCATGTGATCGTCATAAATCTCCAGTACTTCATAATGACGTTTGGAAGTCTGATACATAACTTTATTTGATGGCATTGACAAACATATAAAACAATTTTAACTGAGGCGGAAAGGCTAGCAATGAAATAAGATCAAAATTGCTCTCTTCATATAAACTTAATGAATAGTCATGAACCAACTACACCCTATTTCAGTAACTTAGTTATATATTTTAAAATAAGAAACTATGCGTCCATATAACATGTTTAGTTCTCAACGTGATTTTAATCAATCAATATCTATACTCAAACAATACTTTTCATAACACATTGACATGTACTTTGTAAAATGTCGAACATAAAAACATTGCCCTGTTCATAATTTACATTCCGGGTAATTAGAAAAATAAGTCAAGTTAAACATGAATCAACAAAATGCTCCTACTATGCGGTAAGCTTACACAGCTTAAACACAGGTGGCAGTATCAGTGTTTGGTCCGCAAACGATTAAATAAAATAATAAAAAATATATAAAAATGTCCGTACTGAACTAATATACTAACATTATCAAGGTATAAAGCGTACTATATGTCTATATGCCAAAGATTGTGGAACATTTCATCTCGTTGTTTCAACATAAAATACGGGCGCTGAAGAAAAATTGCTATACAAGTCATTCAAATAAACTATAAGATATTAATTCTTACCGAAAATCTCGTTCAATTGTATCTTATAACTGCGAAACAGCAAAACAGTGTTACTTTCGTTATTTAACTTCGCTCAAGGTCATTTTATTTATGCACTGGTTACCCGCTGCGCTCACAGTATCGTAATCATTGTTGGGAACCAAGCCTATTGTAAGATGCAATGTTCCACAATCTTTGGACATAGACATATACTACGCTTTATACCTTCTTAGTGTACAGGGAGTTAGATAGACAATCGATATATATACAGTCCATGTAGTGTATTAGCTCAGTGACAGATTTGTTATTTTTCTTTTCCAAACACTGATACTGCCACCTGTGAGCTTAAATAATGCAACTGTAACATTATGTTATGTCAATTTAGGAACAAAACAAACGACACGAACGTGGTGTCCTAATATAGATCTGACACAATAATTATGTCATCTACCGTTATCTCTCAAAACAAAATAAGTACCTGACCCCTGGCCATGTATAAATGCGAGTCTCAATTTGTAAAACATACTTAACTCTAAGTAAGATGATATCTACATAATATTTATATAATAACGTAACAATCAATTGGTCGCGTAATGAACAAGTCGCCCCAATTACATCAAATGAGGTTGTTTAATCGAGAATTCTAACGCTTATAACAAGTACTGCATTTCTCTTGATGCTATCGTTAATCACGATACCAATTAATCTTAATCGGATGTACGTATACGTTATTCCATGCGTCATCAAATATATCGATACTGATTAATACATCAGCAGATTATCGATTTCACCACATGCAACGCAACTAATTGCGCATTATTCGATCGCGTCTCTAAAACTACTGCGTTACTCTATAATTCATTCAATCACAATGTCATTATCTTATCTGCATGTCTATGTTATTATCTCATTACTAGACCGCAATTAATTGTCAACATTTAATAAAACACGTACATACTATGCAGTCGAACAGACTAGTTAAAATTATACCACGCATATTCATGATAATTTTCAGTACTCATTAATATAGCCGATATCGATAAACTCAAATATCATAACCAATATATACTCTTAATAATTCCCGCAAAATTATGCAATTGGTGTACATGTCTATGGCCCGTAGTCACATGTCGTTCCTCCACTCCAACTTGACTCACCCTAACCTAAGGGAGCCTCAAGTGTAGCTGGAGTGACGGTCGAGTTAGTGAAGCTCGAGTGGAGATTTAGTATTCACATACATTTATCGACCTCCACTTTCTCTAGTGGGTGACTGTTAATACATGGTAGGATAGTAAACTGTGTAAACAATCCATGATAAATTATCGATTCTAACACAATTCGCGGATTAATCCAATACACAAAGAACGAACCGAACCATGTTTTATTGCCCCCATAAAACATACCTATCAAATTGGCTGTTTCTATTTACGCCCCAGTATCACTTGACATATTTATGAATGAATGAACGTAAACTTTATGTGAAGTAAAATTAAATACGCGTCACGATGACAAGGCGAGTTGCACGAGAATCCAGTGTTACTT
The DNA here is from genome assembly GCA_963678985.1 of Spisula subtruncata. Lineage (NCBI taxonomy): Eukaryota > Metazoa > Mollusca > Bivalvia > Venerida > Mactridae > Spisula > Spisula subtruncata. The sequence goes on from OY787661.1 coordinate 58,409,950, forward strand.
CTATGACGCATCTATTTTTAGAAACTCCAATGTACTCTAGAAACCAGGTTTTATTAAAGCTTCTGATAATCAATCCATTTATAGTTTTCATTTAATGAAATAGATACCATATACTCGTGTTATTAAAATTGTTTCAATGTTTAACTTCAGAAAATTACGAAGGTCGTTTTCATTAACGAGGGAGGTAATTGTACCAGCTAATAAGCCACTCAATTTCATCGTGGAATTATGTTCAATGTCAAATGGGTGAAAATGGAATGCGCGCAGTTAAATAGAGCGGGATATTATCGTATTTAGAATCGAAATAAAAACTCTGTTCTTGTATATTGTCGGTGAATAAAACACAGGCACTCCATTCATTCGTAGGCGCATTCGCTTGGACGCAACTCCTACATTTTTCGTCGGATTCTCTTCAAACTTTCACACTTCGACAACCCAGTAACAAAGAATTATATTGTTCCTGGACAACCTTAACATGTAGTTGTGCAAAAAGGAAGCAATGTGCGCTGCGTAGTCCCTCGTAAAAGTAAGAATGCTCACGTGGTGAAATAACTTGCGCAAAATACATTTGAATCTCAGTTTCCACCAACCATCATTATGCCATATGCAAAAGCTTCATGTCTCTGGTTCATACGCTTGGATAGACACAAGAAACAACAGTGTATTTAATATAAATGACGATAGCAATATATGCAACAAACCAAGTTATATTTCAATACAACATATCACAATACATTTTACTCTCCATACATAGGTGGGGTACAACCGCATCAGCAAATATTCGGCGCGTGTTACGTGTCAGATTAAACAGAAAACATGTTGGTTTTACGCTTCTTGGAACTTTAGATTAAAGTTTTTCCTGGCCAAACTATCCAAACACATCAATGAAAATACCCGATGTAGATATTAATCACCGGTCGTATTTCATACAATCTATTCCTTTGAATGAACAATTACCTTTTGAAATGAATATGATATGGAATAGTTTATGGACTAAGTATTCATGTGTGGAATGAATAACACCAACCTCAGATCGTTGTTTGATTCTTTTCATTGTCAATGTCCGATTTTACAGGTACACTAAGGGCTCAATATACTGTGTTTATGTTTTTCAATCGTTGATTACCCCAGGTTAAACAACATTTTCAGATAAAAGTAACGAAACATGGATTTAGTTACAACCCCACATCCCTATATCATGAAACGTTTCACTTCACTGAACACAGGTCAGATGTATGCTGTGCAATATGCAGTTACAAGACGGTATAATGGTATTTACATGTAAAAACCGATCTAATAGCGCATGACGAAAACTTATCTTACGTAATAACGGAACATCGAATTTTTCAGTCATTAGGTCGTGTCATAGTATTTACAACCCCTAAATTTATAAGAATGCATGGTTAGAACAAAATTAACACGAATTTGCATTGTTTTTGTGTGGTTTTAAGACCAGACACTCCGTGTGGTTCTGATAAACATATATTTCCTTCGTTATGCCCGATTCGTAAGGTGATACTGCTGTGACTTGAAGCTGTGTGAATGTTATAACTGTAGAAGCATACTTTTTAGAAAGTCCTCTTCAAACGATGATATATGAACCGTTCCGGTGATCGATTTGTAGGTCACGGGAACAGGATCCCTGTTGTGAGGGTTGTAATGGACTAAGCTAAGATGTTCCTCATCAAGCGACATAGTCAACCTGTCGCGCGCTTCATTAGCATGATAATGACACTAAGTCAAATTAAAGGTCTTGCCATAATATTCTGTGTAATCTGATAAAAAAATCTAAATAACTTATTAAATATAAGTACCTTAAACACTTAACTGATACATGTTACTGCCTCTTCCGTGAAGTAACCTTTGTGAAACCCTCTTCCGTGAAGTTACCGTTGTGAAAATCTATCAATGATACATTTTAGTCCTGCAATTATTTCGCAGAATTGTGAGTTTAAAGTATGAAAAAATGGAACTTAGTCTGTCTGTCAAGGGTCACAATTAGATATAGACCTATTTTCCAAAATATCCCTATCCGCCCCTTTTCAATCGTCCTCGACATCCACCTACCACTTTACATCAACAATTACTGACTTGATGAGTTTAGACCACGAACTTGATGCTTGTTGCAGTGATGTCCAGTGCGATACCCATATTTGATCATGACTTTAAGTCCATCCTCATTATTCATGTTTTCAGGCCAAAGATTCAAACATTGTCCCCGACAATATCTAGCTTAATACACTTGACTTTTGGTATGCCCTATCAGAGCTGATTCATCTGAAGGAATGTTTATAATTAGTTTCATTTCTTCATCGACATTAATACACTCACTTAACTTGTTAACTGTTAGCGATAGTTCAAACTTAAATTGGTTCGAGCCATTTCTGGACCAGAAATCATTCAACGTAGTAATTTTGTCAAGTTTTCGGTCAATCCAATTACACCACCTCTTCACCTTTCACAAGTTTGCTGTTTTGTTCTTGCACATAAGCATTGGCAATTCATGAAAACTTACTTTGTGCTTTGCGAATGACAAAATTGCCTTTAATGAATTCAGATGGAGCCGATTTGGCAAATGCACCATTATCACTAAAATGATCCGGAAGAAAGATAGAATAATTTGGATGACCAAAAGCAAAGATCCACGGAATCAATTTAGCTAGTTTTTTGTATAGCTCAACATGGCTCCACGTTATTATGAGCGAACGAATATATATTATGACTCGTTAATTGAACAGAACAGAAATAAAACAATGGATTCTCGCCTTTCTCTGTTGTCGCCTGCACTCGTCAAAACTAATGTCAGTCCCAAGAAGATCATGGCAATGGCCGAAATGTCTCCGTATCAGCATGCTCAGCACACAAACTATAAAAATATGTGAATGAATAGTTCTTGAGTCATGCGAAGCGGTGCCTTCTGAAGCTACATTAGCATACGTTAGACCACTTGTCCAACTTTTTTTATCTGACTAGTCACCGATTGCTCTCAGAGTTGCAGATTCAATATGACGACAGCCTCGTCAGCATGACTCTTACAGAAGTTTTCCGGCCAATTCCATTGAATATAAAATTATTTCGTTAGAGCATCCAATAGTTGGTCGCAAGCCAATACAGGTACCCGACCATGATCGAGAAGTCACACATTGTTTAGCTATGCTACATACGGTATCATACGGTATGTTTTGCGTCCTCATATAGTTATGGTAGTAGAGAAGACATAACGCTTACATGGTCCGAACTATTAGCATGCTACAAGTATGTAAAACATAGTGATAGTATATCACAATACATGTCCATAGTGTAACCGTCAGTTGTATCCACGCCCCTTCCCGGGGATGGGCCAAGATTTGTACTTATGGGTTGTCAAAACCCTGGCCCTGCGGGGGACAACTGATGGTAAAATAGTCGGTATTTCCCCGGGCCCTGAGAAAAAAATCCCAACATTCCCTGACAGGGTGGGGGATGGAAGGTAAAAACAGCACCGTTTCCCCGGCTATCCATGACCCATACCCTGGATGGGTGGAGCCGTGGATGCAACTGACTGGTACACAGTACAGATGGTATTGTATCGCGCGGGGTTCTTTACAGGATACCCGAAACACTCTTGTTTCATATCTTGTTTTAAATATACTTGTTTAGTTGGGAGTGCGGATTACTGTTCGTACATTGACGACTATTATTACGAAGATGGAAATGTGTCTGCGGGTACCATGTATTGTAGTGGCGGATGTTGTGGGGACATCTACGGTCGATATTGTTGCTACTATGATTACTACCAAGACTACACGTATGTACGAGTATTGTATTAGAATTGTCAAAAAATGCCGGTGTCCGTTTTCTAAGCGCTTTCCAAGTAAAGGGATGTAACCAATGTCATCTGGAATAAATTGAACGGAATGTTACTTAATGAAGGCTTGTGAAAGCGTTTTGATTAGGTATTGAACACCCGATCAAGGTCAATATTCCGTGTTTAACACCCAAGTTTATAAACTGTCTTCAACATACTTATAACGCTTCTTTTTGTGGAGATCAAACAAAATCGCAGACCGGTAAATATTTTACTAATTTGAAATTAAATAGTGTTATGGCATTAATAACAACAATTACCACACCGTCGAATATTTTTGTTCTCAAATCGTATTTGGTCTATCGGTCGCAAACACTTTGTCTATTTATATAACGAGTGTTTCGTCTTCATGGCGATTGTGTATGAGCACATAACGCATTTTAAAATTGATTAACGAATTTCTCAATGTTTCTTATTAAGGTAGGTGTGGAGTTGCATATATTTGTGTTTCTTGCAGCCCTGTTACTGCCATTGTTGGGATTGTGATCGGATGTGTGTGCGGTCTGATCCTGATTGTTTCTATTATCATTGCTGTGTGTTGTTGTCTAAGGAAATCCAGGGGCCAAGCTGGACAAGTCTGTCAACCAGCACAACCTAGTAAGTGACTGTGTTTAAAATAATTAAACACAAAATTTATTATGAATATTTGGAAATAAATGTATTCAGCAAAAGCGACAGCAAAATATTTGAATGGGATCATGGTATAAACGGATTGTCATGTAAATTGACGTCTCCATTGACTGTTTTGGCGATCCTGTCTGTATTATCATCAGCCTACATGAACAGATCCAGCCTGCTTTATACGGATACATACCGTGGTATTGGAATGGCTGTTTTGTGTGTGATAACACTTACGTACGTAGAACCATTATGATCAGACTACATTTGGGAATACCTAATAATATTGGTATTAACAAGACGGGGTTCCAAATGAATATAACATAGACGTAATGCCAAACATTTTTCGAAATAAACAATTTCAATTAAGTACTCGAATACGTACTCATGATATAATGTATTGGTTGGCTGAAGACACAACATATTCATATTCGGTAATAAATCGGACGTTGAACGTAGCATACAACAGGAACAGCAAAGCTTTATCGTCTCATAAGCACAAAATAGGGATCTGTGTAGTAAATTTTAAGGTTAAATTTGTTGTTATCTTTTCCCTGGAAGTTTTTCGTAAAAAGGGATATTGGAGTCCCACTCCCTTTTGTACTCAAGTTTAACGCCAGTTTCCAGCAAATGTTGTTTTATCCGTAGACTGGTCGACCTTACAGTTTTCGTGGACAAATTAGGATCTATTTGCTCATACCTTTTTAATTTCAGGTTTGAACATAATGTATAGTGTTCCTAACTCAACTATCACCTATGGAACGCCAGTCGGATACAATAATGCGGGATGCATGCAGTCATCCACGATGCCTGTTGGCACAGCTATTCCGCCATCTACCATGCAGCCAAATGCCTACGCCCAAGCTCCTCCGACAATCCCCATGCAGCCGAATGTCTACGCACAAACACCGCAAGTCCCAATGCAGCCGAATCCTCAGCCGAATGCCTACGCTAAAGCTCCAACCTCAATACAGCCGAACCCATACAAACAAGATCCATCGGAGCCACAAACATCAGCACAGCAACCAAGTCAATCGACTGTGGATATGGAATAAATATACCACGTTTTTCGAAATATGGACCGTATATTGAGGATGTAAATACTGATGAGTTGACTGCCTCAGTATAGGATTCAATTGTCTACTGATCAGCCATAAACTTTTTTTTTCCTTATTGATGAGACAAACTATCCCCCATCATATCTACTGCATATTTCCAATCTGCATCATAAGGCGCTTCTTATGGATCTATTTCATAAAAATTGGAGCTTGTCATGTTGACCAAACTGAAGAACAAAGTTGAAAAAGGTTGTTTTACCATTAGTAAAGAATAATTGTTAGACAGTTTTCTTGTTTTCTCCAAATATTGATTTTGTAGTTACGACATTTTCATTCTAAGCCAGCGATATGGGAGACAATTTTTTTTATCAAGGTCGGATATATTTTGCGGGCTGGAAAAATGCTTATCTGGGCAGTGAGTAAGCATGTAAAAAAGTTATGAAAAGAACCGACAGGGAAGGTAGCACTCAACCTAACCAGCCGAGCACAGAAATAAGAAACACCACGACACAACTACCCTGAGCAATGCCCACACAAAACAATGCCAAAACACGTACATGCTCATTATTTTTAAGCATAATATTCAGAGATAAAGTTCTTATGCCAAAACGAAGAAGATGACTTGCTTTTATAAGCAGCATCAATGCGGTATAACGTACACCGGATATTGCTATCAAGATGAATAAAATTATCAATTTTCGCGACATTGTAGTGTTGACAAGGGTAAGTTCAGATTCGATTTTTAGCCTTCCTGAGTGTTTTAAATGCAAATTTAATACAAATTAATACAAAAGTATCTCCTTTATTAATGTTATTAATGTTCCTAGTCCGTGAAATCGGTAAATTACCAGGAGTTTCTTAAAAGGGTGATTCAAAGACCAAACTCGTATTTTTACTCACGCAAAAAGTAAGCTGGGTCAGTCAAAATAAGATGTTTTTGTTTATATTCTTCGTTAAAATACACAACTTGAATCGAACGAATTGTTATTCCTGTTATAAAGATTATGTTGTAAATGTAGTATCCGAAACTAATAGCAAATTACCGTGTACTGTGAGATTAAATACAAGTGTTAGTGTACATAGTATTGTTATATAGTTGCTCACTGGTCTACGGAGTATTGCTGTGTAGTGTACAGAGTATTGCTTTTAAAATGTAGTGATAACTTGTCACACAAATTGAAAAGATGCAATGTATAATCATTGTTATTTGGTAAAAATAACTTATATTGTGTAGTTCTTTACCTGTTGAAATCGGAATGTACGGACTACATGAAACGATTAAACTGCCCATTTACATACTTTATTTAATCATTTTAATGAGCCATATTCCGTACACAAGCGTCGAACCAATGTGCACTACTCTGTACAATAAACAGCAATACTATGTACAGGCACTTGTAGCTGTTTCGGTGTGTATCTTAGTTGTTTTTCGATCATTTTTTCTGAATTTGGTCACAAGACTTTAGTGTTCATTATAAACAAATGGTCAGTTAAAAATATCGACATTTCGGTAATTCAGCCATTCCAGAAGCTTATAAATACAGTACTGCTGTCAATATTTGCGATTGAGTAGCGGCATAATACTGGATCATTTGAACCTCCGTATGAATATCTGATATACTAATGTGTGCTATAGAGTTACAAAAATTCCCGAAGAAGTTAAAACTCAATTAGGATATACATAAGTAGTCAGTAATTTGGAAAATATCGTCTCTAAACTCACCTTGGTCTTAATTTCATGTCCCAAAAATTGATAACATTACTCACTTTACTAGCGATATCCGGTTTACGTTATACCGTAGTGAGCATGTCACACATACTTCTTACCCAATCCATTCACAGTTAATATTAGCTGAAATGATAGTGGGAGCAAAGTGGGAAAATGCATTGTTAATGTAAACTGTCTATTGGTACAGCATGCGTCCCTTATATATTATCCTTTGCATTACTTGGTAACTGTCAGATTCAAACCAATAGTATTTATACTTTGAATTAATTTCTTTTAGTTGTTGAATTTTGGCATGTTACATGTAGATTATATCTTGACATTTCTATACAATATTTATATCAAAAAGTGTGTCATAGCTACTATTTCAACCTAGATGGCCATATCTTTGTCTTCTGACATCCTGGATTGGCGTATACATTCAGTAATTCTAATATTTGGTGGAAGAAGTGAACCAATTAGCACTGAGTATGTACACACATGTAATAATAATGCTTTTCGTGTCTGAACATAATATTTCTGATCACCACACAAGAGGAATGATAAACATCGGAAGAAATGCTTCCCATCTCCCAACAAGGTTTTGACACTTCACTGGATCATCCATGCATGGCTGTTGTGTCTAAGGTAAGCTATAGTCTATGTCCGGTATTATACAGCTGGTTAATCTATGTCACCTTCTCAATCTGTAAGTCAACTGGTCTAAAGGTACGAGGTACACCTACAACTGTCTGTTTACTCTGTCTTTCCTTCGCCTGCTTCTGAGTAACTGATTGCTTCTTTAGAAGTGGCATATTTCAATTAAATCTGCAGGTTACTTAGTTTACTGGTTTCACAGTAATCTGCAGGCTTAACAGTTATGTCACAGTGAACTGCATATTTCATAGAAATCTGCAGATGTTCCAGTAATTACAGTATTCAGAAGTCGAAGTAATCTGATGTCACAGTAATCAGGTATCACAGTAATGTGATGTCGCAGTAATCTGATGTCACAGTAATCAGGTATCACAGTAATCGGCTATCACAGTAATCTGGTGTCCCAGTAATCTGATGTCACAGTAATCAGGTATCACAGTAATCGGCTATCACAGTAATCTGGTGTCCCAGTAATCTGATGTCACAGTAATCAGGTATCACAGTAATCTGAAGTCGCAGTAATCTGATGTCACAGTTTTCAGGCGTCACAGTAATCTGATGTCACAGTAATAAGGTATCACAGTAATCTGATGTCACAGTAATCTGATGTCCCGGTAATCCGGTATCACAGCTCCAATGTTGTCATTTGCTCTGTAAGTTTGTCAACTCTTGACAAACAGCACTAAAATGTACCTCTTTTGACGGACGGTGCAGAAAAACGTACATTTTTCCTTTATCGCAGCTAAAGTATAAATTTTCCAAGACCCAAAGAAAAACGAAACTGCACGAAGTTATGACCTTTAATGTGGTTGTTTCCCCATACATATGGTAAAAGACTGGAAACACAAAAATAAGACTAATAAGTAACTGACTAGACATATATGATTACACTGTAACACTTACCACAAATATCATCAAGAATTTAACAAAGCATAAACATGATGAAATTAGTTACATTAAGAATCATTTAAAGTAATTCAACCACAAATCTGCTTTAAATGTCTAAACCCAAAATCTCCATGTGTTTATCTCGGTCCTTTTTCGCTAATTCGGTCTTTATGCACAAAAATAGTAAAAACACTTCACCGTTGAATCGGACAACAATCAGCAAACAATAAAGAGATTATTAAGCTATCCAAACTAATGTTACCATAGACTCAAAGTGAGCGAAAAGCTGACGTTGACAATGATACGAAACCTCACTAGTACGCAAGACAAATCGCGAAAACATAATTATGACATAAATTTTCATCAAGATTTCTATCTCCTTAAAAATATCTATAGAAATCGTACAGTGGTTTTAAAATGAAGGTAGCAATTAATAACATCATATTCAAACAAACAACTTACATAATGTGAGGCTACAAGGCTAAATAATGCCATTGAAAACAGACATGTTGCGGAACGCAAAACTTTCTTCGGGGAATCGTAAGACACAAAAGTACCGTATTCAACAAAAAGTTTAAAAGCACGCAAGTATTGCGGCAAGACCAAACTGAAGTAAAAATGGGACCCCAGTAAGGGTATCCTGGATTATAAACCAACTCTCAAATTGTGGTTCCAGTACAGTTTCAACATAGGTAAAGAACATGTCAGGTAAAGTTTGAATCATAACAGGGTCGTGGAATATGTATACTTTAGCTGTGATAAAGGAAAAGTGTACGTTTTTATGCATCGTCCGTCAAAAGAGGTATTTTCAGTGCTGTTTGTCAATAATTGACGAACTTACAGAGCAAACGACCACATTAGAGCTTTAAAATAAATATTACACTTCCTAAATGTGTTCACTTCAAGTGGATTGCATATTTTGTTACAGAATAATTGTTAAAAGCTTAACGTCATCCGAAATCGATTTCCTTTTCGTTCAGAGTTGCGGGCTATTCCAAGTGTACGGTGTCTACCAGTTATGTTTAGTATACATCGATATTATACACAATGTAGTGTCGTTGATTTTTTTGTCGGATCAATAAGCAAATATAAGAGGACATGCGTTAAACGTGCATGTGCTATATAACGGACGTTTATTTTTAGTTTTATATTGTCTCCAGTGCTGTTATTTTGAAATTGCAAAAATGGACGATATTAAAGGTGTCGGTGTTTTGTTGACTTTATTGTCAGGTAAAGTTATTTACATACTGCTATTTGGTATTTCAATCAATCAACGTCGGAATGCTCGTGTAGTATATTTGACATAATTATATTAGATTCTATTGAAATGTAACAGCTTTATACAACCTAACCTAAAATTTCTCAAATAAAAATATCTAATTTGGTTCAACGATATGGGAACTTGGAAGCTACATATCCACAATCACGTGGGAGGTAGAAAGCTATGCTGTTTTCTAACAATAAATGCCCTTTTCTTATAATGTCCTTTTTTCAGGTGAAAAGCAAAAATAATGTGAAATATTGCCATTGTGAAAATGATAACGTCACTTACTGTTTTGAAGCACCACATTTAATCAAGTACCCTTTTTACAAGTGGGGATCACTTACATACATTTTCACAAAATATCAGCCACATTCATCAAAATGTTAATGAGTCCCCGTATTTTTGGACACCCTATATGTATGTGCTCTGACTCAAAACATTCTAAACAATGTTGTACGTAATACTGTAACGAACAACGGTTTCGTTAGTCTCCTTGTAATAATGTAAGTGATACCACTCGGTTTGTTTGGCAAGGGAGACAATTGCAGCTTTTGGATTCGTTCTAAGTCTGATCGTACTAGGATGTTACAGAATGCTGTTTATTATTAGTGTTAATTGTACATGTCAAGTCTAGATTGCTATTTAAAAAGTAAAACCGCATAATTTAACACTTCTTTTATTGAGGTAAAAGTTCGAAAATTGCATTAGAACTTGTTCTTTAAATCTATGTCACATAGACGTCTGACTGTATTAACCTTAGCGATGGTAACAGAAATACGAATAACGTCGTGTGACGTCGCAAACTAAAGTCTATAAAAGGCTAGAACGGACCAGAATTCATTCATATCGTATGCTTCTCTATCTCTGAGAGGTAGCACTCTAAATTTAATTATACAGTTAAATATAAGCGATAGTTTTGCTGCTTTGACTGTTCCTTTTTAGTTATTATAGTTCGCTGCTCTCTTAGTTTACTTTTAGGTGGTTTGAAGCTGGTATACATGGCTGTGACTTGTGTGACACCGCTATATACGGAATCGTCCTACTCGCGAGGATGTTCTATTAGGCATATATTTGTGTTGCCGATTTGTAGTTTAAGAATAAATAGAAGGAATTGACGGAAACTGTATGTTAGCTCGACTGTGGCTGGTGCGATACCTCTATATACTGAATCGTCCTACTCGCAAGGGGGTTCGATTGAGTCGAGCTAGTCATAGTCAAAGTTTGGGATTGACGGAGTTGCTGAGAAGGTTGTCAAGTGTTTGGTTCGTGCTGATGTGGGTTTCGCCGCATTGTTCCAGAGAAGTAACGCAAGGTTGGCGTATCGGCTTGGAGACAACGGAGGTTGGACGTCGGTAGTGGAAGGTTAAGGACATTCGTTCCATTTCAGTTGAGCGGAAGTTTAAAAATCACAGTCCCTTAGACGTATCTCAAGCATCTAACTACCATGATCAAAACGTATGCAAAAGTTTAAAATTGATGTGGTAGTATATTTTCTTGTCTTAAAATCGCGATGTTTCTGAATGTTAAAAACTAATTTACAGTATTGATAAAAATATCGAAGAAACTACTGATGATGTCTTACGAATGATTTATTCCAAATGGTTTTAAACATCCAATCTCACGAGTAGGTTACAACGTTTGTAAAACGTAGTACTATGCGCTCGATCATATCAAAAATAATATTAATATTTTATAACCACGCCCCGAACTATCTAAAAGAAGGTTCTTTTGTGTTCATTTCTAAAGGGTATTGGCAAGTAAATGCAGGATAAACAACCCTTAAACTGTTACCATATTTGATTATTAACATTTATTAAACGGGTCTTATCGCGAAAACTATAGACACATTTCAGTATGACGAAACCATCCATATGCTAATCGCCATCCATGCTCCACCAGACATCTATTGGCTGAATAAACAATGCAAACTAGTCACTGACCAATAACTCGTTGTATATCAATTTGCATATGAATGCCCCGGTATATAAACATGAAATGTGTCCGTAGACAACGGATGCAAAACGTTGATTCGTTTTGTAACCTCCCCTGATTTCAGCATTTCTGAAATCACAATACGTTCAATTAAAAATATCTAGCCGTGCAATCGTCATGAAATTTGTTATGAAACTAATATAATTGTTACTGTACTTGTTGCTTATACGAAAACCGTATGTTGTTCAACGATTTTTCACGTAAAACATATTTTAAAAAAAACAACATATTTTAAAATATTTTTAAAAAACCAAATAACTTCATAAGTAATTTCATTTATGCCAAGTTTTATGCTTTTTGAACAAAAACTTTTTCGATAAAATACATTTTTTAGTTTTTTCGGGTTGTCCCCTAAATCTAAGAATATCTTAACAACTAGCCGAGCAAAACTGTTGGGAATTTTTTCAAATGATTGGCATTGATCTGATCTTCATAAAAATAACAGGTTTTATATACCTTGTACAGAAAATTTCAAAAGGAACGAATGTCCTTTATGTAGCATGTTTCTCGTTGTTTGGGCTACTGTGGATTTAGTTCGTCAGGTTAGGACGGGCTGGTGTTGTTGGAAGTAGCTGGAAACGTTGAATAGTTCCACAATATGTCTCCGTGTTCAGCTTGGTTGCATTGGAGCCGGTGTTAAGTTCATGGTTGTTTTAGTTTATGTTGAGCCGCTGGGATATACGGTTGTGACTGGACAGCACTATATTTGGTGAAGTACCAACTTTCTGTTAGTTAAGTGAGAAGCTAGCGTTGAACGTTGTTTGACTCTAGCTGAACGGTATGTCATAGTATGTGAACACTTCTCTCCGTTTTATAGCCCCGTTATATTAAATCTGCTTCTCTGTACGTTTAATCTATTCTAAGCTGACTTGTCCAACCCCCCCCCCCCCCATCCTTATAGTATAATCCTTCTTGTCCAAACCCATAGGTTAGTCTATAACACTCATGTTGTACTTGGCTATAGCTCTTACTTGTAGGTGATTGTTTGTGAATATTGAATGAATTAAGTGTGTTGTTGTTCGTCAACTCACGTCTCTGTTGAAGACTAGTAGTGGGAACTAGTCAGTTGAAGCTATATTCTCTGCTGGCCTTGGTGTTTATCATTAATTTGGGGACCTGCACGTTACAATACATTGATGTGTAATACAAGTGTAATATTAATGGAAACAAATCATGCCGAGTTTTCTCACGGCGCTGATGCTCGACTAAGGACGTTTCGTAATCGTTGATAGTGTAACTAAATGTATTATATAATTCAAGAGTCCAAGTTTCTTCGGTACATTAATTATGATCATCCACACGTTTTCTAAGCTAAGATTTATCTATAAACTTGTCCGTTGATTGTAAATTAATGTGAAATGAATGGAGAAACCCATCTGTTGTTCCACATATTTATTGATTGTGTTAAAAATATAGGAAGTTAGGTTGGTACGTGTATAAACGAATCTTTCAAAAGGCATATACGTTGAATTACATAGTGTGTCAATAAGGAAATGTTTTATGTGATAGTATCCCAATGTCCATATAGACTAATGCAATGAGTTGGTTTGTACGCTAATGTGCAAGATTGTATACTCATTTTACAAGTCAATAGTGTAAATATTTAGAACACTACTTCCCCTTAGATCGATGTGTAGGTATATAAATTATGTGTGACTTTAACTTGTTTACTAGTGTTTGATCTCAGGAATGTAAATGATCAAATATTGTTTTTACGCAAAGGCCATGTCTATATTTTATTATTGATTAAGTTTGAGTTTAACTGCTTGTGCGTGCATACATATACTTATTTTAAACCTCATATAATTGAATACCAGTAGTATGTGATATTGAACGTCTTGACGAGGAAGTTCGTTTACAAATATCACCTCAGATTATTTTTACTACAATACTGTAAAACTTCACTCCAAGGAGCCTAAATATTTGTCTGGTACCCGTCTTCAATCTCTCAGTATTGGGGTCCGATCGTTCCTACCAGGAGAATACAAGATGGCGACGGTAAGTGATTTATAGAAGAAAAAAATATATTGTTGGGTATTTCTCCGCTATTCATTCAGTGCTGCAATTCAATGAAACTTGGCACGTTGTTAGACCAAACCACTAGCTATTGATTTGTGTATATGAATCGAAATGACATCATTGTTAAATATGTTTACTAGTAGTGTTTCTAAAAAATCTGGCCAAAGGCACATTCACCCCATTAAGTTTTTCAGGTTGGGGACAGTTTAAATTGTTATGTCAGTAATAGATATTGCTATCGATTTGATGAAAATTCTTTTGTTAACATGCTTTTCAGAAATGGCGCACATCGACCACATTAAACACTGTTGAATAAGTGTATGTTATGAGTGCAGAAAAACAAATAAAAACAAAAACCTGTCTTAAAAGCCAGGCCCAATTGAAGTAACTTATTTGCGAGCTCTCTCCTATGAAATGTTTTGTATAGAGACCTATAGTTTTAAGATATACAATTTAATTGATACATTCAATTATTCTGTGTAGGTACCCTTCCATAGCTATGAGGAAAACAGACTGCCGTCATTTCTATTTGTTGACATGCACAACTATGGGAAAACATTAACTCCAAGAAAGAATAAAAATAATAAAAGGAAAAGAGGCTTATGAAGTAAATTGCAGTGTATATACAGATTGTATTACACCTTAAGGTCTGTATCCCCCCCACTGTGAACCAAATGTTTTAAGCCAAAAACATACATTATATAAAAACTATGACTAATTAACATGCACAGAACAAATTTGTAGATCTATGTAGACATATCATTCACACAAAACAATGTATTATATAGTTTGTGTATACTCAGTTTAATTTCTGGTTTACTTAATTATTATTTGAAGTACATGTACAGTACAACCTCTATAGAACAACACTCAATAGGAGCTTCAAACATTGACCATTGTTTAGAGGTTGCTACTCTACAGAGGTTGAATTTATATATACACATCAGATGAGGGAAAGGTGTTGTTATGGAGAGATTATTGGTTTAGAGATGAATGCTCGGGAGAGGTTGCACTGTAAATGTAAGTTTATGCAAGGCTCTTGAATTTATATACACCATCATGCTTCACATGTGAATGCCTTTAGCCATATTTTTGTTCTTATTGCAGATATTATTTACCATATTATCTGATACATGTATTGAGAAAGATTCAAGCAGTAAATTTTCTTTAGGTTTTGTCGTCATTTGGAAATAACAAGTCTGTATTTTGTATGAATAATGTTTCTCTTATTTATAGGAACCCAGCTCTATCACTCATCAAGTTTGGTCCAAAGCTGAAAGGTTTGCCCTGCGAAAGTTTGTCCTGGAACATGAAGGTAGCAAACAGTCACAGCAGTTTTGGGAAGATTGTTCATCCCACCTCAATACTCTCTACGACGGGTAACAAAGGACTGGTAAATATAAGTGTCACATTTATATAACAAGTTCAGATGTTAATGTATTTTAATAATATTATTAAGTATTTATGGAATAAATCATTGCTTAACTTTACAGTGATGTCTTATACTTGCAACACAAATCAAAATCTTTATAAAAACCTTAACATTGGCTTGAAAACATCAAATAAATGCTAATATGTATTTGTTATTAGCTCAACATAGTAAGGAATAATGAGAGCTATTTTGGCATCATTATCCACTCTCTTAAATTTCTTTATGATAGCAGAGAAAGTATATCAATATTGGTTGTCTGTCTCACTGTGGTGTTGTTTTATGTTAAATGAATACGTTACAGCCTCTCAAGAGCAGCCCGCTCTAGACCTCCCTTTAACAACAGCATATTTGTTTGCACATGGCAATTTAATTTTTTACCTTACTTCTATAGCAAAAACCTCTCAACGAGATGGAACTGTATCTCAAGTTTTCTGCATTTTCTTATCTAAATCATTAGGATCACCATGCAGGAACGCCTACAGACGTACGCCTACAGACGTATTGATATAAAAGAAGAAATTCAACCAACAATTGAAACGAGAGATATGTTTTGTCAGTGTGTCAAACAGAACCTGCCATACCCGTTTCAAATACATTCAGGTATTTAGCGCTTATATCTGTTTGTCCAAAGGTTCCATATTAAGTCAGTAACATGTTACTAATATTTCAATGCTTCAAAGATCATCTAACCTTATTTAGTGCACTAAATCACTAGTATGATGTTCTTTATTGGACTAGTGTTGTAAATAAGATGGCCATAGTGGCCATCGGTGTTGGAAGTTTAACATATCTACACTTACGCACACTTCTAACGCAACACTTTTATAATTCTGATTTCTCAGACACTGTTGAAGATATCAAGTTGCACTTATAAACCATGTTGTTTTAAGTCATTAGCAATACAGAAATGTTGAAATTCATCCGTGACGCTCTGTCAGTTCTGGGCATTGCGCTGTGGTGATTTCTTCGTATTGCACGTAAAAATGGTAGTCAGTGGCAAAAATCGATATTTTAGTCATTGTGTTCCTCTCTGGCGCCGGTCCAACTGAAAAAACAGATTTGTATAAAAAAAAGTGGCCCGGATGACTATTAAATTAAGAGCGTTGTCGCGCAGTAGGAAAGTTACAGAGTGGCCAATCCATTATACATGTATATATGCGCTGTAATTTACTACACATTTTTATAAAAGGTTAATAAAAAGGTTGACATATCCTCGTTTGTCAATATTTGGAATATTATAATAATAAAAATAAAATAAGATCAATATTTTCAGGTTTCATGTAGTCAGATTTTTCGGCCGCCATGTGTCTACAATTTTAAGACTTCTTCAGAAGTTGCAACTCCCCGACCGACTTAATGACCAGCCAAGGAAGTCTCACGCTAGGGTGACAACACTATGGCAGTATGTACTAATTGTTGCTGACCTTCTTCAAGACCCTTAAAAACAGCAACGTCGACTGTGAGAACTACACGTGGACAGCATGGTGGGCCAGTCGGCCGCATTGTGCCGTTTTGTGACTTTTGATTTTACAGTGATACTAAATATTTGAACTTATTTTCACCTTACTGTTTATCAACCAGAATAAAAATTCTATGAGGCATTTGTAACGGGTTGGTTTATTTGTTCTCCAAATTTTAATCAATTCCCTTCATGAATATTTGAGAAATCATGAAAAGTTCAGGTGTTGCGTTAGGAGTGTGCGTAAGTGTATATATAAGCGTTTGTTATGTTCTAGCCTCCCGGTTGTGTTTCCATGATGAGCAGCATCAAAATGTGTTATGCTGAAGAGTCAAGTACTAGTAGTGTCAATAACTCCATTCAACAGTTAGCTGGTCAACGCTTGAAAAAAAACAAGAGTCTTTGAGATAAGTTTATCGCAGAAATACTAGATCTAAGCGATTTATAATATATTTTTTAATAAAAATGTTCAATTTGTATATGTTTGTTTCCGACGACATAAGTCGAATGGTCAACAAAAACGAATTAGTCTAAATGACCGAAGTGTCTTAGTACCGAATAACTTGCATTTCGGACGGATTATCATTCAACAACGTTGCATTGTGGTTGTGTTGTATATAAGCAGATATAGTTCTTCATAAATAAGTTTAAACATTGCTATTGTAGATACAGGTGTAAAGATCATTACCAACAGACCAGTGTTAGTGAAAATGATCACCAGGATGCCAACCTTGATAGCACATTTTATGTATCTCATCTGCTACTATGTTTTATATTATGTTAGTCAATAAAAACTGATTAATATGCATAAACAAGAATCATTGTTATAAACATACAGAACAAATTCACATAAAGACCACCTCAAAATTAAAACATCCAGTTCCAAGTAAATTCCAATGATTAAATAGTGTACTCTTCATTTAACACTACTATTATAACAAAACTCTCTAATAAATTAACAATACAGTTTCAAGTAGGATATGCTTTTATTAATAACTTACTTTGATAATTATATTTTTGATAAACAAGGGTGGTCTATTAAGTGAGGTTTTACTCTGCTGTTTAGTATATAAATGTACACTATTCTACCACTTATAACCAGTAGCAGTGGTTAACGCGCAGTATTTGTAAGAAGCAATCTAGGTTTGATTTCCCAGTTGTCGTAATTTGACAATGTTTGTTTTACTCCAGCGGAGATGTTGTTGGAACCTTGTGGAAGTGTAAGTAAGTACTAGATAGGATACTAATAAGAAAACTGGTTAGGTTGTGTGGTCATGGTTTATGTACATCTGATAAAGTGTTATGAAATGGTGAAATGCCATTTAGATCAACGTTCCAATACACTTTCCACAGCGGATAAACGACTGTATGTATATACCGGATGTTGTCGTTGGATTTCAATCAATGAAGAAAAAAACGCAATAATGTTGGTAGAAAAATTCGAAATACTTAGCATAAACACAAAGCAAAATTGTAACTTGTACATAATCATTATCATGATTAAATTTGCTGTCGTTCGCATATACTCGATTCCGTAATGTTCGCTCATATTTTTTAAAATCATTGAAAATCGTTTGACTTTTTTGGAGGAAAATGTACATCGGATACTTTAAAACATTGTTTCATCGTGATTCTATACGCTTCAGTTTAGTAATTGTACATAATATAATAGATATAACATTCAAACACAATGTGTACGTTTCAAAAAATCTACAAATTGTGTTATTATCGAGATAGAGGCCAAAAGTGATACGGCTATGTTATCCCATCACTGTATGTTTATTGAAATTAGTGGTAAATTGATTTGTATGTTTATTGCAATCAATGTGTATTCATTATTGCAGTGATTTGACATTGTTTCTTCAATGTTTTTCGTCAATTATTTAATCAAAAGTTTGAAATGCCATATTGGGACCCTAAGGTTATTGAAGCATTCAATCAGTATCAATGTACCGTTCTAAATATAGACGGCTACACGTTCTCGGTGTTCTCGTTTTTCACGTGATTACTCGGTCAGTTCTTATTTAGGTAGTACGAAACAGAACATTTCAGGATTGAAGTTGTCTTCCGACGGAGGTTTATTTGAAAGTACGTATATTTATTATACCCCCCACAAACAAAGTTTGAAGGGAGTATACTGGAGTCACATGTTGGTCTGTCGGTCTGTTGGTATGTTAGCATCGTGTCCACTCTGTAACTTTGTCATTTCTAACTGGATTTTAAAATTGGTTGGTACAAAAGTTCACCACATCAAAATGGTGTGTCATGCGCAAGACCCAGGTCCCTACCTAAAAGGTCAATGTCACACTTACAGGTCAAAGGTTATATAGTCATGCAAATCGTATCCGCTCTGTAACTTTGTCATTTCTTACTGGATTTTAAAATTGCTTGGTACAAATGTTCACCACATCAAGATGGTGTGTCATGCGCAAGACCCAGGTCCCTATCTCAAAGGTCAAGGTCACACTTACAGGTCAAATGTTATATAGTCATGCAAATCGTGTCCGCTCTGTAACTCTGTCATTTCTTACTGGATTTTAAAATTGCTTGGTACAAAGTCATGAAGACTACTTTTAAATAATATTCCTGTGTCAAGGCGGTGCTGCGGGGGTATAATTCATCACTCCTGTGATAGCTCTAGTTTAATTTATTTGTAATATCGCTTATGTACAACGGAATTCAGTTCCCATTCCTGTTTGTCTTTCGACAATGTAACACGTATTAGGCAGCGTACGTGCGATACAACGGACATCGTACGTTGCAACAAAAACCTAAATCATGTGCTTTAGGTTTTTGGCTGCAAACACATTGTACGCACGTTCAACTTACTTTTTATATGCGCCACTTACCATGCACACAGTCACTCATGTCCGTCTGTACGTCCGTCTGTCTGTCCGTCCATCCGTTCACACTTTCAAATAACTTCTGCTCTTAAACGGTTTGGCCAATTTTGATGAATTTTTTCATGACTGTTCGTGGCATTGGGGGATTTAGAAAATAATGAAACTTGTTTTGTTTCAGAATTGTGGTGCATAATATGGATTTTCAAATTACGGTCTTCGTGGACTTCAGTGTAATTGATAATGCAGGTACCGAAGTTTTCGGTTGAAAACGAGCAATATAAGCACCGAAATTCGTCCATTGTAACTGAAAGAAACAAAAGTAAAGCATTATACTTTGCACAAATCACGATATGAACGTGCAATAAATGATACAAATCAAACTTTGATAATTGCAATAAACATACAGTATCGATGCAATAAAGGATACAGAGATGGCAGCGCACAGTCAACTCTTTTTTGGCTCAATCTCGATAAAAACACAATTTGAAGACATTTTGAAACGTACAAAATATGTATGAATGATATATCTATAATAAAATGTACAATTACTGGACTGAAACGTGTAGAATCACGATGTTAATAATGTTTAAACGTGACCGGTGTGCATTTTTTTCCAAAAAGTCAAACGATTTTCAATGCTTTTAGATAGCATGAGCAAACAGCACGGAATCGAGTATATGCGAACGAAAGCAAAGTTAATCATGATAATAAATATGTACAAGTTACAATTTTGCGTTTGTGTTTATGCTAAGTATTTCAAATTATTCTACCAACCTTGTTGTGGTTTTATCGTCCACCATCGAAATCCAACGACAACATCCGGTATATACATACAGTCGTTTATCCGCTGTGCTTTCTGTAACGGAGTAAGTGGACCTGAGCATTTATGTGTACAGAGATCACATTATTTGAGCACCAACATATATAAATGTCATGAAGATGATGGTGGGGTGTTTCATATATATTTGAAACTACAACCAAATTCACCAAATTGATGAGGTCAACAGTCAGCACACAATTAGGAAAAAGATAACACAAATCTAGTATAGTAGACAGCTTCTAAGCCTACTGTTAGTTATATCATTCCAGATACATAATGCATCAGTAAATTGAACCCCTAACCCTGGAAAAAGGCAGGGTTTATACTTTCAAACCTTGGTAAAATCCCTCTCTTTAGGGCCTTGTATCATGTAAAATTCCCCGCCCTAAACCAGTGAACATATTCCCGGCAGTATTTCCCATCTATTTAGGTGCGAACCAAAATCCTGCTCTTGCCTTGAAGTGCAGGGACATAACACCCGGTTATATTTCTCTGCCTTATTGGGAGCCAGGGCTTAATTGACTGGTGCACACAAGGATAAAACATATTTAATATGCATGTATTTGGTGTACAAATAAGAAAATCACAACAAGTGTCGGAGCCATGTGGTGTTGTTTCTGTATTTGGTTCCAAAAAGGTGGCACTCTCATCTCAACATCAAGCCTCAGTCACATGCTAGCCCTGACATTGATAAAAATATAGGTTAATTGCACGTCTATACCAATTCATATGGTTTAAAAATTAGTTTTATTTCCTCCATCGCCGACAGACTTGAGACGAATGAGAAATTCTATGTAACAATTAAACATGTCATGTGATGATCGAAGCCAAAACCTCATGATCAGTTACTCATTAATAAGTGAGATTTTTATTAGACAAATAACATATCGAAGAGTAATAGGAGGGGGAGTATAATGTACATGTAATTGTACACTCAGGGACAAAAGAAACGCAAAACTTTTTCGGCGGTCATAATTTCCTAAATAAATGCGATATATTGTTTTCGTTTAATGTTAATGATACATGGGTTACAACCTTGACATATCAGCACCGTTCTACACAATTAAATGTGTTTCAACCGTTTTTTACCAGTTTAGTGCGAAACCCATTTTTCGCACGTGGAGCACGTGCGAAATCGCAAAGCAGAGCATTTCTATTGCCGAATGACAGAGTATTCATAGCACTTATGAAAACTCATCGAATATAGACATATAAAAGAAGTTTAGACATGTCATGTTTGACTGAATACACACGGTCTGAAACATCGGGACTGCTCCAAATGGGTTCGAGTCATTCTGATGTTGTCGGGCAATTTTCTTACCACCTTTCAATCATTGCAAGGCTACATGAACGATACCAGGTCTCTGGAACGGTTAAGGACTGCAGACACTCATGGATATTATGGATAATCACACGACGACAGGACGGGATTATACGCAGGCTATATCACAGAAACCGTTTCCGATCAGCCAGAAGAACTGCTAAGATACATAGGTGCCCATGAGTAGGTAAAAAGACAACTTAGTTGAAAAAATGAAGTTCCTTTTTCAAAATATCGCACGTTCAATTTGATTCATTTTTTTCATTTTCATTTCACATTAAAGACGACAACGATACACTTCAAAGTCGTTTATTTATAGCCCATAAACTTCACACTTCTCGAACAGTTTACCAGCAGTATCATAAACACTGATTAAATTCATCTATCATTTACATAATTATACAATTTTCTTCGACAAATGAAATCATTAACACGCATGTACAGTTTAGTAATTCGCAATTGGTAGGCGATAAACAATCAATTTGTATTAACAATGATTTGAAACTTCGTCTATATTTTTCTTGGCTTTGCAGCACGTGAAATGCCTTTATTCGTGAGTAAAATATTTTCTCACAATTATACATCACAAATATTATATCAGAGTTGAGGCGTGGATGTTTAAAGTGCATTCATATTCGTGGTGCTTACACCAGATAATGAATGTGACAAATATGTGACTTTTACAATGCAGGACTGTTAGATTAAAATCTATATAACAATTCAATAATTCAATTACAGAAATGAATAAAATTTTGAAGTATGTCTTATTAATATTTCACCAATGATTGTGTAAAATTTCAGTGAATTTGAAAAAATAATAACTTTAAAAAATACTATTATATATGTTTTGCGTTTCTTTTGTCCCTGAGTGTATATGAGTACTCGGAAGAGGGTGCGTGAACCCACGACCTGCAAGTCCGGATGCTATACAAACTGAGCTAATCAGGCTGGTGTGGACAATATCCAAGCCAATTTATACATCATACCACCGATCCAATAGCAGACTTTAAATAAAAAACGTGCGACTACATGTGAAAACTGAAGTCGCATTTATGAACACATCCGTGAAAGTTGTAAACACTAGATTTCTGAAAGTAGCAGAACATTAAGACACTTTAAGACAGTGGTGTTATATCATTTTACCTATACAAATCAATAGCTAGTGGTTTGGTCTAACAACGTGCCAAGTTTCATTGAATGGCAGCACTGAATAGCGGAGAAAAATCACATACCGTCGCCATCTTGGATTCTCCACTGGTAGGAACCATCGATTAGCGTTTGTCAGACCCCAATACTGTAAGGTTACAAACGGGTACCAGACTACCTAAATATTACTTTGCAGATCCATTGCCACCCGTGAGCGCATGTACATGTATTCCTTAACCAATATGTTTAGTAGTAACTCATACACCCTGTATTTTTAGAACTGGAAAAACCGTTACTTGGGACGTTTGGACGGGGTAAATAACTGATTTTCTATCTAACAACTTACGGTCCATAAACCTCAACTAGCGTACCGTATGCCTTTACAGTTGCCACGTGCAGGTTGTCGTCATTTTCTTTGAAACGATTCTCCAATTACACAAAATAGCCGGTACCATTTTTTAAACAAACATTTAAACTTTGTACCGGCTATTTTATTTAATCCGGGAATTTTTTCAAAGACATTGATGACAACCTGAGGGTAGCAACCCTAAAGGCATACGGTGCGCTAGTTGAGGGGGTGGATCACAAGTTGGTAGATAGAAAATCAAATATTTACCAGAAAATCACCCGTCCAAAGTAACGTTTCTTCCAGTTTTAAAAATAGACGGTGTACCCAGTGTAAATGTGATACATTCAGGACAATACATTATTTAAATGATGTGACACTATTTCAGTCAATTCTGCGTTTTAAAGAGAGTATGGACATCAACATTTTATCGTCTCGTCTCCTCTTTATCTTACAAATACAATATCCAAACTTCCTGTTGCAGATTTGTATTTTTAACCTTAGTTGGAAGCATGATGTCACACCTGTTGATGTATTCGGGCCTTTAACCTTGCCCGACTGCAATACTCAAGGTAGAGATGTATTTCTTTTTGATAGATGTATGCAAGTATAAGTCAAACGGCTGGTTTACATTTTATGTATCAAATGAACTTATTTTTCATTGATGTTTTATAGCTGTGAGCGCTGAACGGTGTAACTGTTCCTTCTATGATAATGACGGATGGTTAGATTCAAGAATCACGTATTGTGAGCATAGGTGCTGTGGTACCATAAACGACATATGTTGTTGTGACTACAGGTATGTGCAGTATAACGCCTTCTGGTGACGAACGAAGGCACTTATAAGCCTGTCATGAGGGCAGGTAAAGACTTTGGACGGCATCTATCACATACTGTTCTCCACATTCACCTTTATGTGAATACCTAGTGTCTGTATCGGAATACTTTATACTCATTGTTTAATAGCCTTAACATTAGTTGTTAATAACGTGATAGTATTAATTATACCAAGCATTACTAGCTTGGATTAATGTAATAAATGTATGAGAAAATAAGAAGGTAGCACTCAACTTAACCAGCCGAGCACAGAACAACACAACTACCCTGAGCAACGCCCACATATACGCCGAAGAAACAATTAAAAATCCAAGTCCCCGCCGAAAAAATGCAGGATGACCTAATTTGACAAAGAAACTATAGAATAGCGGTTATTGCATGAGACCGAATGAAACTAAGCCGAGAGTCGACCAAATTCCCCAATGCCCCGCTGCACGGCGACCCAACAGCACAAACCCAATAAGCCTTTGAGTGTTAGATACATTGAATTCTATATGGGAGGAGGTGAATTTTGCATACAGGCAACACTGTCTTTTTTACTGTTGTTTCTTACAGTAACGTTGTTGCCATCGTGCTAGGCAGTTGTTTGTGCGGTCTAATACTAATTGTGTCCGCAATTGTTGCTATATTCTGCTGTCAAGTGAAAGCCAGGGGACGAGCTGAACAGGTACCGAACCTTGCAACTCAGCCAGGCATGTGCCATTTTGCCTTTAATACTGTACAACTTTTAGCCGTTAACTACACTAAACGTTTAAACTTTTTTCTTGAGAGTTGTTGAATGGTGCCTTGCCATCATCTGTAATATGTCAAAAGTATATTGGGATTGGAATTAGTTCACTTAAGGGATTTTGAAAATGCCTTATCCTCAAACACGACTACAAATGTATGTGGTAAATATTCACAATGTATGATACTTCTACGTAACAGAAATTTGAAATTATGGTATATTCATCTTCCGGGTTGAATCGCGCTCTGTTTAATCATTAGTGATATCATATGTATGCACGAATGAACTCAAATATCAACTTAAAAAACTGACACACTTAATTCATATTGCTAAATGATATATTTCCAGGTACTAACTTGACGTATGGTGTTCCCAATTCCACGGTCGCCTATAGAGCGCCGATGGAATACAACAATACAGGATTTGTGCAGACGACTACGATGACTGCAGGTACTGCCATTCCACCATCCCCTATGCAGCCGAATCCCTACGCACAAGCCCCACCAAAGTACGAGGACCTTAACGTTGTACCATCCCTCTTGCAGCCGAATCCCAACTCACAAGCCCCACCAAAGTACGAGGAGCTTAATGTTGCAGCACAGCAACAACCAATGTGAGTTAATCAGGTGAGGATGCAGGAAGCCATTCACGTTTTCATTAAATATATACTCATAAACTGTATAATGTCCGCCATTGTAAACACAGTAATAACATGTTGGTGATAAGAATCAAATGCTCACTACAGTTGGTGAATGGGAATGTTTAAAAGAGAAGCTAATAGTGAATTCATCATTGTGTATCACTTGTATGTTCGAGATTTACGGCTTTAATATTTCCATATCATATAAACACAATATTAATGCTTAATTTCACGAGACCAGATAACACCAACACAATTAATATAACAATCTGCGGAACAACATTTTTGGTCATCTGTTGGTGATGAATAACCTCCCTATGAACTTGAAGGATCCTAGGCCCAACTGTTGTTGAGTTATTGATCAGACATTGTTTTTCAGTCCATGGTGGTCAGTGTAGTGTTGACATTAGACCTACTGATCTGAACAACAATATTGGTCATCTTCTGGTGATGACCAACCTCCCTGTCAAGTGTGAGAATCCTAGGCACAAGTGTTGAGTTATTGCAAATCACTTTTTAGTCTCGGGTCACTGTGACCTTGTTGTTTGATCTATTGACCTCAAAATCAATGGGGTCATACACTGGTAATGATCAATCAGGTCAAAACAAATGCTAGATAGTTTTATATTCACGTCTTTGACAAACCCTAAGTTACTGACACTAACGGTGTTGGTAATTGTTTATGAGTTTATATAATGTTTTTAAGCCTAATTATTTGCCACTTTGAATTAATTTTCAACACTACATAATAAACTTACTCCTAAGTGCCTTCCGCTTGTTGGGATCCAATGGGACCTTGTCCTTTGACAGCCCATATATTGACAGATTTACACATTGTTCTTTGGTGATAAGTAGCCCCATAAGGCCCAGTGCCAGTTTGGTTGCATTAGCACTGGTCTTTTCTATGTTCTTTAACCTCTCCGCCGGAACCCTCACACCAAACTGTGCACTCCCCATGTACGATAGGTCTGTATAAATAAATAATGTGACACCCTTACATCAGTAATGTTTCAAGAGAACGTCGCACTGCTGAAGTAATAGTTGCCCTTCTGTTGTAATTTTGATGCAAGTACAAATAACCTGTATTGAAAATGGAATAGGGACTCAATTATGCAATTTAACTTAGTTAAACTTTTGAGATGGTAAGCCATATGCCAATCCAATAAATCATGACAATAACATTTTTCCTAAATTTGAAAAAAAACTATTCTCCTTTGGGTGAATAAAAATTCAACGATATTGATCACTAAATAAAATTTGAAAAGTATTTCTCCTTCCACAGTGTTTGACCTTGAAAGAGGTTCTATTGTCAAACACAATGTTTTTCTAGCATATGATATTTTTTATAAGTTGAGAAAAATAATCTTACCATCAATATTTGCTGACTGAATTGGTTGAGACAGTGGCGACACTGGTGGATCTCGAGACATGTCGTCTTGTAGTTCTGAAATAACAATAAGATTTTGAATACTTATATGCTTCATGACTATATACATTTGCTATCAATCTCATTGAAATCAGATTTTCGTGATCGCTACGATCTTCTACGCTACGAAGATCTGACAACCTCGCATTGAGGGTCATGTTCAAATGCCCTTTACAGTATGAATATTAATGAGATAATGATATCGAAATTGTCCAATCAGTGCCCGCGTTATTAAAGAACTTCGTTTGAACACATTTACACTATCGCTGATAAAAGCGAATAATTATACAAGAGTAACGTAGATGCTGTAATAGCTCAAGTAGGAAGTCGGAGAGTTGGATTGTCACGTTGGCTTGTCACGCGAGGGATCCGGGTTCGATCCCCAGTCAGACCCAAGTTTTTTTTCTGTCAATATTTATCAGAATAACTTACGGGAACAAATAAATTAGCAAATCGAGGTATATTAATATGACTATTCATAACTATAAAAAAGTAAAGTTATTATTATTTAATATTCTAATAAAGGATATATTTATTACAATTCATTCCAAATCCTCCATAAAAGTCTTGAGACTCTGTCGCTGGGACAGTCCAGTATCCCCAGATTAGGGGCCATAGGACGCCTCGGTGACAAACCGATAACCTCCGTGAACGACATACTACAACAAGAGCACCGCCATGCGGGTGCAGACGCTCATCTGATTTGCTTGTCTCAAAGGAAGCCTTGCTTTAAAATAAATATGCTATGACGATGACAAACAAAAGCTTTGCTGGATGAAAAACATAGACCTAAACGAAATGCATAAGTGCAAAAAGCGCCATTATTCATGCAAAATCAAGGTAAGAGTTATGTTTCTTGCACTGCAGCATCAGCTGATGATGATAAATAAGTTTTGCAAGTTTGAAAGCAATTGCGCGCTTTGATAGTTTAGGAAAAAAGTTCACCTTAACACAAAACTTAACTAGGAAATGTGTATTTTCTAAGTACAAAAAGGGCCATAATTCATGCAAAATCAAGGTCAGAGTTATGGTTCTTGCACTGCAGCGTCAGCTGATGATAACAAATAAGTGGTGCAAGTTTGAAAGCAATTGCTTTGATAGTTTAGGAAAAAAGTTGACCCCAAAGTGTAAAATTATACGCCCGTGAGAAAAAATACGAAATTTACGATTTTTGTAAAGTTTTTTTTTATTGGCGCCAGTAAAAATCGCCAACTGATTATTTTTAGAGCCAAATTTTATTTTCTTGGGCAATTGGCGACCAACAGCGGGAACCCTGCGTTTCTTTCTGTATCTTCAGAATCGGAGGCTAAAGATACGGGCCCGTATAATGTACTATCACAACCTTTCCATTGTCCGCAAGCCTTTTAGTTCAGGCAACAGTTGAGTAGCAGGAAAATATAGCTATGATTTTAATTCTGTTCAATTGTTTGTTTTTTGGGGGTTGTCATTTGTATCAGTGTATGACCCGGGCGGTGGATAGCTAGGGAAATGACCGTGTTTTCACCTTCCGTCTCTGCACTGCCAGGGAAGTGTTGCCGTTAGGTATTTTTTCTCTGAACAAATAACCCGGGGAAAATATTTAGTAGTCAGGGCTGGGAAATACCGGATGCTTAACCATCAGCAGCATTCAGCTGTCCCCTGCAGGGTGGGGTAATGTTTGGGGATTTTACAACCAAAACATGAAAAGTAAAAATCACCGCCTATCCCCGGGAGGCGGCCGTGGATTCAACTGACTGCATTACCTTGTGTGTGACTTTACAACTATAACAATTCAATGGTCGAATATAAAATAACACAAATTTATGAACGAAAAAGTCGAAAATTCGTCAACATTCCGAAAAGTGAAAAGAACGCCATAATGGCGAGTCGAAAGCAGGCGCTTTTTGAGGGCAAATTCTATTTTAACTTCGGAAATAGTTACCAGCTGGGTTAACGGCTTCTTCAAAAGCATTGTCCATCATTTGCATTCGACGAAAACGTTGATATAATCGATAAAATCGCACCAACTTCGTTCTAAACAGGAAGGAAACGCTAGTTTCGGAATACTTCCACGTGCGGTGTGGCAAAAAACCGTCCTTTCCGGACAATCGAAAGTTCGTCCCGCCCGTAAAATCGATGTAGATTTTTTGTCATGACAATTAAATTTTTTTAAAGCCTTGGCGTTAACTAGATAAAATGAAATAAATTTCTCATTGAAGTAATTTAATTCTCCATTGGTTATATATAGATCTAGTGGACCTAGATTCTACGGATCTTAAAGTAAGAGTCATTTAATTAGTGTGTAGGCTACATCTATATAGGCCCTATATACAGTGTAGGTATATGGGTCTAAATAATACTAATGGGATTCTTTCCATCTTTAATGCATTATGAGCAAAATTAAGAGAAAAAAAAATATTGCATGAAAAAGAATTTTTTTAATTGCTAACTTATTCTCAAAATAAAAATCAAATGTTTTAATCGCAAAATTTTGATGTTTAACATATGAATTTCATACGCTAAAATATATAACCTTGTTAAAAAGTTGTTAATTGCCCTATTTTTCAATAAATAATTAAAAATATTTTTCACGTATGAATTTCATACGTTAAAGAATTTCATACTCAAAATTTTATGAAAATGAAAATCAAATGTTTTAACCGCAAGATATTTTGATGTTTAACATATAAATTTCATACGCTAAAATATATAACCTTGTTAAAAAGATGTAAATTGCTCTATTTTTCAATAAATAATTAAAAATATTTTTCACGTATGAATTTCATACGTTAAAGAATTTCATACGTGAAGATTCATATGAAATACGCATGAAAAGTTCACGTACGTTAAACGTACGTTGACTCTCACGTATGAATTTCATACGTTATTCTCATGAAAATCCAAACGCATGAATTTCATACGGGGCACTTTTTCCTGTGTAGTGTCCTGGAAATTTCGACAAATACTTAAGGTTGTTCGAAATGTATTCTCATGAAAATCCAAACGCATGAATTTCATACGGGGCACTTTTCCTGTGTAGTGTCCTGGAAATTTCGACAAATACTTAAGGTTGTTCGAAATTGGTACCTCGCATTCTTACAGAAGAGCAAAACTAGTTGAAAGTGTAAATATGCCATGAAATCTTGGTCTCTTATTTCAGATGGTTCTACTTTTATGAGAGAATTGGTACCAGTTATTAAACATAGGTGCACTGTTATGAGCCTGAAAGTAAGCAAAAAGTAGTGTATGGAAGCAGCGAAGTTCTCCATCAACTGTAAAATCACTCATTTCTAAATCCGTTGGAAAGATAATGTGTATCATGATCTTTAGTTGCAATGGTATTATTTTGAATCAAATTGGACCGGAAGGTACTGCTTTCAATGATGAATACTTTGCCTAATCCAATCTAACAAAGGTTTCCGTAAAATATAACCTGATCTTGTCAGGAGGTGGTATATTTTTGCACCAGGATAAGCTAAACATTTCAAAACGCTCTTGAGGACTTGCAACATAGGAATTTTGCAACACCCGCATTATTGTCAAGAGTTGGCCCTATGTGGTTTCTGGCTGTTCCCAACTTTGAAGGATTCCCTTTGCGTTTTGAAAGCCAAAAAGGAGCTCCGTCTGGTTATGACCAGGTCGCTAGCTAGTATGTCATGTGACGGGCTCGTGCCCATTTTTTTGTAAATGGGAATCACAATTGAGAAAGTAAATTGAATCGGAGGAAGTTTACTCTGAGAATTTGTAAAAATGATGTCTTTGTACAAAATCTGTATAAGAAAATGCTATAGGCCATTTCCGCGTTCTTTCTGATCAACCCTCCTACCATTATTTAGGAAATAGATCTTGGTTTTGAGTGCACTGTCTTGGAGTGGTGCACGCTTCCAGTTCAGATACGCAGTGATTAATTACAAGCATCTGAGCATCAGGGCGTGCAGTGTTCTACTGCAAGTTAGATCATACAATAAGTCACATTTATATAGATGTTAGACAACAATGTTTTAGTATTTAGGAAGTTGTATTCCTATGTTGTGTACTTATTGAAAAAATACTGTATGTTTCATGGCTTTGATAAAGACTATCTTTATCAGGCTTTTTTACCTACCAAAAGCCAGTATATGATATAATATGAATGTATGTTATACTCTGGATTGGGCCGGCGGCCGTATCAAATAAACTATTTGTCATTGTCAAACTTAGATATACCTGACATATGCGGAATGGTACCAATTATACTTTGGTATTGTGCCCCATTTCATTGTTACATACCTGTCAACTTTCAGAAAGTCAGATGTGTTAAGATGTGCGCGGCACGCGCTTCAACGTGTCGCAAACCCTATTTTTCCCAAAATATTGTATATTCTCATTGTTTATATTTTATAAAAACATAGTTCTGTTTTGCTTTACATCCCTTTCTGAACATATTTTCTGTTAAACAGCCTATGTTTGCAGTGCTTTTATAGAGTTATTGAATGAAAGTATGTTGAATTCTTTAAAAATACGATAAATCTTTGTAAAAATAGGACAAATTATGTCCAAATTCTGTAAAATTGGGATGAATTCTGTAAGATCTTTCAAAGTGGTAATTTACCACCTAATTCAGGGTAATTGACTGGTATGATTGTTAACAATGAACTATTGAATAAAACTTTCTAGTTTGTAAAATTTTTTAGGGATTGTGTGGTTTTAAAACTGAATGTTATATTGGGAAAAGTGTAATAATTATGTATGTGACAAATTGGTTTTTAATACTGTAAAATACTTTGCAACCATTGAGTTAGATTTTTCAGGTGTCAAATTTTTGCGAAAGAACATGTTATGAAACATATTGGCAAATAGTTTTGCTGTTAGACTGTCAGACAATTATCAGTCTTTTATAATGTCAAAATATAATTATTGCCCTTTAACCTGACATTCACTAATAAAACAAATAAGAAAAAGCAAGAGAACTTAACATTTCCTTTTTTATGACCACCAAAGATGGAGAAGTATTGTTAAAATCAGGGTTGTGACACCAAACTTTTTTATGCCCCCGGCATCTACTGATGCGGGAGGCATATAGTGATTTACCTGTCTGTTCGTCCGAGGTTAAGAAGGCTTATGAAAAACCTTTCAATGCAATGCATTAAAATTTTAAACATGCATACAACATCAATATTTTAGGTTACTGACCAAGTTTCATAATTCAGACATGTATTTTGACCAAATTATATCCCTTTATAGACTTAAAAATTCTTGGTTACGAATGAAAACGAGCATCGGTATCAGACCATCCCAAGTCATATATCACCCTCGGTGCCACCAAACCAACCAACGCCAGACAATGACCGAGGCAACATCCATCATGCACAAAGGAGTAACAGATACCACAAACACCACCACCCCGCATTCCAGAAGGCAACACTTTTGCCAATTGCAAACATATATACAGATTTAACATAAACAAAAAACAATGTCGGCACAAGAACAAAACAAGTACATACAATCGGCCACAGAAAAAAGGCTTCGTACAAAAGTACACTGTTGTTTTAGTCTGAATTCAGGAACCGCCTTGGAACGGTCAATTGAATGAATTAGCAATTGGGGGATTAAATCGATTTTTTGAAGTTTCATGAAATACGGTATCTCATAAAAAGCTAACGCTATTGCATTAAAACATTATACAGGTATTCAACATCAATATTTAAGGTCACTGACCAAGCAATAAGCATGATTGTATCTTAGACAAAATTTAAAAAAAAATTTATTTTAACGGTAATTTTTTATAAAACATTTTTCTAGCTCAAACTCTAAAAAAAATGCAAGTTGGCTAAAAGGAAAAAACAACAGTCAACAAAAATAAGTTTAGTCTAAAATACTATTCAGGTGGGATCCCACCGGGAAATGTACTTGGAAATCCCGGTAGGTTATTACCGGGATCACACTGGGATGAATTTCCATCCCACTGAAATGACAACATCCCACCGGGATTAAGTCATCCCACTGGGATCCCAGTTCAATTTTATGTGGGGAAGGTGTGACATGATATCTAAACCAATACAATACATTTTTAACCTTTGCCTTTCTAAAAAAGAAATCAGAAACACCACAACACAACTACACTTAGCAATGCCCGCACAAATTCATGTCAAAACAGCGGCCAAACCTAAGTCAATATATCCAGCCGAATTCAAAATGGTAAAAATAACACCTATCTTTTAAAAAGGGTCAACTCAAGACGTTAACAACTACAGACCTATTTCTATCCTACAAGTTCTTTCTAAAGTATTTGAAAGACATGTATCATATCACTAAAAAATAGTTCTTGATAAAAACAATCTTAATAAGTAATCATCAGTCAGGCTTCCGTAAATTTCACTCAAGTGAGATAACACTCGTACACATAATAGACAATTGGATTGATTCCATAAATAATCATAATGGTGTTGGAACTGTGTTTGACCTTATTAACCATGAACTACTACTCAAGAAACTAGAGTGTTTAAGCTAAGCTCTGAATATGTTAACTGGTTCTCATCATATTTAACAAACCGTTTCCAAAAGGTTAGCATATCAAGTCAGTTGACAGATGCCAAGGGTACCAAGGCTGGTGTTCCACAAGGATCAGTTTTCGGACCCTTACTTTTTATTATCTACATAAATGGTATTTCCCTCTATTAACATAATAACACAAACATCGACATGTTCGCTGATGCACTACATTGTCTGCTTCAGGTAAAACATTCAGTGACGTAAATTCGTCCCTCTAAGAGCAAGTTAATATCACAGAACAATGGTGCACCCAGAACGCCATGTTACCAAATGCACAAAAAACTAAAGTTATGTATATTGCTGTATCTCATTTAAAACTAAAAGATAGATCAGAACATAGTGATTCAAATATAAATTATTTCGAGCCCCAAAGAAGAGAAACTTCTTGGTATCAAAATAGACCAAACTCTAGCATGAAAAAGTCACGTTGATCATGTTCTAAAACAATGTAATTCTCTATTTTACTTACTTCTACGCATCCAACAAAGTCTCAATCTAGACTCTCGTAAGCTTTTTTTCAATGCATATCTCCTGCCCCAACTTGACTATTGCAGTATTATTTGGGAATCATGTGCAAAGGAACTCATAGATAAACTTCACAAATTTCAGAAACGGGCAGCTAGAGATATTCTACATAAATTATATGACCACCCGTCAGATGAACTATTTATAAAATTAATCTGGAATAAAAATTGACGAAATAATAATATATAAAAAAGCTATTTTAATGTATAAGTCAATGCGCAATAAAGTACCAAAATAACTAAGTGATAAGTTTGTATCGAAATCTAATCTTTGATTTAGATCAATAACAAATGAAGAATTGGTTGTTTCATCTCCAAATATGGAGTTCTTTAGGAAATCATTTTCCTACTCAGGAGCTTCTATTAGGAATGAAATCCATTACATATTAGGCAGACAGAGAACATAAATTCATTTTAAAGACAATTCTTACAATGGAAACAAAATGCTTCAATATGATTGTGTATACATGTACACCCATATTAATACTTTTGTATATGATGTATATATTTGAAAACGTTATCCTTCAAAATTGAAATTGATCTGTATACACTATGTACAAAGTTATTTATTTATTTATGAATTAATCCTTTAACAACATGTGATCATTTCATTAAGTTATATGTGATACTGTTTGTATTTTCATCATTAGTATGCTTGTATATTATCAAGTAATTAATGTATATAATGCTCTTTATGTAGATCATACTGAAAATTGGTATATCACCAAATATGTTATCTACTATAAATAATGTCGTTACTTACTTACTTACGTACTTACTGTTCAACGCATAATGCTGCTAAAGCCATTACTGAAATGTCATATCTGTTTTTATAAATCCACCATATGATACATTTTTTTTTAAATTACGCTTTTTATGCGCTTATACTGACATTTTGTATCGTTACTTTCTATAGAACTTTTTTTACAATGTGCACACATAATCTACATTTGTTGTCTTATGTTGTAACACTGTTAGAATAAAGTTATTTGAGCACAGTTGTGTTTTCGTGGATTCATAAGACTTACCAATATCATTGTCATTCTACAGAATCTGGATACAAGACATACGACCTAAATCAACCCAACAATAAATACCACTGAATGTGTTGAATACCCCCAGCTACTACGTGTCATAAATACGTAGCATCTGACGTCAAAGGATATCTGCATGATCTAGTGGCAGTCATAAGCTATAATATAGACACAATAAATGAAACTATTAAAAGGCAGTTACTCCCTAAAACTGCTTTGATTGTTGAAGGCAAATAATATTCAAATTTCAAAAGTCGCTTCGCTACTAACGAGACTTTGTTTAAATTCGACCAATAGTTACATACAGAACAGAAAACACTTGTAAGTGTAAAAGACAAAGGATTGTTATTGGTAGGGAACGTACACCGGATATTGCAGCTAAGCGAGCAGCAATTTGCTAAATTGGATGTAAACCATCGCTGTTCAAGGTTAGTAAAATTAATATTTCTCTTGCTTAATTGGGTTTCTGTTAGTGGTAGCTAATTTATATAACTATATACATAATGCATCAATCTAAATATGTACATGTTTCGATGTAAAAAGTTGTTTTGTGGAGAAAATATTGTCATTTGTGACGCGAGCTCGCACGGAAAAATACTACCCTATCGCAAATTTTGTGATTTTCTTTACTAAAACATGCAGAAACTAAAAATGTGAACTTGGCAATTTGAACATCATTCATCTAAGTATACTGAAAATTACAGATTCGTAGCATACTTATTGGCGGCGTTATGACCTACAATCGAGTACATGTTTAATAACATTGATGTACCGAGTATTGCATGTTAAGTGTACTGAGGATTGCAAATCATAAATTTTGGTGTACCGAGTATTGACAATTGAACGTTGTTTGCTTTTCACTTTTAAAGCATGATATAAGTAGAATTGATATATATACATGTATATTGAGTATTATTTTGTAACATCTTACCAATGAAAGGTAAATCATAAAGTTTAAATAATTACACATACAATGTATTGTCATTATAATATTACATACATGTAATTATTATATTTCTGTATAAGTATACCAATGATATAAATCAAAATATCGCTATTAAAATTCCATTAACTTTATTGTACTCTCTTTTTGATTTTATACTTGCTTTCTATGTGTGTGCACTGCGACTGCACAAATGTAAGATATACATGCAAATTCCTGATAGACCGTCTCATAGAGGCTTACACGAATGACGAATTAAAATTTAAACGTATTGATGCATTAAGAAGCAATGGCATAGCATATCTGTTACACACCCTGTCTGTACTTTAAAAATAAATTATTTGTACTGAATTTTACAACATGGTGATAAATTACAAAGATATGTTTAGGCGTGCATTATTCATTTGTATACACTGTAAAATAATTAATTTCGTGGGCGTAAATTTCGTGGATTTCGCGGTTCACCTTCAACCACGAAATTAAATCCCATTGAACAATAAGTTTCACCCTGAAATGCAAAATCCATGAACCACCGCCAGTCACAATTGTATTTTGTATTTTTTTTCCAAAACCACAAAATTTCATCTTTACGAAATTTAACGATTTTACAGTAACCACTGGTTATATTTCATTGGCTGGAATGTTCAATCGGCGATTTTTTTCTGAGGGTTCAACGAGTTTCCTGTGTTCCTTTGCAAATTATCTTCCAACTCCAACACTATATAAGGCACCAAAAGGTTGTAAGCCAGCAGACATTCATAACCTAACCCCGGCATTTTTTCTTGGTGGATTAGAAGGTCATTATCAACATAATGACTTGATAATGAACTGTGCCCTATTAATTAATTTTGCAATGTGAACATTTCAAAAGTGTAATGTTAACATGTGAAGGCACGTGGAGTTAATATTGAATCTTCTGATTGTAACCCTTTCCGCACACATCACAGATATAAGCGAATTCTGCATAATGCTTGTTTTTTCTTGTGTATTTTTAGGCCAAACGAAGATTTGAACAATTTCCTAAAATGGTCACACACTTGTACATTCTTGGCTTTATTCGATGCACTTGTTAATGTTGGTGTATTGTCACCTTTCATATGTGTTTGAAGTTTGAACTCTTGTAAACCAGCAGATATCACATTCGTATGGTGTAGTAGATCTACGTTGTACAACAGTTACTGAGCTTTATGTGTCTTAAGAACGGATGTTTCCACTTCCTTGATCATATCGAATGAATGGTTCGGTAATTCCATCTGCAAAACAAAATAAAGACGTCGCGTCACAAGTTGGAGCTATTTTCAATTTCGCGTAATTTATTTGCCAAATGGTGCAAGTGTAATTCTGTTTGTTTCAATAAATATAATATGTTATATATCAATCGAACGAAGAAAATCAGCACAATCGACCTGAATGCATATGTTTTGAGTTTTATTACAAAATCCCACACTTTCAGGGTTCGAAATAACCAGAATACGGTGAAATATCACTGTGGAGATGTAACATCCAATCTCGTTGGGCTTGAGAAAAATGTGTGGAGAGCAAAAACCATACGCAAAATTTCTATATTTTTTTCGCAAAAATGATTCTTAAACGTTAAAAGTTGATGTCATTAACGTAAAAGAAAATGACATCATCATAAAGTCAAATATTTTGATTCTGTGTTGCGGGAACAGTTGTGTAGAGATTTCAAAATTACAGGAAAATAAGTTATTACTCTGATAAAATTGTTCTGCAATATTTATTTTTAATAATTTCTCTTTAAAATTTCCTATAAAAATACGTTTTTCATATATTATTAAATACGGTACTCATTTTAGATTTTGAGTCAAGAAATCAAAAATAATTTCAAATTTTCTTTGTCGACCTAAAATGTCCCACCCTGTGCTTAAAACTAAAAACTGAATTAAACATGAAATTCGATTTGATCGAACGTGAAATTTTCTGTAAAACAATATTCGTCACTGAAATGATAAAATACGTTTTTTTTCACGCTGTTGAATAGTATATTGTTAATCAAAATCGTTCAATATACGATGAAGTTATTAGTATTTTTCAATGTCGACACAAAATGTTCCACCAGCAAAATTACGTACTAAGTAACGTCAAAATATCTTAAGTGTTTATTTTGTAGCTTCGATAATTCAATGCAAAATTGAAATCGAAATTTTAAAGATTGGTTCGAAAATGTATTTTTTTATATACTAGGAAATGTACACAGTACTTTATTCATCAAGGGATTTTTATTTTGAATTCTTTGTTCATTGGGGTTACATCAAGCTAGTCTAAACTTAACAAAGAGCAAAGGGATAACTGCACACATTGCATCAAATTGAATATGGTTAATTACATACAAGTTATTTTGCCTAAATATAAGTTCTGTAATTCCGAAGGATGCTGAATATACCCCCTTTACACATAGTTACACAACCTATGTGTTTATGGTTGTTGTGCGCCCATGATTTAGTTATTCTGTCAATTGCACGCCTTATGTCCGTCATATTTAGCTAAAATAACGGCGTTTTTTACGTTACGCAAAATAGCTCCAACTTGTGACGCGACGTCAAAGTATTCACATTAATTATTGATATACGAATGTTTTATTTCAATCGCTAGACCCCTGACTGCAGTTTTATTAAAAGCCTGCTGTAGTCTAGATAGCTATTACAATGTACTTTAAGCACAATTGAAAATAGGGCGATGGCCCTAACTGGGCGCCATCGAGACCACTTAAATAATATTTTATTCGTTTGATAACAACCTCGATCGGACAACATATAGGGACATGCACATACTCTATAGACAAC
The DNA here is from genome assembly GCA_963678985.1 of Spisula subtruncata. Lineage (NCBI taxonomy): Eukaryota > Metazoa > Mollusca > Bivalvia > Venerida > Mactridae > Spisula > Spisula subtruncata. The sequence continues at coordinate 58,448,810 of OY787661.1, forward strand.
TTGCACATATACACTGACCGACAACTGTCTGAAAATTACTCTTTACCTATTGCAAAACATACTGTTTACTCGTCAGTTTGGGCAGCATGACAAATTCTGATTTTCACGACAATAGGCTCATAAAAAGCGCCTTAAGATGCAGATTTCAAATATGTAACCGTCTTAAAAGGTCGTATTACTAAGTAGTAGTAACGACCTTTTCGTTCTATATATTTTAGTGAATATGAGTCTTGATTTGTCACCATGTATATGTACCCTGCTACACGAAGCTTAGGTCAAATAGTATTTAGTCTTCTACTGGCAATTGATCATTTGGGGTCACTGTTGGTAATCCCTTCTGAAAGCAGGTCACCCATCTCTTTTTTAGGATGCCAACAACAAATAATAATAATAATAAAGACTTTATTTTACGAGGAAACTTATTTGACAATATACGAAACAATCAATCTTCCGTAAGATCCTCAACAATGAACAATGAACAATGAACTAGAAAAATAACTATGCCAAGAAAACAATGATATTTAATATTTTGATATTTTGGCCCCTATGATGTCTCCCAATATAAGTTGAAAAATTCATAAAAGAGTGTCAGTGAAAGGATTTGAAAAAAAGAAGGTATACCTATGCATAATTATAGAAACTTTATCAAGACAATATCTACAGCTGTAATTAAACAAAAACGCTTAATCCGATATAGACACACCATAGAAGCCAGCGTATCATTATACATGTGAACGACATAATCAATATACTTAAAGCAATGGCATTTTAAAAACATAATACACAAAGGAATAATTATGCAGACGGATATATAGATTATTATACCTGCAATAGTAATGTTTGCATGAAGTTTGCTAGCCAGTCATTAGGTTGTAGCAATAGCATGGGATGTTTCAAAGTATGATGGCTTCACCCAGCGTAGATATAAAGTTTTAAAATGTTGAATAGAAGTAGAGTTTTTGATGTAAAGAGGGATAGAATTCCATATTGAGGTGCCAGAGAAAACAAAAGTATGGCGAAATAACTCGGTGTTGGGTTTTGGACTGTACAACTGGTATGTAGAAGAAGAACGTAACAGTCGTGAATGAATATCTGTAGTAAATGTAAATGCATTCTGAAGATAATCTGGTGCATCTCCTCTGAGAGTCTTGTACATTTGGATAGCTTTCTGATAAATAACACGCTCATGAAATGTCATCCATTTAAGTTAAGTAGAGCAGTTGAAGGAGTAGAATAATCGCTATCAAGAATTACTCTAGCCGCTCTTTTCTGGAATTTTATAAGTTTATCTTCAAGACTGCTAGTACAATTTCCCCATATAATACAGCAAAAGTCAAAATGGGGAAGAATGTATGCATTATAAAAACGTTTTCTAGTTTCAATCGAAAGAAAGTTTTTAATTCTAGATAAGAGGTACAAATAGGAATTACATTTCTTTATCACATTATTGATATGGTCTGCCCAAGATAGGCTATCGTTAATTGTGATACCTAATAGCTTTGCTGATGAAGTAGCTTCAATTGAATTACCTTGAAAAGGAATGTTGATATTGGATTCAACAATTTGATGTTTATTTCGTTTACTTGTTATAAATAAAACCTTGGATTTTTTAGAATTAATGGACATTTGATTAAGTTTACACCACTGATCAGCATTTAATAAATCTCTGGTAAGTGAAAATATTACATGATCTAAAGACTTGCTGTGAGTTGATAAGGTGGTATCATCAGCAAAAAGTCGGCAATAGAATGTGAAAGTGACAGAGGCAAGTCATTGATATATATCAAAAACAATAGCGGGCCAAGAACTGAGCCCTGTGGAACACCTGCTAAAACATTACTAGGGCCAGAATATTTGCCAGATATAAATGTTTTTTGAGTTCTAAAATTGAGGTAGGATTTAAACCAATCTAATGTTGAAAACTGAATACCATATAATGAAAGCTTTTGTAGTAAAATATCATGGTTTACTTAGTCAAACGCTTTACTTAAATCAAAGAGCAGTGTGCCAACTATTTCATTATTGTCTACAGCTGAAATCCAGTCATCAATAATTCTTATTAAAGCAGTTTGACACGAGTGGTCTTTACGGAATCCTGATTGTCTGTCGTAAAGAAGTTTATTTTCAGAAAGATAAGACTTCAAACACTTGCTTACATGTCTTTCAAGTACAGTCAAACTTCGATGCCTCGAACTACCTTCGGACCGGGAAAATAGTTCGAGCCATCTACCTGTTCGAGGCATCAAGGGTACGAGTATATATGCACTGTATATGTATAAGTTCGAACGCTTATCGGTACGTGTACCTGTCAATCGTGCGTAAATGTCGTATTTTAGTGTTTGTTCGTATTTCATATTAAATGCATATTTAATGCATTTGTATCAAATTGTGAAATAATATGCATAAGCATAATAAAACATGATATTGTTTGGCAAAATTGACTTGAAATCGTCGACTAGCTCTTCAAATATTCACATTTGTAAACAGTTCCCTGTTCTATTAATCGCTCCGTACGGTTGCCTATTTAACCAACGTTTTAATTATAAACTAGCAATTCATATGTCAAGTTTGTCAATCAATAAATAAAATGATAGTTAAAACATAAACATACTTTTGAGTTATTATTTTATTGCAATATAAATCGAGTTAAGTTTGTTTGAAAGAATGCAAACATTTAAATTAATGAACAATAAATCAGTTATAATTTCCTTCATTAAGTAATTAAAGGACCTATAAGTGATAAGATTTTTCACAAACATGTAATACAATACAGCCAAAAACAGTACAATAATTGTCACAAGGTGTTAATAACACCATTTACCTACTTCCCGTGGACAAACATTGGATTTTAACAATCAATGAAAGGTGCGAAAATTTGCATTGTTCGAGTCATCTACTGGTAAATCATAGCAAGGGACCAGCAAGTCAGTTCGAGTGTTCGACCCTCGTACTGTTCGAGTCATCTATGGTTTTTCTATATGAATAAAGAAGGAATTTTGACGGGACCGGAGAACGAGTTCGAGGCATCTGGGGTGTTCGAGGCAAGTACTGTTCGAGGCATCGAAGTTCGACTGTATTAATGAAATGACTGGCAAAATAGAAATTGGTCTATAGTTGGTTTTATCATGTTTATCACCATTCTTGAAGATTGGGATAACTTTTGCTGTTTTGAAGGCTAATGGGAATTTATTTGATTTAATACTACAATTAAATACAGTTGTTAAAGCTGGTGCTATTATTGATGCTGATATTTTTAGGTATTTGACATTGATGTTATCAGTACCTGTCGATTTAGTCGGATCAAGGGATTTTAATTGGGTTTTAACAAAATCATTAGACACTAGTGGAATGGTAAATTTTTCAGAATTTTTTAACTTAGATTTGTTCAAGGATTTTAAGGAATCAGGTGTCTTGTAAACAATAGATTTGTCAATATGAACAGTTTTATGGATGTTACAAAAATGGTCATTAAATAAGCATGCGACCGAAACTGGATCTGCTATGAAATTACCCTCATCGTTATTAAGAGATGGGGTTTGAATTTTAGAACTTTCTAAACCTGACAATTCTCGGAGACCTTTCCATAATAGTTTTGGATTGTGTTTATTTGAGTTTATTTGGTCATTATAATGGTTGAATTTTGCCCTGTATACAATTGATTTTACTTTTGATCTGAACAATTTGTAATTAGTTATATCATGTTTTTTATGAAAGTAATTTCTTTGTCTAATAGCAATAAGTATATCAGAAGTGAACCAGTCAGGTTGGGTTACATTCTTGACCCGTTTATGCCTGAGAGGAGCATGCTGTTGTAAAACCGACCCAAACATTTTTATAAATAAATCAGCACATTCATCAGGATCATCAATAGTATTTAATTTGAGTGAAAAGGTCATTGAGAAAAGTAGATTCCTTGAAGTTTTTGACAGATCTATATAAAATATAATCATGGCAAGATTTTGTAGCTGTTTTGTGATTACATTTCCTTGTGATAGCAACTGGATAGTGATCACTTAATGCATATGGTGGGACGTTTATTTCAACAATATTATGAGGAATGTTACTAAAAACATGGTCTATTAAGGTTGCTGAGCTATTTGTCCTTCTAGTTGGAGATTTGACAAGTTGAGTGAAATTCAAATTCTCCATTGTTTGCATCCAATGTTTTGAAGTTGAAACTTGTTTAAGTAAGTCATAGTTGAAATCCCAAAGTACAATAGTTTCCTTGGCTTCATTGAAGGATTTGTCCAGACTCTCAGTGAAGTGAGTTAGCCATTCCACTCTAGATAAGAGTGGTCTATAAACATGACATAGTAAGAATGTCTTAGAATTGGGGAATTTGAACTCTAACCAGATGGATTCGACTGAATGAGACTCTATGTCAGTTCTATGAAAACAATTTAAATGCTCCTTAACATAAACGAGGAGTCCTCCACCATGAGATGACCTATCTTTACGAAATATAGTATAACCAGGAATTGAGAGCTCAGCATTTAAAACAATATCATCTTAAAAAGTTTCACATAGACATAAACAGTCAATATTAAAGTTTTGGGACAGAATAATCTTAATTTCGTCAAGTTTAGGACAAACATAATGAATGTTAAGATGAACAATATGTAACCCTTTGTGAGACAACCAGGGAAACGATACATGGGTGTCCTTACCAGGTGTTTGAGCATTATTCTGAGGTACATGTAAAGACCCAGATTTAGAGCTATTCATGTCAATACTAATTGAGTTATTTTGAGGTAAAGACACAGAATTAGAGCTATTTATGCCAATACTAATTGATCTATCAACATGTGAGCTGTGCATAGCAAAATTATCAATATGAGTAGGAATTGAAGAGCTATTCAAACAAGAACCGGGCAAAACATAAGACATTTTATGGTAAAAAACATCAACTTCTGAGCTGTCACTAACAAAATTACCAACATGAGATAAAATAGTACTATTTAAATAAGAAATAGGTAAATCATATGTCATTTTATCATCCAAAACAACAGTATTTGAGCTGTCAGTAACACAATCACCAACATGAGATGAAATAGTACTATTTAAACAAGAAAGATGTAAATCATGTGTCATTTTATCATCCAAAACAACAGTATTTGAGCTGTCAGTAACACAATCACCAACATGAGATGAAATAGTACTATTTAAACAAGAAAGATGTAAATCATGTGTCATTTTATCATCAAAAACAACAGTATTTGAGCTGTCAGTAACACAATCACCAACATGAGATGAAGTTGTACTATTTAAACAAGAAACAGGTAAATCATATGACATTTCATCATCAAAAACAACAGTATTTGAGCTGTCAGTAACACAATCACCAACATGAGATGAAGTTGTAATATTTAAACAAGAAACAGGTAAATCATATGTCATTTTATCATCCAAAACAACAGTATTTGAGCTATCAGTAACACAATCACCAACATGAGATGAAATAGTACTATTTAAACAAGAAAGATGTAAATCATGTGTCATTTTATCATCCAAAACAACAGTATTTGAGCTGTCAGTAACACAATCACCAACATGAGATGAAATAGTACTATTTAAACAAGAAAGATGTAAATCATGTGTCATTTTATCATCAAAAACAACAGTATTTGAGCTGTCAGTAACACAATCACCAACATGAGATGAAGTTGTACTATTTAAACAAGAAACAGGTAAATCATATGACATTTCATCATCAGAAACAACAGTATTTGAGCTGTCAGTAACACAATCACCAACATGAGATGAAGTTGTAATATTTAAACAAGAAACAGGTAAATCATATGTCATTTTATCATCAAAAACATCAATATTTGAGCTGTCCGTGACACAATCACCAACATGAGATGAAATAGCACTATTTAAACAACAACAATTACTAGTGACAGTAGCTACATGTTCATTACTCTTTGGTTGTTCCAATCGTATATGTCTGATAATTGTTTGACATGTAATTTCTTTTGAAGTTGTAGTTGTTGTTGTTGTCGATCTGGTAGTTTTTGTTCATTCTCCTCCCAGATATCCTCTCATGATGAAAATTAGAGTGATTGTTTACATACTCTTCTCTTTGTGGTTTACTTTGTATTTGTGGATGTTCAAGGTGATCACTAGGAACTGGTTTTAATCTAAAGACGGAATTGATAAATTCTCTCATATAAGTTCCTAGCACTTTCCCTCCACTTGGATTGAGATGCACTTTATCATGGAAGAGGGAGTATTTCACTCTTCCATTTTCCATCATAACCTTATCATTATTCAAAAAATGGCACTGAGTGTCAAGAATAATTTATTTTTATTTGCCGCAAAACGTCAATTTGTGTTAAAAAAGAAACACAAATATTTGTTTTGACGTTACGTCACGCCAATTCTATTGTTATGACGTGACGTCACAATGAACGTTTTCTCACCGGTCCGCGCCGTTACTATATAACTATGTGTGTATTATGAAATAAAGATCTTTGATCACAAAACAAATTCAGGTTCGTAAAGAGACTTGTCTCTGATTGTCTAAGGAAGGGGGTTGCTTCCAAGAAGCGCAGCAAGAAGAGGTCTGCTTCCAAGTAGCGCAGCAAGAAAAGGTCTGCTTCCAAGAAAAGGTCTGCTTCCAAGAAAAGGTCTGCTTCCAAGAAGCGCAGCAAGAAAAGGTCTGCTTCCAAGAAAAGGTCTGCTTCCAAGAAGCGCAGCAAGAATAGATATGCTTCCAAGAAGCGCAGCAAAAAGAGGTCTGCTTCCAAGAAGTGCAGCAAGAAAAGGTCTGCTTCCAAGAAGCACAGCAAGAAAAGGTCTGCTTCCAAAAAAGCACAGCAAGAAAAGGTCTGCTTAAAGAAGCAATTCAAGAAAAGCAGTGCTTTCAATAAAAGGGCTGCTTCCCAGAAAAGGTCTGCTTAAAGAAGCAATTCAAGAAGAGGTCTGCTTCTAATAGTTTGCTTTTAATAAGCAAAGTTCTTTATTCCGAGGTCTGCTTCTCTGATTGTCGTGAAGCGTATCGAATAAAGAGGTCTTCTTCTCTGATTGTCGTGAAGCGTATCGAATATGAGGTCTGCTTCTCTGATTGTCGTGAAGCGTATCGAATAAAGAGGTCTGCTTCTCTGATTGTCGTGCAGCGCATCTAGTAAACGGTAAATTAAGACATTGTCGCTGTGGTAGAGACCCAATACTTTGACAATTTGGGGGCTCGTCCGGGTTTATCTACCGTACAGTAATTACCAGCTACACAAGATGCAAGTCAAGGAATGGATAAGACTAGGTGAAAGAGTTGGATTGTCAGGGGGAGAGTTGCTTTTCTTCGTCAAGAAGAGAGAAGAAGAAAAACTGGCTAGAGATGAACGCCAGCAAAGAAGAGAGGATGATCGAAGAAAAGCAGAAATGGAACTGCAACTGCAAATCAAAGATCGTGAGCTTGATGTTGAGCGGCTTAAAACGAGGAACACAAATAATGAAGGTGCTAGCAAATTGATGAGACCAAAAATACCGAAGTTTGAGGAAGGCCATGACAATATGGATTCTTATCTAGTGCGATTTGAAAGATTTGCCATCGGCCAGAATTGGGAACAGGGTACATGGGCGACAAGCTTGAGTTCGTTGTTAACAGGACAAGGACTTGACGTGTACATAAGTTTACCACAAGAGGAAGCCAGTAATTACACTACATTAAAGAAAGCCATACTGAAAAGGTATGAGTTGACAGAAGATGGTTTTAGATCGAAGTTTAGGACAAGTCGGCAAGACAATGGGGAGACAGTATTTCAGTTTGTGGCTAGAATAAGGAGGTATTTCGACAGGTGGATAGACCTGGCGGGTATTGAAAGAGATTACTAAAGTCTCGCTGATGTATTCATTAGGGAGCAATTTATTGAAGGGTGCTCACCTAATTTGGCGATGTTCCTGAAAGAAAGAGGACCTTATAGTATGAAGGAAGTGACTCAACTAGCCGAGCAGTATTAAGAAGCGCACGGAGGAACGATTATGTCCTCGGCTAAAGGTGACAAAAGTCAGCAAAGGTCCAAAACCAATATAAGTGAGGGAAGACCAAACCAAAGTCAGACGACGAGAGATTTTACGGAGCATAGAGATGTCAGAAAGACATGCTTTAATTGTAGCAAAGTAGGGCACGTAGCCCGAGATTGTAGACAAGGGAAGAGGTGCTTGGTTTGTAGCAGAACTGGACACTTAGCCAAAGATTGTAGGCAGCTGAAATCATCATCACCACAGCACCAAGGACCCAGGATATCGGCTATGTGCATACAAGCCATGCCAGACAGCAGTCCAGTGCAGAAAAATATCGAAGATGGAAAGCTGATGTTGGCAAATGGAGAGACTATCAAAATTGTTGCGGGAATATGTACAATAGACGTAGTACCAGGTAAAAGGAACCTGGAAATTCAAAAAGGATTCGTAGGACAAGCAGAGGTCAACGTGTTACGAGATACAGGTTGTGAACTGGCAGCAGTAAGGAGTAATTTCGTGAAGAGAGACCAGTACCTTGGTAAAGAGATCGCAATGATAACTATTGATGGAGAAGCAAAGATGGTCCCGTAAGCAGAAGTGTGGATAGACACGCCATATTACACCGGAAAGATTGAAGCAATGGTACCAAAGACTTTAATATGTGATCTTATTATTGAAAATATACCAGGGGTATTAAACAAGCCAAACAATGACTGGTTAAAGCAGCACACGTCACAATCAATTGCAGCTGTTATGACCAGAGCTCAGTGTAAGAAAGCGGAGCTACCAACGAGACCTTTAAAGGTACCAACACCTTCTTGTGAGAATAAAATTAACTTTGAGAAGCTTAAGAAGACACAGAAAGATGATGAATCTATAAGCAGTTTATGGAAGCTTGCTGCAGAGGGTGAATAAAAGAAGATGAAGAGTGGGGCATCTTACAAATATACAGTCAGTAAGGGTGTATTGTTTAGGTTGTTTGAACATAACAAAGGATCTTACTCTCAAGAAATAAAACAGATTGTCGTTCCAAGAACACTTAGAAGGAGAGTGTTAGAATTAGCACATGAGTCAATTGTGGGTGGTCATCTATCGGCAAAGAAGACGGAAGACAGGATAATTTCCATTTTTTTTTGGCCGGGTATAACAGGAGATGTCACTCGATACTGCCGGTCATGCGATATGTGCCAGAGAACAATTCCAAAAGGAAGAGTGAAGAAAGTACCTCTCGGGGAGATGCCTATTATTGATGAACCGGTTCACAGAATCGCTGTTGATTTAATAGGACCAATAATACCTGCATCTGATAATGGAAATAGATACATACTGACAGTTGTTGACTATGCCACAAGGTATCCTGAAGCTTTAACCCTGAAGAAAATTGATACAGAAAGCGTAGCTGAAGCATTGTTAGAAGTATTCTCAAGAGTAGGATTTCCAGCTGAAGTGCTAAGTGACAGGGGAAGCCAGTTTACATCGGATTTGATGAACGAAGTAAGCCGTTTGATTCCAGTGAAGCAACTGTTCACCACCCCATACAACCCAAAATGTAACGGTTTATGCGAACGCATGAATGGAGTGCTGAAAAGCATGCTTAAGAAAATGTGTCAAGAAAGACCAAAGGATTGGGACAGATATCTACCAGCAGTGTTATTTGCATACAGAGAAGTTCCACAAGCAAGCACAGGGTTTTCTCCTTTTGAATTGATGTATGGAAGAACAGTCAGAGGACCAATGCAAGTGTTAAAAGGTTTATGGACAGAGCAAGAAACATCAGAGACGCACAATACTTACCGATATATACTAGAATTGAAACATCGGTTAGAGGAAACTTGCAAAATAGCCAAAGAAAGTCTTTCAAAAGCAAGGGTCGTATACAAACACCACTACGACAAGAAGACTAGGAGACGAAGTTTAAAAGCCGGTGACAAAGTATTAATACTTTTACCTACAGATAAGAACAAGATGACATTACAATGGAAGGGTCCTTACGATGAAGTCGACAAAGCCAATGAAATGGATTATATGGTTCAAGTCAAAGATAGAACAGCAAAGTATCACATCAATCTGCTGAAGAAGTATGAAGAAAGACCGAAAGAGATGATTGCCGGTGGTGTTGCTGTTATTGAAGCAGTTACTGATGACGAAGAGGGAACTGTGGATGATGAAAACTTGCTTGATTTGCCAAAGACAAAACCATCAGAAACATATAAAGATGTACATATATGTGAAGATTTGTCTCAGGTACAAAGGGAACAAGTAGAAGATTTACTTAGTACATTCAGAGACATACTTACTGATCAACCGGGAACAACTACATTGGCAGAACATAAAGTAGAGCTGATTGAAGAAACACCCGTTAGAGTAAAGCAGTACCCATTACCATATGCTAAGCGACAAGATGTAGACAAAGAAATAGAGAGCATGCTCCAAACTGGTGTTATAGAACCAGCTAACTCTGATTATAATTCGCCAATCGTGATTGTCAGGAAGAAAGATGGCAGTAATCGTTTTTGTATAGATTTTAGAAAGCTGAATGCTATTACCAAGTTCGACACAGAACCAATGACAGATATAGAAGATATACTAGCGAAATTAAAGGATAACAAGTACTTCACGAAGATAGACTTGGCAAAAGGTTACTGGCAAATTCCTGTCGCTAAAGAGTCCCGACGGTTTACGGCTTTTTCAACATACAAGGGGAGCTTTCTATTCAAGAAGATGCCATTTGGAATGGTCAATTCAGGAGCAACCTTTAACCGAATGATGAGGAAACTACTGCTTCACTGTGAAAATGTTGATAATTATGTAGACATATTAGGACATACTGTTGCTTGGAATGAACATTTGGAGTTGATTCGAGAAATATTTTGCAGGATACGGGAAGCAGGTGTTACAAAACGACCATCTAAATGTATGATTGGGTACAGCAACGTGGGATTCACAGGGCATACAGTAGGAAGTGGAATGGTACAGATGGAAGAGGATAAAATAGAACGGATTAAGCTAGCTTCGATTCCGAAAACAAAGAAACAAGTGAGAGCGTTTTTAGGACTTGCTGGATATTACAGAAAATTCATTCCGAGATTCGCAGAAACAGCTGCTCCATTGACGGATTTGACTAAGAAGGGTCAGCCAAACTTGGTAAACTGGGGTGAAGTTCAAGAGAAAGCGTTCGCTACATTGAAGAACAAGTTGACAAGAGCGCCAATACTAAAATTGCCTGATTTTAACAAGGCGTTTGTGGTACAAGCAGATGCCTCAGATACTGGAGTAGGGGCTGCATTACTCCAACAGTATGATTAAGGCCTATTTCCGGTAGCATATGCAAGCAAGAAGTTGCTACCACGCGAAAGGAATTATTCCGTGACAGAACGAGAATGTTTGGCCATAATATTTGGTATACAAAAATTCCAGAAGTATTTGTATGGAAAAGAATTTATCATTCAGACTGACCACCAAGCATTGTCATATATACAGAAAAGCAAGCTAGAGCATGGAAGAATAATGAGATGGGCATTATTCTTGCAAATGTACAGATTCAAGATTGAAGCCATCCGAGGAGTCGACAACGTTGTTGCAGATTACCTAAGCAGACAAGGATGTGATGATCCGAGCAATGAAGAAGTATCATAGAGCATCGATGATTCACAGCATACAAACCAGAAAGAAGAAATTTAATTATTCTTATTATTTTAAAAAAAAAACTTGTATTTTTACTGGAAAAGGGGGTTGTCAAGAATAATTTATTTTTATTTGCCGCAAAACGTCAATTTGTGTTAAAAAAGAAACACAAATATTTGTTTTGACGTTACGTCACGCCAATTCTATTGTTATGACGTGACGTCACAATGAACGTTTTCTCACCGGTCCGCGCCGTTACTATATAACTATGTGTGTATTATGAAATAAAGATCTTTGATCACAAAACAAATTCAGGTTCGTACAGAGACTTGTCTCTGATTGTCTAAGGAAGGGGGTTGCTTCCAAGAAGCGCAGCAAGAAGAGGTCTGCTTCCAAGTAGCGCAGCAAGAAAAGGTCTGCTTCCAAGAAAAGGTCTGCTTCCAAGAAGCGCAGCAAGAAAAGGTCTGCTTCCAAGAAGCGCAGCAAGAATAGATCTGCTTCCAAGAAGCGCAGCAAGAAGAGGTCTGCTTCCAAGAAGTGCAGCAAGAAAAGGTCTGCTTCCAAGAAGCACAGCAAGAAAAGGTCTGCTTCCAAAAAAGCACAGCAAGAAAAGGTCTGCTTAAAGAAGCAATTCAAGAAAAGCAGTGCTTTCAATAAAAGGGCTGCTTCCCAGAAAAGGTCTGCTTAAAGAAGCAATTCAAGAAGAGGTCTGCTTCTAATAGTTTGCTTTTAATAAGCAAAGTTCTTTATTCCGAGGTCTGCTTCTCTGATTGTCGTGAAGCGTATCGAATAAAGAGGTCTACTTCTCTGATTGTCGTGAAGCGTATCGAATAAAGAGGTCTGCTTCTCTGATTGTCGTGAAGCGTATCGAATAAAGAGGTCTGCTTCTCTGATTGTCGTGCAGCGCATCTAGTAAACGGTAAATTAAGACATTGTCGCTGTGGTAGAGACCCAATACTTTGACACGGAGCTTTATCACACACTTCTTCGATTGCTTCATTAGTTGAGCGGATGACATTATTAATAACTCTCTCTGCTTTCCATGGCAAAACACTTGATACAATAATTTCAGCTATTGGACAGACACTTTTCACTAAGCTCACGGTATTTTCTAAATTATCACATACACTTGCTTGACTCTCGCCATCTGAGATGTTGTTGGTCCCGATATGTAGCACAACTGCATGTAGCCCCGCCATATACTCACTGTCCACTCTACTCATTTCAGAGATGGATTTTGAAATAGAATTGAATTTACCGCCTGGGTGACTTTTGATTTTAACGTTTACCCTCTTATCAGACATTTTAGCAGGGCTAAGTCTCCTAGTAATCGAATCACCTGCGATTAATACATTAATTTCTGATTCATTAATGCTGTTTCTAGTCATTATGTGGTTGTTGGTATCTTCACGGACAGATTGTGAGGTGGTACTTTGGTTCTGACATTGAGATGTTGCTTTTAAGATATTTTGGTTTTGAGTTTTTAGATCAGATAATTCCTGGAATATTGCAGACTTCAAACTTGACATTTCTGCTGCTAATTTCATTTCCATACTGTCAACAACATTTTGTATTTTAGAGTCAACAGACTCAGAGTTTACTTGCAACGTGATGGACTGAGTCACAAGCTCTGACTTTTCTCTTGCTATTTGTTGGACCGTTGACTTTAGCTTCCCATTTTCTTCCTGGGTGATAAGTTGCTTAGATGTTGTTTCAGTCATCTCTTTTTTAAGTTTAGTATTGTCAGTAGTAAGTTTTTCATTTTTCTCATATTGTGTATTCAATGTAGCTTTCAGTTTAGCTAGTTCCTGCTCTAGCTTCCCAGATTTTTCAGTTTGTTTGTTATACTTATCACGCAACAACCTCACTGACTTTTGTAATTCTTCAACACTCAAGCTGCTGTCACTATCAAACACTTGTTTAACATTAGTTTCAGATGTATTTTGTTGATCCACCTGATGATCATTCCTTCTCTCAGACAAAACTTGGACCTGGTTTCCCGTCTTTTTTTTATTTTTTGATTTTGAGTTATTGGACATTGTGCTTGGAGTATGAGTTACAGTTCCACTACATTGGAGACTTTCTGAGGGCTTAGTTGAAGGTGAGTGAATAACAGTTCCATCACACTGGGAGCTTTGTTGAGTAAGAACAGGTGTTCTTTTGCTTGGTGATCTTAGGCTGTTTACTAGTTTGCCCAGAAACGTTAACGGACTTTATTTGGTGTAGTTGACCTTTCTGTGTCGGGAATAGATGGTGATGAAACGTTGCTTGATGTACTCATAGTCAAGTTAAGATCGTGTAAATCATCATCAATTTCACCCAACATCTGGTTGAATACGTTACTTTTCCAGGTTTTACAAGCTTTGCCTTGTATGAATATAGTCTGGTTATAGTATAGAGTGACAACACATTTTCCTTCAAGTTCATTAATACATGTCACTATGCCGTTATGATTCTTATTAACATTAAAAGGATATGTAGTTTTGAGTTTCTCTTTTAATCGTGAATATACTTCACCATTGTGTACAGATATTGTTATTGCATCAGTTTTATTTGAATATTTGCATTCCAACAGAGACCCTTGTGAACCTTGGGCACTTTCCATGCCGGTCACGACATAAGAACATTGTTCTCGTTTCAATAATCGAGTCCGAAAATTACGTCACAAATGCCGAATATTACGTCACAAATGCAAGCGCCTAGGATTCTGTAGTCTATTATTCTAATGAGCGTCTGGCTACCGAGATTAAAGCAGACCCCCTCGAAAATTGCCCGAATTTCAATTTATGAGCACACTCACGAGATTTACAGCTGTCACAACAATAAAGAGTCCTCAAATGACCACGCTAAGCAATTTTCCATACATAAATGTGACGTAAATGCTTAGAAATACGTTTTGAGTCAGCCGTCCTCTTCTCGCATGTTTACCAGGCTGCGCTCGAACGTGGTAGTTTTGGCTTCCAGAACTTGAAAAGTCGCTTTTTAAATATTTTAAGCGGCTTAAGTTTTGAATGATGCCCGTTACGACACCTTACCAGTATAACTCTCATGCGTTTTCATATAAATCGGGGCTTTGAACCGATAAAGCAATTATTTTTTCTATCATTTCGTACCTTACAATGAGTTAAAATATCTAATACAGCGGACGAATTTGCTTCTTTCTCTGCCAAAAGGGGTAACATAAACTTTTACCCGCCATGACACTTGAAAACTGCGCGTTATCTCGTGTTACGTCACCGCCCGATCCGCTTAGACAAAAGGTATGATGAAATCAGACAAGGAATGCAGCACTCGAACAAACCAACCGAGCATAGAAATCAGAAACACAACTACACTTCGCGAAATCAGAAACACCACAACACAAGTACGACTGTGCAATTATATAATAGCGGTTATTGCATGCGACCGAATAAAACGCTGCCAATACTCGACCAAGTCCCCTAAGTCCCCATTGCACGGCGACCCAACCACACAAACCCTTGCCAAAACGGCGACCAAATGAGGCACAACCACCCCCTGACCTAGTTAAAAACAACAAGGACAGTGACCTAACGTCAATACGTCTTTAACTTTAAAGAAGCACTTTTGCGACTTGACCTAGATTACAATAATGGCCAAAAAGAGAGCGAAAATATGCATGCCAAAAACGTTTATAATATCATAGCGACCAAACAGCATAATGACCTAATTAAACAGTATCTCATCCAGCTCATCAGGGGGTAGGGGTAGGCAGCAGTGGACTTTAAACATTTCCTGTACTTATTGCAAACTTTATTTCTGATATTCGTTTTTTATAGGGGGAATCAACATTTTATATAAGCATTGACGAGTTACTTATTGCACAGGCCTAAGAACGTATACATCCCCAAACATTTCACTCATTCATTAAACAATGGAACAGGTTTGAAACGTCTCTGTCCGCTCCTACATTACTACGCCATTTTACACATAAACGGGCCAGAAAATGGTATTAGTCTGTGGCGTGTTCAGCTAGCCTAGCTCTTGGCTAGATCTAGCAGATCTCGCTCCTGAACGACAAGATAAATCGAGATCTCGGCGAGGGCTAGCCTAGTCTAGCAAGCTAGCAATGTGGGCGGGATTTGACTAAAATACGAAAGGAGAATTTTTTGGCGCAACGAGGCGAAACGAGGATTAATAAATTGTGTATTTGGATTGCATTAGATTGTTCCTCTCAATAAATAATGACAATATTTTAAAATAAGCTAATTTGAAGCCTCCTTTCGCCGACCACACTGTCTGACACCTTCAAAGGTGCTATTCAAGGCAATTCTTCATGTAATTTTACGAAATTATTAATGAAAAAAATTAAACCCCAAAATTATTTTTATAAAACCCTTTAAAACCCCCTTATTGCCATTTAAAACCCCTTAAAACCCTTTAAAACCCATTTGGGTAGGGTTTTAAACGAAAAAGTGGGTTTATGGCAACCCTGATTTTTACAGTCGGCGAATGGGGGTCATAATATAAGTTATTTGATAGATTAATTAAGCTCCCTTCGCTGAAAATTTTAAAATTTAAAGTCGGCTAGAATATAACTAAGTTAATATGGTAAAACTCGTTTCGCTGTTATATCATGGTCAATGGTGGCGAAAAGGTAGAATTTTTATTATACATATATATATTCAATTTTGTACATACACACATTCAGCATAGAAAAAAATCACAACCAACGATCTAGCAAATATACCACTATGATATAACTTAGTTGAAATATAAATGATAACGCTCATTGCAGTGGAATTTTACATTCTAACATTCTTTTGCCGATATTTCATGGTTTACGGTCGTATATGACTATGATGAATTTTACCGTCGACAAAAAGCAGCTATTATAGAATAGGTTGGTACATGTAGATGAAGCTCCTTTCCCCAATATTTTAATAAACATTCTACCAACGTTTACAAGTTCACTGTCGGGCACCCGTCGGCGAAATGAGGCTATAGTATAACTAAGTTAGTTGATATGCTAAAGCTCCTTTCGCGGATATTTCATGGTTTACGGTCTGCGAAAGGAGTCTATAAAATAACTAAGTATTTATGATAAAGCTCCTGTCGTCGATATTTTACATGCTACCGTCGGCGAAAGGAGGCTGCAGTGTAACTACCAAGCAAGCAATCAATATGGGTCCACGTGGGCACCTATATGGGACCCATATGGGCTGCCTATATGGGACCAACATAGAAAGTGCAACAGGGGCCTTTGTGATCTGGGCTGCCCATATGCATTCAATATGGGTCCCATCTGGGCTACCACATGTACATTCGCCTGGGCTGCCTATATGGGTCCCATCTGGGCTGCCAATATTCATTCAGAAATGGGACCCATATGGGCAGCCTATATTCGTATGAGCACTCCAGATACATTGTAAATCAGAAATTGTATTTTTCAGCAAACACCACTCTATCCTCTGGTTTGCAGGAAGGAGCAGTTGAACGGCTTCTTGTTTATACAAGGTGTTCTATATTATATACTTACAAGTTCGATATTTACAAGCTATATATCACATTAACATTTAAAGTTTCCAGACAACCATGTGGTAGAATTTAGAAAAAATGTACATATATCAATTTACTTTGAACTTATGAAACACTATTATTTGTACTGAAAGTAAATATAATAGTAAGAAGAAGATTTTTATTTCATGCTTACCGGTGGTTTACGGCGGAATAACGGTGGATTATTCCCCGATAATTTCACAGTTCATAATTTCACGGCAAATGGACTAGTTTTTAAGCATCATATTTCCTCACCGTCAAAAAAAAAACAATAAGCACTTTCACTTGCTCTCTTAATCTTTAACAAATAACACAACATTATCTATACATAAATGTAAAACAAATGGACGCAATTGAAGCCGTTGCAGAAGAACTATTTGATTGCAACTCGACGCGTGCATGGCGGGAAAACGACGTCACGCAAAACATTTCAGGTAAATAGTGGAGTATTTCCATCATTTAAGCTATTTGAAGCATGAAATAAATAGAATATTAGTATTTTACCGTGTATGATCGTTTGATAATTCACCTCGTGAGCAGCTGACTTATATTTTCACGAGTGGCTACGCCACTCGTGAAAATATAAGTCAGCTGCTCACTCGGTGAATTATCAGTCGATCATACACGGAAAAATACAAATATCCTCTATATATTAAATTTACTAATATTTCAATTCAAAGGAAGTAATACTTTTTTGTTCTATATTACTTTTTTGTTCTATATGGGCTTGCTCAGGAATAGCCCATATGGGACTCGTATAGGTACCCCATATGGGTACTAGATGGGAAAGCCCATATGTGCTTGCCAAGGAATAGCGCATATGTAACCCGTATATGTACCAGATGGGAGAGCTCATATGGGAATGTCCAGGAATAGCCAATATGAGACCCGTATGGGTACCCCAGATGGAAAAGCCCATATGGGCTTGCCCAGGAATAGCCCATATGGGACCCATATGTGTACCAGATCGGAAAGCCCATATGGGTAGCCCAGGAATATAGGTCCCATATGCGTCCAATATGGGCATACCCACATGGGCTTGCCCAGAAACATCCCATATGGGACATGGTCATGTTCACATAGGTCCCATATGGGTCCAATATGGGCATAACCCATATGGGCTTGTCCACATAGGTCCCATATGGGTCCAATATAGGCATACCCACATGGGCTTGTCCATAAACGGCCCATATAGGATACGGGCTTGTCCATAATGGTCCCATATTGGTCCAATATGGGCACTTCCCATATGGACATGTCCACATAGGTCCCATATAGGTCTAATATGGGCATAACCCATATGGGTTTGTCCACATAGGTCCAATAAGGGTCCAATATGGGCATACCCACATGGGCTTGCCCAGAAAGAGCCCATATGGGACATGGTTATGTCCACATAGTTCCTATATGGGTCCAATATGGGCATAACCCATATGGGCTTGTCCACAAAGGTCCCATATGGGTCCAATATGGGCATACCCACATGGGCTTGCCCAGAAACATCCCATATGGGACATGGTCATGTTCACATAGGTCCCATATGGGTCCAATATGGGCATAACCCATATGGGCTTGTCCACATAGGTCCCATATGGGTCCAATATAGGCATACCCACATGGGCTTGTCCAGAAATGGCCCATATGGGATACGAGCTTGTCCATAATGGTCCCATATTGGTCCAATATTGGCACTTCCCATATGGACATGTCCACATAGGTCCCATATAGGTCCAATATGGGCATAACCCATATGGGTTTGTCCACATAGGTCCAATAAGGGTCCAATATGGGCATACCCACATGGGCTTGCCCAGAAAGAGCCCATATGGGACATGGTTATGTCCAAATAGTTCCCAGATAGGTCCAATATGGGCATAACCCATATGGGCTTGTCCACATAGGTCCCATATGGGTCCAATATGGGCATACACACATGGGCTTGCTCAGAAACGGCCCATATGTGATATGGGCTTGTCCATAATGGTCCCATATTGGTACAATATGGGCACTACCCATATGGACATGTCCACATAGGTTCCATATAGGTCCAATATTGGCATAACCCATATTGGCTTGTCCACATAGGTCCCTTAAGGGTCCAATATGGGCATACCCGCATGGACTTGCCCCGAAACAGCCCATATCGGACATGGTTATGTCCACATAGGTCCCATATGGGTCCAATATGGGCATAACCCATATGGGCTTGTCCACATAGGTCCCATATGGGTCCAATATGGGCATAACCCTTATAGGCTTGTCCACCTAGGTCCTATATGGGTCCAATATGGGTATACACACATGGGCTTGTCCAGAAACAGCCCATATGGGATATAAGCATGTCCATATAGGTCCCATATGGGTCCAATATGGGCATAACCCATATGGACTTGTCCACATAGGTCCCTTAAGGGACAATATGGGCATACCCACATGGGCTTGCTCAGAAACAGCCCATATGGGACATGGTCATGTCCACATAGGTCCCATATGGGGCCTATATGGGCATAACCCGTATGGGCTTGTCCACATAGGTCCCATATGGGTCCAATATGGGCATACACACATGGGCTTGTCCAGAAACAGCCCATATGGGATATAAGCATGTCCATATAGGTCCCATATGGGTCCAATATGGGCATAACCCATATGGTCTTGTCCACATAGGTCCCTTAAGGGTCCAATATTGGCATACCCACATGGGCTTGCTCAGAAACAGCCCATATGGGACATGGTCATGTCCACATAGGTCCCATATGGGGCCTATATGGGCATAACCCGTATGGGCCTGTCCACATAGGTCCCATATGGGTCCAATATGGGCATATACACATGGGCTTGTCCACATAGGTCCCATATGGGCATAACCCGTATGGGCCTGTCCACATAGGTCCCATATGGGTCCAATATGGGCATAACCCATATGGGCTTGTCCACATAGGTCCCTTAAGGGTCCAATATGGGCATACCCACATGGGCTTGCCCAGAAACAGCCCATATCGGACATGGTTATGTCCACATAGGTCCAATATGGGCATAACCCATATGGGCATGTCCACATAGGTCCCATATGGGCATACACACATGGGCTTGTCCAGAAACAGCCCATATGGGATATAAGCATGTCCATATAGGTCCCATATTGGTCCAATATGGGCATAACTCATATGGGCTTGTCCACATAGGTCCCTTAAGGATCCAATATGGGCATACCCACATGGGCTTGCCCAGAAACAGCCCATATGGGATATGGGCTTGTCCATAATGGTCCCATATAGGTCCAATATGGGCACAACCCATATGGACTTTGGGCGTACCCACATGGGCTTGTCCAGCCACAGCCCATATGGGACATGATCATGTCCACATAGGTCCCACATGGGTCCAATATGGGCATACACACGTGGGCTTGCCCAGAAACAGCCCATATGGGATATAAGCATGTCCATATAGGTCCCATATGGGTCCAATATGGGCATCATCAATATGGGCTTGTCCACATAGGTCCGTTAAGGGTCCAATATGGACATAACCCATATGGGCTTGCCCACATCGGTCCCATATGGGTCAAATATGGGCATACCCACATGGGCTTGCCCAGAAACAGCCCATATGGGATTTGGGCTTGTCCAAAATGGTCCCATATGGGTCCAATATGGGCATTACCCATAATAGCATGTCCACATAGGTCCCATATGGGTCCAATATGGGCATACCCACATGGGCTTGCCCAGAAACAGCTCATATGGGACCCATATAAGTATGTTTGCTGGGTATATATAAGTTGGTATGCTTAAGCTCCTTTCGCCGATATTTTATGGTTTACGGTCGGCGAAAGGAGACTATAAAATAACTGAGTATGTATGATAAAGCTCCTTTCGCCGACAATTTACGTGCTACCTTCGGGCGGCGAAAGGAGACAATCATATAAGGACCATCATATAACTAAGCAGGTATTAGATCTATAAAGCTCCTTTCGCCGATAGTTCGTGGTTTACGGTTGGCGAAGCGAGCATAGAGTATAACTAAGTTGGTACGCTAATTATTAATGCTCCTTTCGCCGATATTTTACATTTTACCGACGGCGAAAAGAGGCCAGTAGATATATATGAGCCGTTTTCCAGGAAAACCGGGCTTATTGACAAGAATACGAAAATCATGATAATATATCGTTAGAAGGACGAGACTCTTATGAACACTCTCTGAAAATTTGAACGAATTATTGCATAAATTAACGGAATTATTTACTTTTGAAACTAACCAGTTTTTGAGTGACGTCGCAAACGTCATTCGAACGTTATTTGACGTAACGTTAATACTCATTTCATAAACCCAGTATCTGGTGAATTATTGACGTAAACTTTTCAAATTTTTGTCACATTTTAGAATAATATTCTGATTTTAATAAAACACGTAAAAATTGTTAGTGTCTGCTTCAAGGGAAAAGTAGCCGCTATTTTTAACCACTAACCCCTTGTTTTTCTCAATTCGGGTAGTTTTCGGAAATTGGTCACCACAGCAACGACAGAAGTAATTTTATCATAATTTATCAGAAAATTTAACTTGTTTGGATAGTACTAGGGTATCCAACTACTTACGATTTAATCGGTGAACATGATTTTTTTCTCATTTTAGACCTATTTCTAAATATCGTGACATAACTACTATTGTTATGTCAATAAGCCCAGTTTTCCCGGAGAACGGCTCATGTATATAATTAAATTAGTATCATACAGCTCTTTTCGCCGATATTGTATAGTCAACAGTTGGCGAAAGGAGGCGCTATATGCCATTACTGAGTGGATAGGTAAAGTTCCTTTCGATCGCCGATATTTCAATGTCTACGGTCGACGAAAGGAGGCTTCAAATTAGCATATTTTAAAACAGTGTCATTATTTATTGATAGGAACAAGTTAATTACATCCAAATACGCAATTCATTTATTTGGAATTGATATTTGTAAAAATAATAACTGTAATTCCTACAATATCAAATTTTAATCCCCGTTTCGCCTCGTTGCGCCAAAAATCCTCTTTTCGTATTTTAGTCATACCGCTATGTAGTCAAATGATAAATATCGTTCAGGATGTACATTTAGCACTAGGATAGCACTACATCGAGATCTAGGCGAGTGCTATCCAGTTGAACACGCCACTGGACTATAGACGATTAAAAAATCTGTCACAAGCGCGTAAACAAACATTCAACCCGATCGATTATTACCACAGGTGGTAGTATCAGTGTTTGGTCCGCAAACGATTGAAAAATATATATATATTACAAAATTCCGTCACTGATCATGAGCTAATACTAGTATACTATCAAGGTATAAAGCGTACTATATGCATATATGCCAAAGATTGTGGAACATTGCATCTCGTTGTTTCAGCATACGGGCGCTGAAGAAAAATCGTTATGCAAGTCATTCAAATAAACTATAAGATATTCATTCTTACCGAAAACCTCGTTCAATTGTATCTTATAACTGCGAAACAGCAAAACAATGTTACTTTCGTTATTTAACTTCGCTCAATGTCATTTTATTTATGCACTGGTTACCCGCTGCGCTCACAGTATCGAAATTATTGTTGGGAACCAAGCCTATTGTAAGATGCGATGTTCCACAATCTTTGGACATAGACATAGTTAGATAGACAATCGATATATATACGGTCCATGTAGTGTATTAGCTCAGTGAGGGATGTTTTCATGTTTTTCCCAAACACTGATACTGCCACCTTTGATTACTACAGGTGTGTCCTTACTGCACCGCTTTGTGTTTTTTTGTTGAAAATGTATACAACACATCGTGAGTTCAAATCCTATCAACTCCAATTTTTATACGCCCCTTGAAAAACTGTACGTATTATGTGAACACTCTTAGCGAGCGGGCAGGCGTGCGGCGGCGTCCAGTAATTTGTCTGTACTCTAACTCAAACAGTTTCCGTTCGTTCGTCTCCGAAATTGGTGACAGCCAATGGCGCTACTTGCATAGTCACGAAGATAGATCTGAGGAGCAATAGACCTATTGGCCCTATATGGGTCAAATTGTACGATGCATATGCTGGTCAGAATTTACGTGCTTGTTTTAAATTGAGAGCTACTGACAAGACCTTGACAACTTTGATGCCAGTTTCACGACAGTTCATGGCTGGATACAAAGGTGCAGCTCAGGTTCATCGTCTTCAGTATCCGTTACGATCTGCAGAGCCGAAACCATTCACAGATCACAGGGTCAGCCAAAACCATTCACAGATCACAGGTTGATACCTTAAAGACAGTAGTTGTAGATGTTACAACAAATAGAATAGCGAACCACATACATACTGTTCCTGTAAGCGAGGTAACTAGCCCTGAAGGCGTAAGCAAGGTAACTAGCCCTGAAGGTTTGATTGTCTTGCTAACCAGATAAACTATAAACATTTACGATTTAAGAAAAATATGTGTTTTTTAATAAGATGCCTTGTGAATACCAGCCCAGATTGCATTGTGTCTGATAAATTGTCGTTATCCACATAACAAAGCGTTAGTAACCAGGGAGTGCTTTTATTGGTCTTTTTTGGTATGGAGACTGACAGTTCAATTCAGTCGAAATTCATGTTTCAAAAGTGCCAAATTTTCCCCAGATACCTGTCCAGCTCTGAGCACAGTATAAAAGGGTTGTAAAGGTCAAAATAAGTCATAACAGTAGAATCAGAGGATTGAAGTATGTCGGTCATATAATGTTAAGTTAAGTGGGATAATGCGAGATGGGGAGAAAGAGGAAATGTGTGGATACCAAAATAAAAGGCCATGGATTAGACTGCTATTTGCTAGAAAGTGTGAAGTCAAGCCTGAATGTTGATACGATGTCAAAGACGTTTATCAGCCATTCTCCCATAATTGACACATTAATTGTTTGGGGAAAATCGAAATTTGACCCCCAGAGTTAAGCCATATGGCATATAAATTCCGAAACGAATATCCTTCTAGAATATTGTGTCAATTTTTTTCCACACGATTCTTATCATTTTATTGTAATACATGTTCGAAATAATGGTATAAATGTGTTTTACGGAGCATATTATGTAAAAGTTGCTTGTACAAAAGAACCTATTATACCCTAGCATCAATGTAATCATGTCATATAACCATTTCTACATATATTTAACAGTACTCTAACGTTTAAAACAAAAAAGACGACATAACGTCGCATATTTTTGTCATGGTGACCAAATAAAACACCAACATTTTTTAACAGAAAGGAGACTTATCTACTCGATTGGAATTGTATTACACTCCTGCAAATCAGTGAAATATGCATTGAAAGTTAGGCCTAGACCTTCTGCTACAATCAGCAATACATTTGCCAACATATCTGCAAATATTAAAGCCAATACAACATTACATTACACTGAAACTTTTGTTACGGATCATAGATTTCTTAAAATGATTACAAAACATCCATACACGCACTGTAAAATGAAACTAGTAACACAGTGAATAGGAAAAGTCATGTATCATTAATACATTGCAGTATGTATTCCAAAAGTACTGAACATATTTTGGTCTGGTTATTTACCCAGGCTTTTGGTCAACTAACGTAAAATAAAATAGAACAATAATTTAAACGTGTGAAAACACATTGAACATAGTCAAGAATATGATACAAATACATAACAAGGTAAACTATATGCCCAATCTCTGCAAGTATACTTCAAATAGCTTACGGAACATATCATTAATGTAACCGAGTATAGAGACACTGTATTGAACCTCATAATCATACAATTGTAGGGTTTATTTCACTGAGTATATCTAGAAAACTTGTCAATTATGGTATTCTCATCATTTTCGCTTGACTGAAAACATCTTCTGGATTTCCCGACCTCTTTCATTTCAGCAATTGTTATAAATATTTCAGTGTTCTTGACCCATATTTCATCTCGTGTTATTAGGAACTTATACGATCTTCAAAACTTTCCAGCCTTTGTCAGGAAACTAACCTGATATTCGTTATCTTCTATAATCTATATCTGTTATCTTCCCAATGTACCACGCATCATCGTAAACTACCGCAACCCATTAATCTAGTTTAATTTCTTCACTTGTAATAGCTTAGAATGTGTAAAAGTGGCACTTTGTTTCTTATTTCTCATGTCGTTCTTGTCAGGCTTAGCCGGGCGGACAACAGATGGAGGTGTAACATGTGGTTTTATGACCCAACCTGTACATGAATTTCTGCTTACATCATTTAAACAGTCAGTGCAGTAACAGCTCAATTCTCGTGTTGCAATTTTTTTGGCATCAACTGGAACAACAGCATGAATCTTCATGGTTCCCTGGATTTGTTGAACTGGTTGCTTTTGTTTCAGTATTTCAGTTGCCTCCTCGGTATCTTGTTCACTGTACTTCACATATTTAACTTTACTATCGCTGTCCTCGCGCTTTACCCATTCGTAAAATTCTGACGCATCCTGAATGAGACATTTTTGTTGCTTTACACTTTACAGCCATATCTGCCGATCGTTTTACACTAGCACCCAATCAAACACATGGCCCTTTTCCGTGCCCAGCACCCAATCCAACACATGGCCCTTTTCCGTGCCCAGCACCCAATCCAACACATGGCCCTTTTCCGTGCCCAGCACCCAATCCAACACATGGCCCTTTTCCATGCCCACATTCAAGATAGTTCCATCGGGCGTTTATACTCCAAAAATCAGATTCATGTTCACAAACTATTTGGAAAATCGTTTTATTTCTGTAATGGCTTGTTGGGGAGTCCGTTAAGAAGTGTATGCGACACAATTTTGGATTTTCTAACATAATCAACGGTACGGGTTTTTTTGAGAATCGTATACACAATTGTCGCATTGTGGCTCAATGAATCAGATGTGAAGCATGCTTCAGAAAATATACGTCGTGTGGCTGTACTATCAGCAAAAGTCTTACAAGAAAAGCAGGAGCTATCTGTAGAAAAGAAGAAACTGACGGGGCTTTTCATGGAAAAAATAATACAATTGTATAGAATATTAAACGTCAGAAACTAACCTTTCTTTTTTAAGGTAACGGCGAATTATTTATAGTGAAATAGTGCAGTTTTCTTTCGAAAACTTTTTTTCTTCTTCAAATTGAGTTTGGTGGATAAAATAGACATACTACATTGACTCTTGAGGTTAGACACAAATAAATGTCAAAAAAGCAAATTTGTTGGAGTATGACAGTATTTTTAATGCAAATCTTGCTCGTTCGCAAACGAAGTCATCATGCCATTAGGAGCCAATGTGTCTTGTCGGGGACATAACCAATAGTATAAGGAACAAACTCTTACAAAGAAATTATGACGAAACATATTCATGAACTTGTACCATAAAACATTTCAATGACCTTGCAAACCGAAAGTAGAACTAGAAGCTCCGCGAGCTGGATGTGTCGCCTGACGAAATATGAGCAATAATGTCAGAAAGCGCACTTTTTGTGTGAGTTACGGTTCTAGTGCACTACACTTCGAGTCATTGCAAGAAACAAGCATAGCAAGTGTCCAGTCAATCAAACTTATGGTGACAAAATTATGTTCTGGACAAGAAATGCTACGTTATGGTTCTTGTGCACTGCACTTTGAGTCATTGCAAACAACAAGCATAGTTACAAAGTTTCCAGTCAATCGAACTTCTGGTAACAAAGTTATAATCTGGACAAGAAATGCTCTATTAAAAATCATTTAAAGGGAAATAATTCCAAAACGGCACTAGGTAGAGTTACTGTTCTTGTGCACTGCACTTCGAATCATTATAAGAAACATGCATACCAAGTTTTAAGTCATTCAAACTTATGGTGACAAAGATATGTCCCGGACAAGCGAATTTGTAAAGTCTATAATGGTCATTTTGACGTTTGACCTCTATGTGTGACCTTGGCATTTGAGCAGGAGACCTAGATCTTGTGCACTGCACACCGCCTCATGCTGTTGAACAATTATGCAAAGTTATTTAAAAAGGTGTCAATGCATGAGTGAGATATAGCCCGGACAAGGTCTATTATGGTCATTTTTGACGTTTGACCTCTGAGTGTGACCTTGACCTTTGAGCTAGAGACATGGATCTACCGCACTGCACACCGCCTCATGGTCTTTAATAAGTACGTCAAGTTATTTAAAAAATATTAATGCATGTGTGAGATACAGCCCGGACAAGGGATTCCGGACGCCGCCACAACCGCCGAAGCAGCCAAAAGTAACACATAGATATGTCGCCTTTTCAGGCGGCACAAGAAGGAAATGTTTCTTGAATATCTTTTAAAGCATACGTTCTTCAGTCTAACAATTAAATAAGAGTTTGTCCCCTGGAGTTATAAAATAAATACGGTGAGCGTTTTGGCTTGTGACATTTGCCCATTTGTGCGTTAGTTAACGAGTGCTGATAGACCTGCATATTCATTCAAACACACTGTTTAATATAGATGGCCAGTGTTTTAACTAGGCGTTGGTATTCTGTTAGAGAGATAGTATATACACAATACAAGTATGTCTGATTCAGTCCTTTCGTTTTCTTAAATAAACCAAATTATTGTTTACCCCCCCCCCCTCCTCCCACTTATGTTCTCGAACCGTACCCTTAAATAAATTAGGACGTTTTGGGAAATACATGCTGCGGAACCAATACCCCGGGGACAATATGAAGCTATCAAGATGAGCTGTTCCCTGCAGGGACGTTTTGACAACCCAAAGGTTATACGTGGATGCAACTTAGGTCACTTTTGGTCGCTTGGTCGCCGTCTTTGCAGCGGGGTGACCCGGGTCTATAGAAACTAGGTCGCTTTTAAGCCACGGTTTTTTGTTAATCACTTGTTAAATTGGATGTAAGCATTACTCCGTGTAGTTGTGTGGTGGTGTTACTGTACTGTACTCGGCTGGTTAAGCTGATGCTGTGTTCGCTTTTCGGTTTCCTCATTTCTGTTTAGCTTATCTTTGTTAAATCGGTAGATTACGTGACTGTGACAGTTTTTTTTTATAATATTATGTTTAGTATACATCAATAGTATACACTATATAAAGTGTCGTGGTTTTTTGCCGGGTCGATGAGCAAATATAAACGGTCATGTGCTAACCGTGTATGCGCTACATTACCGGTAGTTTATTTTTAGTTTCATATTATCTTCGGTGCTGTTATTTAACTTATTTTGAAATTGCAAAAATGGACGCTATTAAAGTTGTCGGTGTTTTGTTAACTTTATTGTCAGGTAAAGTTTTTTTACTTACTGCTATTTGGTATTTTACTCAATCAACTTCGGACAACTTAATCTCGTGTAGTATATTTGACATAATTATATTAGATTCTATTGTAATGTAACAGCTTTATACAACATATCCTAAAATTTCACAAGTAAAATATCTTATTTGGTTTAAAGATATGGGAACCTGGAAGCTACATATTCATGATCACGTGTGAGGTAGAAAGCTATGCGTATTGATGGTTTAATTTTAAAAAGTAGAGTATATTTAGTATAATGTGTTATATTATATTTGATCTGAACCGGAAAACTTAGGTCTTGTGTAAAGGTATCATTTATTTAACATTCCTATGTCACCTGGTTTAGCAAATCAACAGATTAGCACTTCCTCTTGTATAAGCATTCATACTACCCCCACGTTTGAACGCTATATCACTATAAGCTTAGAGTCATGTTTTTGTATAAAAACGGTATGAGGAAAGGCAGCACTCAACCTAACCACCCAGTTTATGTATGTGCTCTTACCGAAAACCTTTCAAAAATGTTAAACATTGATAATTATGTGTCGTACACGTGAAACATAATTTAATTAATTGAAGCAATGTATGCTGAGTTTTCTCATGACGCAAATGTTTTTATAAGGACTTTTCATAATCGTTACTAATGTAACTAAATGTATCATATAATTCTAGAGTCCACGTTTCTTTTGCGCATTAGTTAACTTATGATCACCCACACTATTTCTAAGCTAAGATTTATCTATAAAACGTGTCCCTCGATTTTAAACAAAACTATAGGATATTGTTGAAATAAATGAAGAACCACATCTGTTCAACATATCTATTAATTGTGTTCAAAAATAGGAAGTTAAGTTGGTACATATATAAACGAGTCGACACGTTGAATTACGTAGTATGTCAGATAGCACAGGTTGAATGTTATATTATCCAAATATTTACACAATGAGTTGGTCTGTACGCTACAGTGTAAGATTGTATACCCGAATATATGTTCTCATTTTACAATAATTCTTTAGTGTTAAGATTTATAACACTACTTCTCCTAAGATCGATGTGTAGGTATATAAATTGTGTGTGACTTTAATTTGTTTATTCGATCTAAGTAATGTAAATGATCAAATATTGTTTTTAAGCATTTGGCATTTCCATATTTTATACTTGATTTAGTATGAGTTTAAACTGTAAGAATATATTCAGGCATATACTTATGTAAACCTCATGTAATTGAATACCAGTTGTATTTGATACTCACTGTTGCGTTAAACGCCATGACGAGGCAGTCCGTCTCAGGCGTATTTTACTACAATACAGTAAAACCTCAAGCCACGAAGCCTACATGTTACTTTGCAAATACAAAATGTACATTGCCACCCGTGAGCGCATGAACATGTATTACTTAACCAAACTATTTAGTAGTACTCAAAAGCTCCGGTTTTTTCACATCGTTTATATTACGGCCTATGGCCTTCTTCAGAACAACTGAAAACATGTAAAAACAAACTTTTAAAAATACATACATACATAATTAATCTAATAACCTAAAACAAACATACATGTACATAAAACTTTATATGACACATAAATAATTATTGTAAAATCTAGATATGCTTTTCCCCCCCGTAAAATTAATAAAAAAGTACATTGTTCATTTGATTTTATCTTCCAACTTACTTATTTCTCCCGTGTAAGTTACATATTTAATCTTCTTTTAATATTGTGAGTGTTCAAAAATATTCAAACGTTTTTTTCTCTATATCGTTGACCGGACGTTACGTCATGGGACGTCATTCAGTAACCGCGCCAACTAGCGACGTCATTTTACGCAAACAAAATCGTCGGGACGTCAGCGTCCTTTACGTTACAACCAGCAGGTCTAACCGTATTCATCCTTTTGATCCACATAGACTCCCTTATTTGTCGCTCGGTCCTCGTTGCCTATTCCAGACGGGGCCCTGCTATTCTGCTTTGATGTCGTAAAATTGTATCCATCTATCCCAAAGAAAGAGGGTCTTCAAGCATGTAAGGAGGCACTAAATAGCAGATCCAATCCTTTAATAAAATCTAGTGGTGATGTACTGCATATGATACAGACGGTTATAGAAAACAATAATTTTAAATTAGGATCAAACAATTACAAACAAACTGATGGCGTTGCGATAGGGTCGAGACTGGGCAAGAATTACGCGTGCACCTATATGAGGGTTTGGGATAGACAGCTGATGCAATACGGACAGAAACCCGCATTTTACAAACGGTTTATTGACGACGGATTCGGTATTTGGCTGGGCACGGAGGATGAACTAATGCAATTTTCAGAGTATGCTAACAACATACACCAAAATATTAAAGTAAAACTAAGATATAGCGGCGATAGGATCGAATTTTTGGACACAATGGTCATACTAAAGTGCGGACACGTGTACACAGACTTATATACGAAACCCACGGATAAACAACTATACTTACGCCGTAACTCCAGCCACCCACCCAGCACGAAAAGAGCCCTACCTTATGGACTGGGGGTCAGACTCAAACGCATATGTGAAAAAGACGAGGACTATCAAAGGCATCGCAAAGCACTAAAGTCGCAATTACGGAAACGGGGATATAGTAGTCGAGAGATAGAGTGTCAACTGCAGAGAGTGGATGAACAGGATAGGAGAGAATTACTTACAAAGCAAGAAAAGCAGGAAAAGCGGGAAAATAATCGAGTCCCACTGGTGATGACGTTTTCATCGGTCCTTCCCAATGTCCACCATATAGTGAAAAAGCACTTGCCCGTATTTTATCGGTCTCAACGTATGACGGAAATATTTAGTGAACCCCCACTAGTGGCATACAGGCGTGACGCTAACCTGTGCGATGCGCTTGTACACTCAAAAACAAACAGAACCATACAAACGAATGAGCGATCGTGCCCGGAAGAATGCGAGTACTGTAAAATTATATCGTGTGGCCCTATACAGGACACAAATAAATGTGACTCTTATAATACTCAAAAAGATGTCAATTGTGGCACCAGAAACGTAGTGTACGGTATAATATGTACGAGGTGTGATGTGGTTGCATATGTGGGGGAAACGGGGAGGCAGTTAAAGGAACGAATGACGGAGCACTTGAGATCGATTCGATTGAGACACGACGTCCCGATTGCAGCACATTTTGACAGCCTACATTCGCACACAGATTTGCAGTTTCGGGTACTAGAGAGGCTTTTCAATGGTACGAGGACCGAGCGACAAATAAGGGAGTCTATGTGGATCAAAAGGATGAATACGGTTAGACCTGCTGGTTGTAACGTAAAGGACGCTGACGTCCCGACGATTTTGTTTGCGTAAAATGACGTCGCTAGTTGGCGCGGTTACTGAATGACGTCCCATGACGTAACGTCCGGTCAACGATATAGAGAAAAAAACGTTTGAATATTTTTGAACACTCACAATATTAAAAGAAGATTTAATATGTAACTTACACGGGAGAAATAAGTAAGTTGGAAGATAAAATCAAATGAACAATGTACTTTTTTATTAATTTTACGGGGGGGAAAAGCATATCTAGATTTTACAATAATTATTTATGTGTCATATAAAGTTTTATGTACATGTATGTTTGTTTTAGGTAATTAGATTAATTATGTATGTATGTATTTTTAAAAGTTTGTTTTTACATGTTTTCAGTTGTTCTGAAGAAGGCCATAGGCCGTAATATAAACGATGTGAAAAAACCGGAGCTTTTGAATTCTTATTTCCCTACGGAATATATATGAAGATTATATTTAGTAGTAACTCTAAAATTCTTATCTAAAATCAGATAAATTCGGCACAATAGACTATATCAATAATGTGACAATGTTCAAGTCCATTCTGCGTTTTAATGCGAGTATGGACATAAACATTTTATCGTCTCCTCTTATCTTACGAAATACAATATCCAAACTTCCTGGTGCAGTTTTGTAATTTTAACCTGAGCTGGAAGCCGAATACATGTATATGCATGGTGTCTTACCTGTTGAATGGGCCTTTTACCTTGTCCGACTGCTAAACTCGAGGTAGACATGTATTTCTTTTTTGACAGATGTATGCAATACTTGTGGCTAGGCGCTGCCGTCGAAGCTGTGTGGCTTTGGTTTGTGTCCTACTATTTAGTACAAGTCAAACTGCTGGTTTACATTTTATGTATCAAATGAACTTACGTGTCATTGATGTTTTATAGCTGTGAGCGCTGAATGGTGTTCCTACTATGTTGATGGCTGGTTTGAAACAGGTACCATGTATTGTGAGCATGGATGCTGTGGGGATATGTACAATCGATATTGCTGTGACTACAGGTATGTGCAGTATAACGTCATCAGGTGCATCCTAGAATACTAGCCAGCGCTTGCCATCGTATCTGGCGACCAGGGATCTTATCCTCGTGGAGACAATCCTGTAAAAAAGCTTTGATCGGCATCCGTCACTGGCTGTCCTACACATTCACCTTTGTGCTAATGCTTACATAGTGTCTGATTCGGAATTCTTTATACTAATTGCTTTATAGACTTCTGCAATGCCTAATTCACTGAAATTCCAGCCTATCAGATGAAAAAATTACAGCGAGTCCAAAATCATGCCGCAAGAGTTGTCATGAATGTTTCTTATGACAAATCCAGTGCAGATCTACTGACAGAATTACACTGGCTTCCAGTTAAGGCCAGGGTAATGTTCAAAGTTCTGGTAATCTTATTCCGTGTCATCATGGGTACAGCTCCATCGTATCTAAAGACAATGTTTGATCCTATTCGGCAAGGGTACAGACTACGATCACAAAATGACACTAACTTTCACATCCCAAGACGGCGAACAAAATTAGCAGACTGATCTATAGCCGTCACTGGTCCAAAATGGTGGAACGATCTACCAAACTATCTCAAAGACATCAAAAGTGAAACCAGGTTCAGAGCACATTTGAAAACTTATTTGTATAGGAAGTTTCATCGGCAATGAGTGTGCTCTTTATCATATGACTAAATCTAGTTTCTAGAATCCAGGTTTTAAATTGAATGTTTTAAGTGAATGTATATTAGTGTAAAGCGCAATAAAATATGATTTCATAATTTTTGCGCTATACAAATGACATGTATTTGTATATTTATTTGTATTTATAGCATTAACGTTTGTTGTTAATAATGTGATAGTATTAATTATACGTTGCATTACTATTGTGGATTAATTTAATTCCGACAATAGCCTCGTAAGAAGCATACACTACAATGTTAATGACACCAGTATTTGAACGATGTTTTGAATTGATATTTGACTGAATTGCAATACTATGCATCGTTATGTATAATTACGAGTACAGCTTTTCTCCTCCACCATTAGCTCATCTTTATTTACCACAATCAACTGATAACTATCAGATACAGACGAGACTATTTGTATGACGACTCATATTCTTAAGACGCTTCTTCACCTTGTCCAAAAACTTATACTGAATTGATAATTATTTATCGACGACAGTGTACTTTATGTACACCATGGTAGCCGTTGAGGGTTCGATGCATTGAAGGCTAAATGTGTGGAGTAGAAATACATGTATCACCGTGTGATTAAATGTGTTCTTTCTTACAGCGCTATTGGTTCCGTTGTTGGGATCGTGATAGGCTGTGTGTGCGGTCTGATCCTGATTGTGTCAGTAGTTGTTGCTATATTCTGCTGTCTAAGGAAATCCCGGGGACGAGCTGGACAGGTCTGTCAACCAAACCTTGCAACACAACCAGGTATGTGTCATTTTGCCTTTATTACTGTCCCGCAATTTTGTACAACTCTTAGCCGTGTATCTCAAACTACACTAAACATTTTGACTGTTTGCTTGAGAGTTCTTTATCGGTGCCTTACAATCAACTGCGATATGTCACAAGTATATTGCCATTTGACTTAGTCTACCTAGAGGATTTCAAAAAAATGCGCTATCCTCAAACATGATTAAGCAGAAATTATCCTCCATATATGATACTACTACGTAGCAGAAATTTGAAACCGTGGTGAATTTATCTTCCGTGTTGAATCGCGCTCTGCATTATCATTAGTGATATCATATGTATGCACAAATGAACATGAACTCCACTATCGACTTAAAATTCTGACAAACGTAATGCAGATATATAAATATTCTAACTCCAGGTACAAACTTGACGTATGGTGTTCCCAATTCCACAGTCGCCTATGGAGCACCGATGGGATACAACAATACAGGATTTGTGCAGACGACTACAATGACTGCAGGTACTGCCATTCCACCACCCCCTATGCAGCCGAATCCCTACGCACAAGCCCCACCGAAGTACGAGGAGCTAAATGTTGCACCGCAGCAACCCCCACTGCAGCAACCACCAATGTGAGTTGATCAGCCGAGGATGCAGGAAGCCATACACGTTTTCGTGAAATATATACTATATAATTTCCGCCATAATAATCACTTTATTTACATGCTTGTGATAAGAATCCAGTGTTATCTGCTCTGGATATAGGAATGTATAAAAGAGAAGTTAATAGTGAATTCATCATTATGTATCACTCGTATTTTCGAGATTCACGGCTTTAATATTGTCATATTATATTAACACAGTATTTATGCTTAATTTCTCGAGACAAGCTAACACCAACATAAGTAATATAACAATCTGCAGAACAACTCTAATACAAAGTTCGTGTCTACATCTCATCTGCTTTTGTTAAAACGAAACTAGTGTTATTTATTTCTGATAGCGAACACTTAAGATTAGACGATTTCAAGTTACATTTTATCACCAAAAGAATACCGAAACGTTTTTATCTTTAAATTACCCTAACAAACGCTTAATCACCTCACCTCTGTAATTGATTTAATTCACACTAACATTAACTGTACACATCCTACGTTTTTTGTGTTCATATTTTTGTGAATAGGTAAACGTCCCCATAATTTCGTATCTTGCCAAGAAGTTGATCTCTCGTAGCAATTAAAGAACATATGTGAAACTTGTATTTCCTGTACGAATCTCGTGGTTTAGATAAAAGTTTTTAAAAAAATAGAACACAAAACTTACGTTTTCGAAGTACTTATATCATGCAACGCATAATGCTGCTAAAGCCAATACTGAAATGGCATATCTGATTTTATAAACGACCATATGATGCATATATTTTGTAAATAACTTTATCAATGCTCTTACACTGACATTGTGTATCGTTACTTTTGGTAGAACCTATTTTGCAATGTGCGTACATATTCTACTTTTGTTGTCTGTTGTTATACTGCTAGAATAAAGTTATGTTAACACAGTTGTGTTTTCGTGGATTGGGTTCATTTGACATACCAATATCGTTGTCAATCTACAGAATCTGAAAACAAACTTATGAGTTTAATACCACCCCAACCATAAATACCACTGCATGTGTTGAATACCCCCAGCTACTACTTGTCATAAAGACGTAGCTTCTGACGTCCAAACTTTGATCATATGGATATCTGCATGGTCTAGTGGCAGACATAAGCTATAGTACAGAAACAATCAATGATACTATTAAAAGGCAGTTACTCACTAAAACTGATTTGATTGTTGAGGGCAAATATTCTGCAATATTCAAAACTCGACCAATTGTTACAGATAGCACAGAACACATTTGTAACTGTAGTAACCAATGGATTATGCCACCTATAAAAAAGTATCCGACAAAATAAACTAATGATTTCTGAGAAATAGAGCGGACAAAATTTATAAGCGTAAAAACAAGATAACAACTCCCTAAAAAGTTATCCTACTGCTTTGCACCAATAAAATGCACACCTACATTTCATACTTATCAGTCGGGTTTTAGTAAATATTGGTCACATACAACAATTGAGTGACACCTTGGGTACCTTAAGTGATCGTGCAGGCATCAAAGAGGAACAACTCGTATAAGACAAGGTAAAATAATTGGATTGTGTACTGGCTCTGACTATACGGTCAGCTACCTACTATGAAATATAGAAGACTACCAACATAACAACTAATAGCACAAAATACAATACTTAACAGAGCTCAAACCATGAGCCACGAACATATTAAAACCACAGCGTGATACAAACACGAAATTAATGGTATATGGTTCATGGTTTACACTCGCAAGTATAACAAGAGGCAGTTCGAACGCAAATACCTACAACAATATCAGATTTACTTAACACATTATTATGCCACGCTACCAACGTTCTACGACTTACCCCAGTATGTCACAAACCACAACCGTACTCTCTATGCTGTCTTACAGCCAACACCCAAACCTAACGTTGCTTCGCTGGAACAATCAATCGCGGTGAAACCTGCATACAACAAGAGCTAATAAGCGTTGGTTTGAAATACAAACCTGTACAATTCAACTAGTTCATGACAGTAACCCATGTAGACTTCTGACAGGCTATTCGCTTGAATTATTAATATAATATACAGTCCGTTAGCGTTGTCTATTAAAATAATTTTTATATTACTTCATCTATTGGTAAGTATAAAAGCTAGGCCCCTTCTGTACCGATACATTAATTAACCCCCCCCCCCCCCCCCGATTTCAATCGTTCCGCCAATGTGACTCAAGTACTCGATCTTCTTTTCGACATGATCTGATGACGACCTTATTAATAAAAGGTAAATTATTAATTCGACCATTGTAGAATTTTGAGTGCAGATTTTTTATATAAACTTACTGTTGATTATAACTCGCATGGCAGGACGCTGCTATTACGTGTGTATGAGTAAGAAGTACGTGTTCGTTATTTCTAACATGTTAAAATATAATCAAATCGCTTTAAGAATTCCGAAAGCAATGTGCCGATTTGCTAATAGGAAAAGTCGCCTGAGGTGACCTTCTATAGGTCGTCGTCAGATCCTCTTAGCGTATCGGATTGGAGGTTATGAGTTTAATCCGATTGGGCTTTCTGCCTATTAATCAATTTTAAAACAATAAGGTAAAAGCAAATTGACTGTAAACGAACTTCTTACAATAACTGTTGTAGTCCTTTAACTCCCATTATGAAAAAGCAAATTGAACTTTTTGTGAAGAAATTATATGAATATGAAAATACAAATGTATAATGTTTTCACTGTTGGTACACGTACTAAGAACATGTATGAATCTACTCTGAACAACATAATGTGACTTCGAACGAAGAAGTTTCACATGATATCACTCTCTTCGTGTGCTTCAAAAAGCAATGTTTGAATGTTGAACTTGACCATCATTCTTTGTTTATTACTTGCTCTTTAGCTCCCCAGCTACAAATCCAATTTCCCGAGTGAAGTCGCATTTTGAACATTGAATAAATGATCATTGGTTTCATTAAAACCGCACCTGCATCAACCATTTATTCATTTACTGAAGTCATTGACTGTAATTAAAACTTTACAACTATTAAGCTCCTTTGCGATGTGAGCGCTGAAACGAAGCAAATTGTTGTTCCAAATACATTTGTTGTTGTTGTTGTTGTTGTTGTAGTCTTCTACCCGGAAGTAGAAAATCAAAAACGAACGTAAACGAGGCCTACATACGAGGATAATTCAATAAATTCGTGGACTGCACTCGTCATTTTAATACACATTGGCACAGAGAATAACTATTTATATCACACTAAACTGCAGCCTTTCTGGCATAAGTGCAGAAAAGTTTGCACGAAACGCATCTTTAAAGAAAATATGGCTAAAATAAAACTATCATCTTACCGCAACCACCACACAACGTAAATATATTCTGACGTCAGCGACGTTATTGACGCTATTTCTCAAATGGTAAACCCGAAATTGAAGTATGTCATTAATATCGAACTAAACACAAATATTTAAGTTGTATATTATTAAAATGATCTATGTAACAACAACATTTTATGTATTCTAAGTTAAAGATTAAGCTGGACTTAATGGTTGTATGATAAGTTGAAACGCATCGCACATTTTGACTGGCGTTCCCTCAATTGTCCTTATGTTTTTAAATTTCGTTCGATCCCTGTATCATTTTTAATACCATGCTGCTCTTTAGAAATTTTATTTTGTCACTAAAACACAGGGACACTGAATACTGCATGTTCTCCGTTTGTCTCATTTGCAGCTTATGTGTGTTTGTTGTGTATTTCAAAGACAAGTGCACGATTTAAAAGTTGCATGAATTAAATTCATCGGCATTTTGAGGTAAATGAAAACGTGACAGGCATATGCCAAAAACTTCTCATAATTCAAACTCATACGTCTAAACAACTTAATAATTACACAAAATATAATGATGATATCTTGCAATAATCTGGCAAACATATGGGAATGTAAATTAAATGATTCGGAATTTATAACTAGTTGAACGAGTGAAAAGGGTACGCTACGTTGGTCGGGGATCAGGGGCGTATCTGGAGCTATTTTGATTGTACGGCAAAGGGTGGGTGTGGGAGGGGTAACCCCTCCCGTAGGTAGGGACCCCTCCCGTAGGTAGGGGTCTGGGGGGCCTCCCCCATGGAGTTTTTTATAAAAATAAAGAAGTAAAATAATGCATTTTACTGGAAATAAAATCAATTATATTTGGCTTTCAATTGTTTGAAATATACAGATAAAGAAGCCATTTCTCACACTGTCTGAAAACACTATCATTCTAACTTCTAGAAACTGGACGATAACATTTCATGTTCCATTCACATTAGAAATAAATGCATCTAATCATCATTATACATAACTTAAGTTATTCTGTTGTTTTAGTTTCTCAACATGACACGGTGCCTTTTTATTTGAGCGTGTCCCGTTAGATTTACTTTAAAGTGAATAGAGCTATCTTGGACGATATTTTTTTAAAACGTTTCAAAACCTGAAAAACAAATATGCTTTCATATCCATTAGATCATTTTTCGCTTCAGTTTTAACAGAAACTCTCTCTGTGATTTATTGGACATGCAAACTGTACATTTTCATACGAAAGTGTTCTATAACACCCTATGAAATTATAAGAATCATCTATTTTTCGATGATTGAATCAAAGTACACGGAACCCATCTAAAGTTTTAATTTGCAATAAAGGTAGTCTAGTACCATACTAAAAACGATGCAAGTAATTATTTTTATATAAAATGACTGTTAGAATATAGCTCTATACACTTGGAACTTTAAATAACAGTGCAAGTCGTCGGTCTTTCTTCCTTGCGAAGATGTCAACGACTTGCGCAGCATCTATTTCACGCACTCGGTATATATTAAGTAGAGCGAGACCCGATAGTCTGTCTGTTGTCATTGTGCTGCGAAGGTACGTTTTAATTCTACGCATTGTAGAAAAAGATCTCTCAGCGGTAGCGGTAGCAACAGGCATGCATAAGAGTACGGTAAGACAAACTCTTATGTTTGGATACGACGCCTCCGTTTCAACCTCCAAAGTCTTCTCCAGGGTTGTATATATGGCGGGGTCTGACGTTGTCAACTTGCACATCCATCGTTGCCATTCTCTCTGAAACGTTTCTCTATCGTCGGTCATGTCTGGAGAGAATTCGTCATAGATGTCGGAAGCCATTAGTTGAGTGAGGACATCCACCTGAAATTATACCAGGTAGAAAAAAATTATTTCAAAGTTACCATGGGTTATACACTCAAAACATTGACAATGCATTATCCATATCAATTGACAGACGACGAAGTTAACGTTGTTGTAAATTATTGTGTTCGTTTTGTATGGTGAGCTGTAATAGCTTGAACAAACAATGTCAAGTGTTGCCCGCGTCAGAAAAGTCCTATACCGGTCGCCACAATACGTAAATCGGAACGAATGTCGAACTTGATAAGTAGCTACTCACACTGAAGCTTTATTCCAAGTTTCATTTAAATTGTCAAAGCATGGACGAGAAAAGTCCGGAAAACTGTAGTGGATAGAATGACGGACTGACAGACGGACTGACAGACAGACAGACGCAGAGGAAACCTATAGTCCCCCAGGTTTCATCCGTAGGGGGCTAAAATACATATCCAGTTCATAAATTATATAGTACATAATTGTTACATGTCATTTACAAAACAGTAGCTTTATATAAATACCTTTGAAGGTAATAGATACTGAGCGTTGAATCGTGCATTGCCCTGTAAAAGACGAGCATCAATATCTACTAGCAAATTATCACAGAACGGCAGGTACATGTTTGTCTTCCAATACTGTGAAGACGTATCAGCGGGTGCATTAGGTCTATGGCGTTGTCGTCCAAACTGCATTGGAACAGACAGGTTCACTCCGACATCTTGAGCTATTTGAACCGCTTTGTCGTAGAGAGTCGTCCATACGTCATCGTCCTTACGCTCAGCCTATTGGAATATATTTTTTAATTTCAATAAAGTATTATTCAATCTACAATACGTATATATACATACGTCATTTAATAATACATTCTTACGAAGTCACTGTTTTATTGCGATTGACCTGCTACACATAGATTGAAATCGGCGTTACATGAATAATATAAATACGTCATATTTAGAAACGTTTATTATTTAAAGCTAACTTTATGTCATGAGCAGCTTATTATATCAATTTACCTGTATCATTGCTATGACTACTCGAGCTTCCGTGGCAGCTTCTATAAGATCACATGATTTATCTTGTAGAAGTTTTGATAGACGAACTAAACCGGATAATACATGTTCAACGGCAACTAGGGTTACGATGAAACTGAAGTTCTGTATAGAATTGCTGTAGCCGGCAGCTTTCGTGTCGTTGTACTCATTTGCAAGTTCTTCAAGAGATTCTACTACAACTCTGGAATAGAAAAGCATTAGATCTTCATAAAATAAATAAATTATTAAAATGATGCTTGTTAAAATTAATTTGATAAAAACGTGTTCATTATCATATTAGATTATTGACTAAATGACGGACACTACTAATCGACAAATGCAAGGACATTCGATATTTATTCATCATCGTTGAACGTTGGAGATTATGAAAGATTGCAGTAGTGTCTTATCATAAAGTAAGATAATAAGACAGTCAGATTATGATATGTAAATAGATAAAAATATAAAATATGTAAACCAAGACTTAAAGGACCATTTTTTACATACACGGTCAACGCACAAAGTCTATTGTATTCTTTTGTCGTGCGGTGAACCGTTATACTGCGTTGTAGTAATTTATCAAAGATGGTCCTATAATCAAAATAGGGCTTTAAATCAGTGAGTGTGATTGATTCCACAGTATCAGACAATAATAAGTTAACAAACCTGTAGGAGCACAGGAACGTGTGCAGGGCTTCCGACCTTGCAGTCCATCGGGTCTCGCATAAAGACTGCAGCTTCGTCCTTCTATCCATCTCTTCACAGCAGAAGTTGTTGTTGTCAAGATTTTCTTGAAAGCGTAGTAACCTCTTTGCCGAATAGTTAAACGCAAACGCAATTTGCTGAACAACATCCATCATGTTTCGCGCAAGTACTTCTCTGGACGCGTGGACTATTGCTAAAATAAGGCTATGGGCTTTACAATGTGTGTAAATAGCACCTGGAATTAGGGCACGGATCCTGGCTTGAACACCTCTGTGGATGCCAGACATATTGGCGGCGCCGTCATACCCCTGTCCGCGCATTTTGTCAATTAGAACGTTTTTTTCTTGAAGATTTGCTATGAATGCATCTGCTAAGGCCTCTCCAGTGGTAGATTTGCACACTGCGAACCCAATGAAATCTTCGCATAGTTCGCCCTTATTTTTGTCATAGTATCTCAAACATAAAGCCATTTGCTCCATAGTGCTAGCGTCCGTAGCTTCATCGGCAATAAATCCAAAACATTGCGCTTTGTTACAGGCGGCTACAATGTTATCAGATATGATATTCCCACAGATACCTATTAATTCGTTTTGAATTATTGGTGACAAATATTTGGCTCTTGGGTCGCCATTTTCTAAGTGTTCTTTCAATATTACGTCGTGTTTGGCTTGATGGTTAAGCAAGGAAACAAAATTTCCTCTTTCGTCATCATGACCACGCAAAGCAATGTTCTGTTTGCCACAAAAATAATAGCCTCCACAATACTTGATAGAATCTTACGGTTTTTTTCTACAATGGAGTTATATTGACTTGAAATACAGCTTTCTATATCCCTTTTCTTACCTCTCATGACTGCCTTGAAATTGTCAGCTGATTATTATAACGATAAAATGCTATACACTAAAGGAGGAAACATCAGTATGATGTTGTATACTTCACGCAGATAACAGCGTATCATTTTTTCTGTTTGTAAAAATGAAATATTATTGAAAGCGAAAAAAGGTTTTATTTGTGCATTTATGAGATCCAATAATGCAACAAAGTACAGTTTCAATTAGATAGGACCTAACCCCCCTTAGGACCTATCCCCCCCTTAGCCACTGATTTTTAATGCAGTTTGGACTTTTTATTTTTTCACTTTTTCTGAGAAAGTATGGTAACACGTCGGCCGATGGCATGCTACTGCGTTGGATAATCAGGGATAAATTTGTATCTACGATAGGTAATACACTTGTTAAATGTTATATGTACACCAACATGTTATGCGTATATCATTTTTATTATGCATGATACAATGTTCATTTTTTGCATGTCTTCATGCGAGTAGTATAGCAGCAATATCCGATAATTAGATGATTATAATTCGCACGCTGCAAGCAATGAACCGTGAATTTTCAAATTATGCAAAGTGCACCTGCAAAACAAATCGTTTTCGCAAGAACTCTAAAAATGTTACATACACATTGTCCATCAATACCCACGCCAGGAAAACACAAAACCGGTAGAATTACGATAACAGACCGTACAAGAGAGGTCTGTAAAACATACACGTCTCATGGCGGTAATTAGCCTAGTGTAGCTAAGGTCACAACGACCTTGACCTTTGACCTATCGACCTCAAAATAAGTAGGAGCCTACATCTGATGATTAGCAACCTCTCTGTGAAGTTTATCGATCTTAGGTCATATATTTCTTATGGTGTGGACCAGTAATTGTTGTGTTTTCAAAGGTCATGGTGAGTTTGA
This sequence comes from Spisula subtruncata, assembly GCA_963678985.1. Taxonomy (NCBI): domain Eukaryota; kingdom Metazoa; phylum Mollusca; class Bivalvia; order Venerida; family Mactridae; genus Spisula; species Spisula subtruncata. Next base: position 58,492,150 of record OY787661.1, read on the forward strand.
CCTTTGATCCAAATAACCTTGAAATTGAGTCAGGCCGTCTGTGGAGGATGAATAATCTCCACTTAAAATTTTAGAATCCTAGGTCCAATCGTTTTGGAGTTATTGTTGAAAAACCGTTCGGCATGTCGACCGACCGACTATTTGCACAGTAACGCTATGTACTGTGTTGGTGTACTAATAACATTTATTGAGTGTAGATAAATGTTTATAATGATATAAAAAATTATTATTTAAAGATAAATATAATAAATTGAGAACGACTGTCTACGAATATATTGAATGACCCTCGTACTCTGTTGCGAGATTACACTGTATTGCTTTGAAACATAATGTTACTTGAAGGGGTTTATATCCACGTACTACAAATGCACAGTGTATTATTTCGTCAATGCATAAATACGTGATTTATAAACCAGATGTGTACACTATTCACCATTCGTGATATTGTTTCGAATTACAAAATGGAGCATATTTTAAAGGCTTTCAGTGTTGTTCTTCTTGCGGTGTCAGGTAAAGTTGTTTGTACATATTATAGTAACCACTTGTGGAAAACGGTTAAATACTTTTAATCGCAGAGATGATTAATATTTTATAATTGTAGCAGAAATTCAATGCGTGTTTGAAAAGATTCCGACTGTCTTAGTATGTGAACATTTTAATATTTAAAATCAAAATGGGATAACGCATCAGTCAGTTGCATCCCCGGGGATTGGTCGGACTTTTTTTTTTTGGGTGGGGTCAGCTAATGGTACAATATACGATATTGCCCTGGCCCCTAACAACTAAATATCGTCCCCGGGGTATTGGCTAGGGGAAAATCCAAACATTTCGCCGACAGTGCTTGGAAAGCTGGAAGGTAAAAACACAGCTGTTTCCCCGGCTATCCCCAAAGGATCCCTGGGTGGGGCCGTGGATGCAACTGACTGGTGCGTAATACTGACCCTTTTAAACATTGTTCTCAATATTTCGATACACATGTTGGTATTTAGAGAGCACCCTAACTGAATGATAGGTTGCATTACTTAATGTACCAGCCTGCTCCGGAGAAGGGCGTGTGATAGCGGGAAATGACCCCGGGGTTTTACTATTCCGACATCCTCGCATGGTCGGGTGAGATCGAGGATTGTTGCCGCTTCATAATAGTGGATATGTATAGCCGTAACGTTTCACTGACACAAACCGTTTCATGTCATCATTAAATGATCGTCGAATTTTCCACATGTTTGAGAATAATTGGTATATTTGCAAATTGGCCTTTACGTACAACGTTAAATATTACAAATAAGACTTGTTCTCGTAACGTTTTTGTGATTTATACTGTTGGTTGTTGGTGATTTAAGCATGCAAACAACCAATGCACACGATCAAGTTCGTGCTAAAATACTGTTATGTGTTTGTAACTTCAATATATAATCAGATTTATGCATTTAGATTTGTTATATATCTATATTTCTGTTGTTATTGCAAATGTAAACCATGGGAATAATGCCTTAATTTCGGAAAATAAACTGTAAAACTGTGTATACGCATTGCTGTGTATACGCATTACTGCGTCTATTGGGAGCTACTTCCTCGTTACTGAATATGAATAGTATTACGTTTCAATATGTTAACCAATACATGCATACATAATGGGCAGTTTTATTTATTGCTTTTTGTAAGCCCTCTTGAACCAACCCGTTGTATTTACATGCAGTGCTGTACAAATATGACTTCAGGTATTAAAACTACATGGCATGATGCTTGCTATTCATTACAAGTAACTGTTATAAGTGGAAATTTTAAGGTAGAGCTGCTTCAAGGCACGTTCATGCTTGTGTATGTTATAATCTAGATGTTTAAGTTATTCCCATGATGAATGTATGAAGCTGCGGCGTTTGAAGATTGAACGTCAGATAAAACCGAGTAATTGCTAAAAAACGACATTGCATCTAATACAATACAAGTATATTACACGCGTTACTCTAATTGCTAATTATTAACTGTACAATATACAATATTCGCTATGCTACTTCATATGTATAATTTATGTTGATTTAATGTGCTCATTAGGAATTATGTCCATCAGTTTACATAATTACAAGGGGTTTAACCTAAAGCATGGAGATTGGTGGTTTAAGTAAGACTTTCCATGGAGATTGGTGCCAATGGTCGATATTTTGATGTTTTTTGTCACTTGACGGACACATTTCCACCAAAGTAAGTTCATTGTCTTGTTTTATATGCGGCGTGTATGTGATAACCACCTAGCCATAAGTTTAAGCCACCTATCGGCGGTCTGTTTTAGTCCGTCAGTGCAGCGATAAAAGCCTGAAAGAAGGGATGGTGACATCGGGTGTCCGTAGTCCGCATCTATTTTTATTAATTCTGAGGTATCCGGGGCATTCTGGCTGGTTTTATTGTGTTTGCTAGGTACTTCATGCATGATTTTATGGTTAAAATACTGTTTCTGCTTATTTAGGAGGCTCCATGTGCATGTTTTTAACGTTTAAGACGATTTCATGGAGATTCGTCAACTTTAAGACCCAAACTGTGGAGAATTAAATCAATGTAAGTATTCTGTTCTAAAATGTTTTGCACCATAGTGTGTTATCTTCATTGATTAAAAATATAGTTTTTATTTATTCTTCAGACTCCTGGTTTGAAGAATGCGTACCAAAAAGACGTTACTTCATTCAAGGAGGAAGTGGCAGAAAAGAAAACGAAAGATATTTTTTAATGAAATATCTTTGCCTAATGAAAGTGTATCTAAAAAGCTTTGTGTCGCAAATTAAATACGCCGTCACCATTTAGATATTCGTCATCAAAAAGAAAACGATTAACTTCAGCATCGCCTTGTCATTTGTATCGGCACGAAGAACCCCAGTGAAAAGCCAGAAAATAAATATAAGAGTACAGACTCATGAAAACACTTTATTCACGTAATTTAATACATGTTCAAGGTTATGATTCTATAAAATTATAAAAGAACATGAAATAATATGTCTCTTTTGTTTTGTTGGAAAGATCCAATAGCGCAGATTTTGGTTGTATTCTTTGTTTTTGTTTACTTTAAAATTAATGTTATTGTTCAACAATGCTTGCTGAATATACTGCCTGGAACATTTTGGTCCACAAAGCATCAGATCAAACTGCCTTTATAACATTGATCATCTGCGCTAATGAGCCTTTAAAACTACAATTTGTAAATAAAAATATCGAACAAATTTACGTAATTATTACTATATTGGTTGCACAAAAAGTGACCATCGGTCTACTATGACCTCTCGGCAATGACCCCTTTATAAATACAAATGTAGTATACAAAGTATTTACAAGGGAAGCACTGTGGTCGAGCGGATAGCCCGCTTGACTGCTGATCAATAGCTCCCTGGTTCGAACCTCGGCCGGTGCACTTGGTTATTCATGGAACGCTTTTCCGTGTTTCCCACCCAACTAGACATGATCTATTTGGAAGGTAACCCAGAGGTAGTCTCGCATGTATCAGTGCTGTACACCAGGTACGTTAAAGAACCAATGTCTGAAGGGCAGTGCGCCCATATACATGGTAACACCATACTGTGTTCTCTACTTGCTGCCTCTTAAGCAAAAACAAATGACCTATTTGAAATCAGTGTCAAAGGTACAATGCATTTAACAAGATGAATGCATTAAAGAATGCATTTAACAAGATGAATGCATTAAAGAGATGAGAGCAGAATGCATTTAACAAGATGAATGCATTAAAGAGATGAGAGCGAATATTGAATTTCAATCTTATGAATGTAGCAAACAATAAAACTTCACTTAAAACCCACCTTAAAATTAAAACCTCCAGTTCGAAGTCAGTTCCAATGATTACATGTTGTACTCTTGATTTATAATATAACCAACTCTAAAATATGACAGTTTCAAGTATGATAAGCCTTTATTAATATATAAACAGCGATGATAAGTATGTTTTAAAATAAATAAGGGTGGTCGGATAAGTGAGGTTTCATTGTGATGTTTTGAACATTGACATGCCACTTATAAACTGCTGCAATGGTTAACGCGCAGTGTTTGTAGCCACCAATATTGGTTTGATTCCTAGTTGCTTCAATTTGTCAATGCTGGTTTTACTCCACATGTTGAGAAGTTGTTGGTTCCTTGTGGATTGTACGTAAGTGCTTGAAAGAATACTGATCCGAAAACTGATTCCAAATCCTCTATATCATAAATGCGATGCAGAAAACGGTGGGTGTTTCAAATACATGTATATTTGAAACCACAATCTACCGAATTGATGTTGCCTGTAGCACACATTTCCGAAAAAGATAATATCCATCTAGTAGAGAAGACGGCTACTACTATGCCTTTTGTCAGTTCAACTGAATATCATTACAGATACACAATGCACCAGTCCATTGAAACCCTTAGCATGGGTAAAGGAGGGGTTGACTTTTTAAACGATGGTAAAATCCCTGCCCGAGAACCTTAAAAAAGGTAAAAATACCGCCCTTATCAGTGAAACATATTCCCGGTCTACGTATTTAGGTGCGGAGCAAAAGTCCTGCTCTCATTCACTAGTGAGGGGACACCAAAAGTTAAAAACTCGTGTCTATAACCCGGGGTTGGGGAGTCGGGGTTTGATTTGACTGGTGCATAAAAACAGAGCACACAATTATAAAAAAAATCATCCTTTATTATTATATGCATATCTTTGAAGTACAAATAAGAAAATCACAACAATTATTGCAGCCAGGTGGTGTTCATTGTCACTGTATACTATTTGGTTCCAATAATATGTTACTCGCCAAGTCAAGACCCTCTGTAAGACAGTAGCCCTGAAATTGGTACAAAATAGAGATTACTTCCATGATTATAATACCATCACATATTGTTTACAAAGTAATAACAAGTCTCCATGGAGAGGGTCTTAAAGTTGACGAATCTCCATGAAATCGTCTTAAACGTTAAACATATACTCATGGAGCCTCCTAAATAAGCAGAAACAGTATTTAACCATAAAAACATGCATGCAGTACCTAGCAAACACAATAAAACCAGCCAGAATGCCCCGGATACCTCAGAATTAATAAAAATAGATACGGACTACGGATACCCGATGTCACCATCCCTTCTTTCAGGCTTTTATCGCTGCACTGACGGACTAAAACAGACCGCCGATAGGTGGTTTCACCTTATGGCTAGGTGGTTATCGCATACACGCCGCATACAAAACAAGACAATGAACTAACTTTGGTGGAAATGTGTCCGTCAAGTGACCAAAAACATCAAAATATCGGCCATTGGTACCAATCTCCATGGAAAATTTTACTTAAACCACCAATCTCCATGCTTTAGGTTATACCCCTTGAATTATGTGAAATACAGTCAACTCCCGTTATATTGAACTCGCTTATTTCGAATATTTAGTTACATGTCAAAGTAGTTTTTGAATCACAACTGTTCAATGTTTGTTTCTAAACTCTTCGCCAAGATGGAAGTTCGTCTCGGGGGTGTTTCGTTTTCGACAATTGTTTGTATATGTATAATAAACGTGTATCTATTCTAGCTGTGCGTGGTGAGAGATGTTCCTACTATGATGATCGTTTTTACTACACTGTACCGTGTGCCTATGGTTGTTGTGGAGATATACACGCTCCATATTGTTGCAGGTACGAGTATGTTATTAAATTCACCCTCAAAATTCTGGCGACACTCGCTCCTGCACCCGCTACTCTACACCACCATTGATGTATCGAGTTGGGAAATGGAGTCACCGCTGGGTTTTTGATGATGCAATTGGTGGGTGTAAGCATTTCCTTAACTGTCCAATGATGTTTCTCCAATGGAAAGTAATACAAATGTACTTAAATTATGTCGTTAAAATGCAATTATTAAGCAATATTCAACTACTGTTGTGTTTTATCAATTAAATGCGAAAGAATGTGTTATAACTGTGAACCTGTCAATGTCATATAAAGTCTGAGTCCGCGTCCATGACATAGAAATAATGGAATAAAATTATTGAATATTACTACTAGTAACTAGTATCACGAATTTTTATTCTAACGACAAGTACGCTATTATCAAAACTTTAGGCATGTCTGCCTAGAAAAGGGAATGACAACTAACTTCAGGCTATTTCAATTCAACGCCAACAAAGAAAGGTTATAAGGATCCACCATGAGCTTCTATGTAGGATAATGATATCTCACCAGAGGGGCCGGATTTTAACCAGGGATGAGGCTTGCCTCTGGTGAGATATTCTTATCTCACATAAAGCTCTTGGTGGATCCTTATAATAGTCTAAAAATTGTCCTAAAATAGCTTTTGTAAAATGTCAATTGTATCTTGGTTAATCTCGCAGTAGTTGGTAGATAAGCGTGTTTTATTACGTACATTGTGTTTCTTGCAGTGTTATTGGTGGAATGGTGGGACTCGTGGCTGGTTGTGTGTTTGGTCTGATGCTGCTTCATATTGCTGTATGTTGTTATCTGAGGACATGCCGAAGGAAATCTACTGCTAACTATATTTCGCAATATTCAATGCTGGACCACGACACAGAGTGAGATACAATGAAATGTGACAAACTAGTACAAGTCGATTATTGTTGATGACAATGTTCTCTGTTATTGAAGATTACGGGGGTATTAACTGAAATGTCCCGTGGTTCATAATGTATAACACTTAGAACTGGTTTTGTTTATTCAATGCAAACTATGCAACAGTGTGTTTGGTATACTCATGTCATTATTCATATAGAGGATCTTACATGAGTGACTTTTCATATTGAACATATTAAACAAGTTGGATAAAAGTAATAAAATACGAGGCTCTGCCGAGTATTTTATTACTTTTATCCAACGAGTTTGATAAATTTAATATGAAAAGACACGAATGTAAGATTCTTTTTATCACATAAACAAAATAAGCCATTGAAATGTAGAAAAATAAAAATAGTAGACCCGCTGTGTTTATTTATTATATTTGAATTGAATTGCCTTTGTAAATTCTGCATGATTTTCAGATTTGCCTTTTGTATCGATCTTACCTGTACCGCTGACGATAAAATCACGGTCGGCCATATTTGTTTATTTTTTTGACAGTGCGTATGAATACATAAAAATAGTGATTAACCCCCCTCATTTGCATAGTTATCATTAATTATTCAGTAGTGTAATATCGTTTTTATGTAATGGGCTTTATTACACTCCCACACCATGGTTTATGTGATAAATATAGTTTGAGCTTATAAACGGATATACGAGGTTTAGTAATAAAATAGCCAATAGTGAGTCATTTAATGCTTCAATTGTAACTCGCGGTAATATTATACAGAAGTCATCCTCCAATAGAATTCTCTGTGGATAATATTCTGATGATATTCGGTATTCTTGATAAAGACTAAAACGAAAAAAGATGTTTTGGTAAAAAAAAATTTCAATTTTTTACATTTTACTATTTTTTGTTATCATTGACAGTTACCTGTGTATTCAGTGAGAATTAAATTTAATAACATTCAAAGGCTAAGGCATTGTTAGATTATCGCAATGTATATATACTAGCATACAAGTATGTCAAACACGAAATAGCTCCTTTCGGTGGTTGTAATTTATAGCATCTAATAAAATTATATTTTTTTGTTTTGTTTATTTTATCTGTATAAATTGAATAACTCTTACCAGAAAATGTTAATATTTGCCGAATTGTGAAATAAATAATTTGGTGCATGCACGTCTTCGGAGGGCCAGGCTACAACAGTCACAGTTACTGTAGTACAATAAGCAAGAATGAAAACGTCCCATTTGCCATCCAACATCTTAAGTTAGCGACAGTTACTTAAACACCTTGTCAGTTCACCACCTCCACATTTCTCCAGTAATGGTAATTCGGCCACGATTCTGGTCTTAACACTCCAACACCAATACAAGAAAATTTAATGCTCTTCAACCCCAGACCACTGTTTTGCAACATGTTCCTGTTTTCTGAATTTAGGCGTCTCCGTGTTTTGTCTCACACCATTGTTTTTTTGCCTTCTTCCTTCGTATCCCGACTGAGACGTGATCTCAGACACAAGGACAGTGAGAACGGATCTTTACGCTCCCGTCAACTTTCGCGAGGATTGTGTACATGTACACTGACAACGGACTTCTAAGTACCATCTGTTTTCGAGGTATCGGATTGAAGGGTGTGCTTATTGTGAGCCAACTTCCTAAGAGCACTAAACGCGATACAGACAATCGATACAACTGCACAGAGTTGTGTTTCTTTGTACGATCTCAATATACACGTTTCCATCGAGTTAGCAGTCTGTGCAAGTTTCCAAATGTTCTCTGCATAACAAAGTCCTTGTCCAGCACTGTCAGACTTTGCCTCTTGGTTAATTGTTTTGAACTGTTAACTTAACACATTCTTCACCATGACCTTTGAACACACGACAATCACTGGTCCAGACCATAAGAAATATAGGATCTTAGATCGTAAAACTTTATAGAGAGGTTGCCAATCATCAGATGTAGGCTCGTTAGATTCGTTAGATCAAAGGTCAAGGTCGTAGTGACGTTTGCTACACTAAGCCCTAAACCAGGCTATTTATTGTCATGAGACGAGTATGTTTCACAAACTTCTCTCGTTTGGTCTGTTTTCGTAATTCTTCCGGTTTTGTGTTTTCCTGGTGTGGGTATTGATGGACAATGTGTATGTAACATTTTGAGACTTTGTGCGAAAATCATTTGTCTTGCATGTGCATTTTGTATAATTTGATAATTTACGCTTCACTATTCGCAGCGGGCAAATTACAATCATCGAATATTGCTGCTATACTACTTGCATGAAGACATTCAAAAAATGAACATGATATCATGTATTATAATAAACAAGACTATTGCCAAGCAATGAAAGTCCCCTACCGGTAGCCAATTGTAACAGGGAGAGTTATGTTTTTGTGCACTGCGCTTCTCCTAATTAATATCTATCCACATGTAAAGTTTCAAAATAATATCTCTTTTGGTAATGGAGTTAGGATCTGAACAAAATTTAAGTAAGAAAATTAACAAAGGGAAATAACTCAAAAATTAAGTAAGAGATAGTTATGGTTCTTGTGCACTGCACTTCTCCTAATTGATATCTATCCTCATGTAAAGTTTCAAAATCATATCTCTCATGGAATTGGAGTTATGCTCCGGACAAAATTTAAGTATGAAAATTAACAAAGGGGAATAACTCGAAATTTAAGCAAGGGAGAGTTATGGTTCTTGTGCACTGCACTTCTCCTCATTAATATCTATCCACATGTAAAGTTTCAAAATCATAGCTTGCTTAGTTTTGAAGTTATACTCCGGACAAAAAAGTGTGACGGACTGACTGACGGAGTGTAAACCATAAGTCCCTCCGGTTTCACCGGTAGGGGGCTAAAAAGATTTACACATGACATGTCGGTGTACTTATAACATTTAACAAGTGCATTATCAGTCTAAGTTGCAACTGTGGTTCTGGTTTGGCATATTTAGTTAGTGTTTCTGTTAGGTCTATTGTTTGCATGCATGCATGGTAAAGAGCGAAAAGACTCGAATTTGATTGGCCCACATGGCCTAAAACTTCCAAGGGCTATTCTGGACAACCGGCTGACACCACCACACACTCATTCTCAGGAGAATTGGTATTTTTACTAAAACAAAATCGGCAATCTGAACTTTTCTAATTCACTTTAATTCACAACGATATGCACGAACAAACATTTCGTGAGCCAACTACTATTTTTTTCGAACATCAAGCAAAAGTCAAAGAAACTAGTTAATGAATAAGCATGTTTATCGGTCTGTAATGTACACTACCAATACAATGATAAAGCTCTAAGCAGTAATATATCATTAGCATTATTCAAATATAGATTTCAAACTATTGGTAATGTACATTGGGTGTTGAAATACCATATTATATAACTAAAAGAAGTTATTTCCTGACAAAAATTACCATTTTCCCTTGTCAACAGCAGATGAAAGTCGTTTGCGCTTACAAGTTTACACCGAATAGTGCCAACATGTTTATGTTTAATATACACAAATATTTTACTGAAGAAGTAGCGAACATTACCCAATAGTCATACGAGTGCAATAATTGTTTAACATGACGCCAAGGATGCGTAAAATAACCTACGTACGTCGAACAAACAGAGCGCAGAGTCCATCAATAATAACCTGAAAACAGAACTAAGTAGATAAACAGCTATTAGCAATTCACTCGTCCGTAGCGAACATTACGAAAATAGTTGCAATATTGTTCATATGGTACCAGAACGAAAGCAACTTATATAGCTATCACATATTCTATTTTCTTAATGAGAGTTTTTCAATAATGTGAGCCTCATCTCTATCGGTGATTTTTAAACATTCTTTTTGTTTTGCCTGTCTCAGTTGGGGCGTTGATTGAACAAATAAATTGTAATCTAAACGACGTCCGGCTTTCTCGGCCTTTGATAGATTTTTGATCTTTTTCATAAATGATATTTCTATTTCATTTTGAGCGTTGTCGATGGAAGTCACTTTTCCTATGTACCACTTGTCATCATACAATACTGCAATATATTCATCTTCAGTAAATGTTGGCGTATTGGTTCCAATTTCACCGTTCTGGATGCATGTGTATGTATTGTCATCTGAATCCTCGTCATTGTGGTCTGTAGTACCAAGGGACTTAACATGTTTAACTTTCCTTGTCTTCTCTTTCCGCAAAGAACAACACAGGTTTCGAGCAACGCAACCATTACAGTAGCAGTTTGTATCTCGCACAAATAACTCGGATAAGTCATTTCCTGCAACGGCATGTAGTTTCATAGTTCCGTTTACTGGCCGTAAAATAGATTGCAATTTAATAAATTCCGTGGACTTTGCTGTGATGTCTTTGTCCGGTACGAATTTGAACGAAACATTAACAAATGTGGACTTTTCAGATGCCTATAAGAAGAAATATTTTGCGTCCTGAATCATAGCTCTCCCTGTCTTGATCGCAGTGTCGGCCATTCGCTTACACTTCCACCTAGTCCATTGCAAGGCCCCTTGCCGTGACCCGCCTCGAAATAATTCCAAATGGCATTGTAGCCTAGGTGTGATTTGTGATTAGCCACGACATCAAATATCAATTTGTTTCGATATTGCGAAGTTGGACTATCTGTCCAATAGTGGATTTGTCTATGTTTGGGACAATGTTAATCTCTTTCCCGATTGCGTCTTGAAAAGTTACAACTGTTATCGCTATGTGGGCAAGTGTGTTTCTGTATTGTCCTTAAGTATATATTACAGTAGGATGCAAAGTAACACCAGTTTGGTTGGAGTAGGCTGATTGAATTTCTTCAGATGTGCGACAGGCATAGTTTTCGGCAAAACCCATTTGCACTATCACTTCATTGTCAGGGAGTTTTTCTTTCAAATTACGAATCTGCAAGTACTGGATTTTAATCCTATCAACATGGCCTGCAAATTCTTCTCTTTGCTATTCAACATGGTTTAAAAATCCTTCTTTATCAGGTTGGGTATCAACAACACGCATGACAAATTCTTTTTCCCTCTTTCTTCAACCTCCACCCGTTTCCTTTGAGGTACAGTTACCGTTCGCCAAACTTATCAGCGAAGCTTTTAACTTTACTGTCATTCTTAACTGTACACATTTTTAATGATCCATTGCTGAATCAGGTAATTACTTTCTCTTCATAATAAAATTCAATTAATTTACACAATCATATTAAAAAGGACTGACACATACATTTTTATAGAGCTGGGAGGTTTTATCGGTATATCGCAATATCAGCTAGACAATATACATATCACAATATTTTTTCGGCATACCGATTATTTTGGGTTTAGCTCAAATAAACTGAACTTTATGTTTATAATAGTAAGAAATAGTACATGTACATACATTGTGGTAAAGTGTTATTCATGTCTAAATGCTGGCCAATCTTGTAATAGTATTGACTTGCACGCATACAGATTTATTTGTATACAGTGTGAAACTGCATTAATTTTTAATGCTTTTCTGTAAATTTACCATTTATATATATCGCGATACAACATGAAGTATTGCGATATATCGTGATACGCTTTTAATGACCGATACTCAGCGCTACAATTTTGTTGCAATGTTTTAACACATTAGGACCGGTTCAGTTTAATATATTTGAAAAAAACTACTCGCTGTTTTGTATTATATGGAATACTTTGCATCATTTAACTTGATTGTCTGATACAATGTGTTTTAATAAAAGCTATTTTATGCTTATTTCAGTCTGGTTATCCAATGGAAGTGTGTTAAGTTATTATTTACACTTTGTTGTAATAAAAGTTACTTTCTCTACCTGACATAAAGAAGAACCTTATCAGCTTTCTATCCTTTTCACAGAGGATGTCAAAGTACCATCCAACCTCCTCGAGAAACTCCATCCTCTCCTCTCACGTTTGACACAGGTAAATATATTCGGTCTAGAAATCAAACATGGAGTAATGCTATGTTAATTGATGTGGGTTAGGCAATGTAGTAAAAAATCAACTTTATCTTTTTCTTCAACTCTACACAATTATGAATACAAACATCTTTAAAGTTCTTAATTAAAGCTTTCAACTGAGTTACTGACACATGGGTTCAAAGTGATGTTTAGCAGTTAAGAAACAGTTAGAAGGTAGCTAGTAATCATCATTCAAATTTTCCATTTTATTAGGCTGGCGATTTCGCGCCAGACTATTACAATCCTAAAAAATGAAATCCACTAAGATGAATTTACTCCCGAAACTGACAACACAGAATCTATACACTCAATGCAAATAGTTCCTCCTCATTAATCAGTTTTGCAAGATAAGAACATTCAACTTTCCTTGTTTCATTTATTCTGTTCGATTGTAATATATTAGTTTCTTCTTGAAATGGAAGGAAATTGTATGAAATTAAAAGAAAAGGTGTTTAAAGGCGTTGATAATTATTACTACGCGTTACGAACGCGACAGTATAGCTTGGCGCATCAATGATTTTATTATGTTAAATTATTTAGGTCAACTTTCTCCAACAAGATCGTGGTCGAGTGGTTGAGCAACTCGCTTAGTAATTTTCTTATGCTAAGGTCCAGCGATCGAATCACGGCGGCTCCAAATTTTTATATTTTTAAAAATTGTTTTTATTATTTTTTGTTAAGTCCAGCACTTACCTCTCTTTCGACTATGGAAACCACTTGATGTTATATTACTTGAAAAGCTATTGTTCCTTAGCAGTTCGCCAGCCTGTCAGTACTTTCAGTACTTTGATCTCTCATATAATTCAGTTATGATATTCATACAAGCCTGGCAGCTCCAATTCCACCAAATCATCTTCAAGGCCTAATTTGCTGCACACTGACTGTCTGATCTGCTATGTGCAAGAGAGAAGTAAAATTGGGGTGTTGGTGAAGTAACTTCTAAGTTCCACGACCCTGTTGTATGCAGGTCTAAAGTTATCAGCCCTGTAAAAATAAGTTAAACAAACCATGCATAAGTATTTACGCTGGGTCTGACACACAGTATTAAGCTGAACACATGTCTTAATGCATTGGTCAGTGCTCTAGAGTAGGAGAAGTTTTCATTCAAACTCTACCTAAATGAAACGCAATATGGTGAAGGTTATGTTTATCTATTTCTCTTGTCATCCTTGAATTGGTATTGTTAAGACTGCAATCAGATATTTATGTGTCACATTACAAACGTTAAACATTTGATTAAAATTTACATGAATGTCAGTACAGTAGAAATTCATGCATGAATACTTGCTGCGGTAGGGTGTTGATTTTTTTAAAGACCAGAAATTAGTGTCACAAGCCAGTTTAATCAGGAAAGTTCAGTTCACCTGTTTGAACTGGTACTTAAGTTTGGTAAAAGTATTGCTAACAACAATCACATATTTCCTTGCCAATGTTTAAAGCATTTTTACTGAAAATTTATTCTACCATGAGTGCAGGAGATTTGCCGCATCTACAGCAATACCTGTAACTTTGTGTTTGTATACATTATTGTCCCACAAGATGTCACTACACATTTGGCTTCTCTCCAGAACTTCAGGAGACAACAACAAAATACTAAACTCCCTTCTGAATACCTGTAATGTTCAAATGTCATATTATACTGTATAATATAGGTTACAAACCACTAAATGCCTGCGCGAACCAAAATAGGATACACTCAAATAGTCCCTAAAAAAACTTGTGATTGTGTTTAAATGGTAGTATGCTTTGACAAGGTGGAACTGGAATCATCTGATTGGGTTTACAGGCATTGTATACATGTATGTGATGTATTAAAACTGTTTTATTTTACATATTTTGAGATTTTGGCCAAAATACCAAAGCGAAAGTAGGGTAGGGTATTACCCGGATTTGGTCGGTCCGCGCGCCTGTAAAATATGTTCACCGCGTTGGACGGACAAAATTTTTCTTATATGATACGTGACCCCCTGTTTTTTTTGTATTTTCTTAAAGCTGGTAGCCCCTTCTTTTCATTGATATATGTCTGCCACCTGGCCATAGACTTTAACATGTATCAACCTGGGACTGACTATTGTAACTTTACATTGAGCTAAAGAACAAATTTATTTAGTGGTTTGTGACCTTAAGAAATGACCCAAAAAATTAAAATGTATATTTTCAATATTTTGACTTTAAATGTTTAGAAATACATTTTTCTGTGGGTTTTATTCCATTTTTCAGTGAAATTTGTCTCAAAATGTGAAAAAATTGTGTTTTGGGGTGAAAATTTAAGAAAAAAATGAAGATTTTTCCTCCACAAAATGACATTTTCATACCAATTTTAACCTTATTTAGGTATCTGACCTAGGTTATTGTGTATATATATGAGGCATAGTCACATAATTAAGCACCCAAGATAAAATAATTGCCCAATGTAAGGTTTATACAAAACTGCAACTGTTTAATTTGCCAGTATTCATACAATATGGCCAGCAGAATCCAAGAAATTGCGTTAAAGGCGCTTACTCTCTTTTGTCAAAATTTTGAGAAATCATGTCATTTCAGTCTGGAAAGTCATCATTTGGAGTTGTATATACATAGTAGTTGTCAAATAAGTGTTTAAATCAATCAAAATGGGGGAAAAGTGTTGTCTTAAGGTTACAAACCACTAAATGCCTGCGCGAACCAAAATAGGATACACTCAAATAGTCCCTAAAAAAACTTGTGATTGTGTTTAAATGGTAGTATGCTTTGACAAGGTGGAACTGGAATCATCTGATTGGGTTTACAGGCATTGTATACATGTATGTGATGTATTGAAACTGTTTTATTTTACATATTTTGAGATTTTGGCCAAAATACCAAAGCGAAAGTAGGGTAGGGTAAAACCCGGATTTGGTCGGTCCGCGCGCCTGTAAAAATATGTTCACCGCGTTGGACGGACAAAATTTTTCTTATATGATACGTGACCCCTTTTTTTTTTGTATTTTCTTAAAGCTGGTAGCCCCTTCTTTTCATTGATATATGTCTGCCACCTGGCCATAGACTTTAACATGTATCAACCTGGGACTGACTATTGTAACTTTACATTGAGCTAAAGAACAAATTTATTTAGTGGTTTGTGACCTATACACTTTACTGCATGTACGCAGCTATTTATTTAAACCACAACGCAAAAGGTTAAAATAAAAAAAATGTATATTCACCACTTTTTATAATCAGTATAATCACTCCTAAAGTGAACCCCTTTCAAATACAAAAAAAATGTAATGTGCTTATCAATTTATACTATCATTATTTTACTATGACATCTACATAGATTTATGGATTTCTTATTAATTTAAGTACAAAAATTTAAAGCAATATAGTCAAACATTTCTTTCCACAATAACTATAGAGTGTTGCCAATCAATTCTGAGGCATTATGTCTGGAACAACGACTACTGCTTTAACTTTCTGTAAAGTTAGTTGTTTAATCTGATCGCACATTATAGACCCGAGTGGCGATACCACTATGCTATAACCACTTCTGATAAGTGCAAGCAACGTAAACATGTACTGTTTTACCATACCCTGTGGGGAAATTGCCGAAGCAGGATTTCCTTGAAGGACATGCTCCACTATTTTTATTTGTTTTGGTTTGAGATGCGTAAATGAAGAGTTGAAAATTTGCTTTAATATTTCAAAATCTCCCTCCACGTTCAGAGAAGTCATTTTGGAGTCTCTCCCTCCACGTTCAGAGACGCCTTTTTGGAGTCTGACACTGAGACTATTCCGTTTTCAGTATGTGTCTTATTTAGAGCAAAATTATTATATAAAGTTGAATGAAATGTATTGAATTAATGGTACTTGTTGAACAAATAAACACTAACTTACCTTTGATATAATTTTCAACAAAATCTGTACACTATTCCCAAGATTTTAACAAAACATCATCGATCAACCCGTTTGTTTACGCAAAAAAATGGGTCCATCATGCGTCCATCGATGCAGATCATATCACGTGCTTTCCAGAATGCTTCGGAAACCATTCCGAAGAAAATACTGAAAAAAACGGGTAGTCGGAAACATCGGCAAAGTATTCGATATATTTCGCCTGTCTAAGGTACTTTTTTGTTTTTGTTGATAGATTATAGAATAATTCAACGCGCTGTACACACATTTTACGGAAGTTTGTGGGTTTTTATAGACTCAGATTGAGTCGCATACCTGTTTGCTTTGAAAGAACAAGTGGCTTTGACGATGAACTGTAATGCAAGCATCATCGTCAAAGCCCCCTCGACTAGACATCCGTCCATCAGCCAGTCCGTCTAAAAAAATCTTGAACTCAAAACATTTTGAGCTATGATTAAGAAACTTGGTATGTGGATTCGGACCAATGAGGAGCTCATCTTTTTTTATTCGGATATTCGTTACCATGACAACAGAAAAAAATGACAACCTGGAAACCAGGTAGGGACTTCTGTATTGCTTGCAATTCGCAATTACGTGTTAATATATGTCACGGTCTTGTTACAGCATATAATTGAACATAAAACATGATTTATAGATAATCAAAGCATAACAATCATTAAACAATCAAATAATGTTGAAACTTCAAATAACAACTCAAACTGTCTTAAGTAACTGGCACTCGGGTTGCAAATGTACAGTAAACTGCAAAACACGATTATATGTTTCAAGGTTTATGTTTAAAAACATACAATTTTCTATTTTTACTGTTTTTGTTGAGCTGTAATGCCCTTTCAGCTAAACTCAACTCCAGTGAAGTAAGTTTGACTCGCATTAGATAATATTGCTTGTCAACAGTCAGACGGTTCCTAAATTTAGTGAAGATTTCATTTTGCACTGAAAATCCTCTTTTACAACCAACAGTGTGGACTGCTGAATAAAGGGCAAGTCGTGCCAATATAAGCAGGTTTTGAAATTGCACCATAAGGGTGCTTTTCAATCATGTAACAAAGCTGCTTCATGTTGCAACGCTTATAGTTTTGAACTTTTATAATTAATTTTAGTAGCTGTCACTCTTTTCAGTGTCATCCACATTAATTAAGGGTCTGATGTTTAATTGTGTTTTTCTTCTTGGTCGTCTTTCCAAGTGACTGTTTATGGTTTCCCTCGAAAATACAAAGTTGTCTATCCCCTCCTCTCAATGACAACTCCTCCACACACAGAAAGCTGATAGGCCACATGCTAAGTACACTAAAGGCAGTTAAGGTATCAATTGCAGAGAATCTGTAAATAAGCAGTATTAACATACAATGAACTATCTTTATACAAATGCCCAGTTTGCAATGCATGACAAATGAATACATTGCTTCATGACCATTTCAACATCTTCATTCCTGGTTGTCAAATCATCAGATATAAATATTCAAATAAGATAAATATATACGAGGGGTGTACCAGAATTACGTAGACTTTTGTCATAACTTTTTCATTTATGCATGCATTTTAACCAAATTTGCCGTAAACAACTTCAACAAACATTTTTCAAGAGAATCGGTAAAAATATTTTCTAACAGCATGTTAGAAAGCTATTTAATCTGTCGCAATAGTAACCAATAGTTAGATAGGCGGGGCAGCGAATTTTGAAAACATTTTTGGTATTATTCAACTGCTTATACCTCACATTAATTTTCAAAAATTGTAATAAAAATACCTTCTTAATAAGACTCACGATACGTGACTCCTCACGTGACAGGCGCTACTCCATCATTTTCTGTATTACTGATAAAATTAATTTCCTCGAGCGCTATCACACGGTATGAATCGTGTTATGCTACTTCTCAGTTCCGTCAGAGAATTGTTCTGCTTTCATATGGCTCTGACGGAACTTGAAACTGATGTAACGTTCGAACGGAACTCAAATGTCATGCATCCCGAGTTCCGTCAGAGCGTTACGTCGGTTTTCAGTTCCGTCAGAGACATATGAAAACAGAACAATTCTCTGACGGAACTCAAAAGTCATGTAACAGGATTCATACCGTGTACCAGCGCTTGGAATATTCATATGTGCCATTAGGTATTAAAATGATATACCGAGTCCACGAGTTTATTGAATGACTCTCGTATACCACACGTGAAGAATTCATGTAGATACAGTCTGTATACATGTACGTCCATTTCGTGATACGTGGAAACGTTCGAAACTGCACAAGTTTACGGACTTACTAATTACCAAGCTTGTCAACATTCGGATGTCATCGGTAATTTACGTAGCACGTTGACAGTCGATGACCAGACCGTGACGAAAGACTACACAAAAAACGGCGAACATATATGCAACGTTAATCACGTCGCTTGTCTTTCAAACATAACGTCAGTAACTGTGGCAACTACGACTTTCTTCGCGTTGTTTACGAATGATACAATCATGAACTCGTATGAGTTAGCAGTAGGCTAAAAACAAACACTACACATAATGGATTTATTCTTCAAGAAATTTTTCATTTTCTCCTGGATTACATGTAAGTGTTATTTCATTCATTCAACTTACGCTAAGTACGAGTGTGGTATTCTATACTTGGGATCTCAAACCTTTTTGCTTTGTTTTGTTGTTTTTTAAAATAATTTTCATTAATATAATTCACCTACCAATCATAGGTTATATCTAGTTGTCAATTGAAGACAGGTGACTCACGGTAGGTATGAAACCAATAAAACTTGATTGACTATAATTATGGCTGTAAACATGACGGGAAATTATTGGTCGAGTGGATTACACCCTCGACTACTGATCATCGAGAGGTCCTTGGTTCGATTCTCAATATATACAATTTCTAAACGATTTTCAGCTTCCAACCCAACTTGGATATTACCTGGTTAGTTTATAGCGGGCATCAGTGACGTACCAGGGTACGTGCATTTCCAATACGTCCCCTTCAAGACAGCTAGGTAAACGTAGACGTAGCTCGGTAGAATGCTATTTATCAAACAGTTTCTTCCATCGTAGTCGGCCAATGACCAATCAGGCAGGACTAAGCATGACACATGTATCAGTCAAACTTAGACGATGTAGCCATGATTGTTAAATCAGAAACCATACACTACCTGTCGTATCATTGAAAATATTATTTGTTGGTCTAATTAAAATATCGTTAATTTTGGTTAACATAATTAACATGACCATGTTTTCATTTTGTTTAGTTATTGACGTCATAACCTTGTGGAGTAAACATTTCGCTAAATAATACCACCACCGTCAAAGCAAAACCCATAAATTTCAACATAAATGTCATAACCAAGTTGATGAATACGAGAGAGTACACATCAACGCAATAACTTCTACACCTATAACACAGTTGCGTCATATTGTCGTCTGATACGGTATATTTACCAGGTAGCATTTTAAGCTGGTTTACCATGTTTTGTGATTGTCAGTCTCAGCATCATGGAAGTTCTTGTCATACCGGTGCGCATATGTCATATATTTTTATGAAAGGGCTCCTGTTTTAGGTTATTATACCGCCTGCACCAACTTAGGTATACTGTATGTCTGTCCGTTTGTACATAGACGCATTGTTGTGAACGCAAATCCTCCTACACTTAACCAGATTTTCTATAACCATGTTACATTGATTACATGCATGATTATCCTGTTTCATTCGCATAGAATCCTTAATGGGGATTCCGCACGCTATGTTTACAATCATATTGTAACGGAATATGCATCTTTGTTCATTTTGTATATTATAAATTAATATATCATAATTATATTTTACAGCATAATTAATTTAAAGAAATTTGCATACAAATTAATTTACTTCAAAATAAAATAATAGGTGTAACCAAGCACACAGGCGTATAACATGTCATAAAGATACAATATATGCCTTTAAGGTTTAATATCCTGTTGTAAGAAGCAATCAACATGCAATACACGAACTATTTGCAAAACACCAACGACTGGTTAATTATTTATTATTAATTTCAGGAAAATGGTTTGATCAAATGGCCACTGTAACATGACCTGTTACTAATCACTGTCGCTAATAGAAATATATCGAAAATTACTTATACGCTAACAAACAAACATACATACTAAGCTATGGCACGTAATAATATACATATATACGCTGTGTGATTAATAATATAGAACTTCGTCAGGTAAAGTTGTTGAACGTCGCATGTTACATCACTGGGCGCATTATTATCAATACAATAGTGGCTAATATTTAAAACATTTCATTATCATGTACACATGTATATCTAAACTTGGATATGCGATTGGTGTAAGTGTATGTAGAGGGTTATAACAACCACTTTAAAACTTGAATTATCACCATATGTGTCACTAACACTACCCAACAATTGCTTGTTTATAGGTACTGTACATTTTTCAGTGACACAAGCTAGACATTGGTGTGTTCGATATAAACTCGACTCTGAAGAACCACCGGAGAAGATATGGTGTGATACCGGATGTTGTGGACAAGATGACGACATACATTGCTGTCATGTCAAGTAGGTAGCCTTCGATTTATTTTAAATTAAGCATATAGCCTACTACATAACGCCTTAACGATGTCCGGGTGTGAAAACGTTTGATTCTATTGTATACCCATTTTTAAAAACTTTTCACAGTCAGATTGAGAAAGAAATTACTTTTTTTATTTCCCTACACCCCCGTAAAACGTACTGCAAAAACAAACGGAGGTTACTGCATGATAAGTAAAAGAGTTTGTTTAAATCTGTAAAACAATTTGTAACCCTACATTTATGTACCAGGCGTATTTCTCATCCCCGGGTGGGGCCGTTGATGCATCTGACTGGTGCATTATTGAATACAACATTATACAGGCTCCCAACAGTCCTCCAACGTTATCAAAAAATTCATAGATTTCTTGGCTTTGGGATGTTTTCAAACAGCGTATCCGATACATTTGTATTTAATTTTAAAGACGATGTTTACACTGATGCATAAATGTTAGATGGCTTTTTTTTGTCCTTTTAAAAAATATATTTCCAGATCCGAATTTGAAATCGTCGAGGGAGTACTTGGAGCATTAGGCGGTTTCTTCATCATACTCACAATAGTTGTAACGTTAGTTTGTTGTCGTTTACGTTACTTAAAGTCGAAACGACATCAGATGGTTGCGAGTACAGTAAGCTCGGAAACAGTGACGGGTATGTACTTGTATTTGATCTAGTGGCCAGTGTATGGTATGGTAACGATTGAATATAAAGCCTTCTATGATATGGTGGCCGTCAAGTAGCTGAAAATCAAGCTGTAGATTATAGACTGCCAACTGAATGTACAGTTATATGTTAGGCATTGATTACTCTAGTGTCTTACCCAGGTAGTAGAACCGATGAAAATGGTTTTCGTTCCATATCAAACAAATTCAAAACATGTATTACTGCATCATAGTGTTTGAAAGAAGAGCCCGTTGTTATCATTTGGTGCATTCTCTTTTAACACAGTCATGTATTCGCGCTATGATATCTATACATTAATCTACACATCTTATAGTACTGCTTTAACTGCAACAATTTATATGTGTATTTACACATTTTATTTGGTGACTTGGTTTCAACCTACATGTATAACTATGTATTCTTATATTTCAGAAGTGAAAATGACACAGCCATCAACAATTAAAACAATTCAACTATCGCCAATGAAATAGATCGAAAACAACAAGTTACCTACCAACTGTAATCATTGTCTTAGTGATTGCAAGTAGTCCAACTGGTATTGTATTGTATCGTAGTTAAACACGAAACAATAATAGTGAAAGTAAAAGTGTAAAACATATTAACATTAACGTTTTTTACAATAAGATAAGAAAACAAATGACATATGGGACAGTGAGCTTGATAACAATGTTACTGAAATAGATGAAACAACAGTGCAATAAATGAATGATTGAGGTCTATCACCAAGGAAAGCTTCACCCAATAGTCCTCGCGCGGAAATAACAGGATTCTAGTTGACACTGCTTGTCACCTTTTAACGTCATTGTGTACACTCACTGCTAAGATGCTAGTATGCGCTAACAAGTCATTTACAGACGCAATCATGGTGCTGTGAATAGCGTGGTTGTGGACGAGCAGGAATAATAGTGTTCACTTGCGGAGTAAAAGTATTCGTTACGTGCTTTTCAAACGTTATTTTAAAGTACGCACTGATAGTACGAAGTACTGTTTTAATAACTTAGTGAAGAGCACTTGCCTTTATTAAAATGTCTCATGCTAAAGTACATTATATATCCATCATTTTGACGTCAAGTACGATCATGTTTGTTTGATACGTTAATTTAGACTAGGTACGATTGCATCCACGGCGTTTGGCGGTGGATAGCCAGGGAAACAAACTACGATCCCAACCCCGGAGTTTGGCGGCGGATAGCCGGGGAAACGATTTGTTTACTCCGAACCAATACCCCGAGGACATTATTTAGTTATCAGGATACCATCAGCTGTCCACCGCAGGGCTGCGAAAGGGCGGGTGTTTTGACAACCCAAAAGTATAAATCCCGGCCTATCCTCGGATTTGGGGACTGAGGATGCAACTGACTGGACAGTGGTGCATTATTTTCCTTGGATCAACTACTTGAATTACTATGATAGATCTTTCATGGTATTGGTCGATAATTATGTAACGTTTCCCCTCGTGTCTATGGCTAGGACGAAAGTGAAACAAATGGTATAGATACCCGTACACGAACAAACTACATGATGACGAATTGGTCAAACGTTACGTTTTGCATTGACCATAATTTAGCTTGTCCAGAGCATAGCTATGTCATTCATCAATGGATCTTAAAATTATTTTGCACTAATGTTCGCCTAGAGCTACCTTGTGTTTAATACTTACGTAAAAAGGTCAAGCTTAAACTCCAAAGGTTAATTGGACAATAATTTAGCTTGTCATTTACTGAGGGATTTGGCAATTATTTGGCACATGACTACTATCATCATTATTTAAAGTTCAACCTCATAACATAGTAACTTGACTATATTTTATCTTATTAATGCCACGGGCATAATAAATTGTATCACAAACGACTGTTATTACTTCCCAAATTTTACACCCATTCAATATAGTATATATTTGACAGGTTGGCAACGTTTTGGGTTATGTTCCATTGTCCATATCAAAACAACGTGACAATGGCTTCTAACCCAGAACGGCTTATCGTCGAAACTACCTGATATTACAACATAAACACGACATGTATAGAGACATAATTAGATCCGATCAAAACCATTTTCTGACTCGTTCATGTGTTGAATGGTATATTCAAGTCGGTGTGGACAGGGTCGTTTCAAACTTTTTCTTTTATCTAATGGATGAGAGAAAATTTGGGATGTTAAACTGTTTTTTTTGTGATATAATTTCTGAGGCATGTGTTAATGCAAAGTAAACAAAGTACTTGTAATAATGGAAATAACCATGAACAGTTTGGTTGACTGTAACAGGTTACTCATCTCATTATGTTTTATTGAATTCATGCATCATTAAAGAGTCATAATTATGTTCAACTGCTTTAACGCACAAGCATACATACATTTCAGAGCCGACCTATTTTGTGTAGGCCCTATACCTATCTCTTGTTCTTTGTGCAGGGGAGAGATGTCTTAAAGTCATTTTAGCTGCATAGTGGTCCTGTTGCATCTTGACATGTCCTATATGAGTCTGATATTGCGCATATTGGGAAAGATATATGTTGCTATTGCTCGCATCATTCAAGGTCAATGCATATTTGAGAGCTTTACATGTATCATCATGATTTCTGGCAACAAGTCCTTGGTCAAGTGACCTAGCAACTGAAATCACCGTTTCCCTGCTTAAACCATGAGCAAAAGCAAAGGTGTAGCGACACGCCCGATTACGATTAAAATTATACTTCTGTCGTACTTTTTCACGTTCTTTAGGAGCATGCTTTTTGGCAGAAGTTTTATTAGGATTGTCTTTGGTGAAAAGCAGGCACCTTCATCAGCATATCCAAATCAGATTTCGATATTTCTAGGCGATGGTTCCTATTCTCTGTCAACACAACCTTATCTACTTCAGCACTACAAGGTTTCCTATACAACCACTAGAACTGTAAAAAAACTGCACAAAGTTTCATGTTCAGCCTGATCAGACTCCCTTAGATCGAAAGCACATGTTTCACTGTTAGTCACACCAACATCAAAAAATCGGATTCATCGCTTTCATTCACTGAATGATCAAAATCATCATTAAAATAGTAGGGCACAAACACATGGATCTTCGATGTTTCCGAACAACAAATCATTCACGTCATAAATTTTACCAATCTTCATCTTCTTCATTTACGATCGACGGGAGGTTTCGTACTTACACAGGACACAGATCCTCAGTAAGGACTATGGAAAGCCATGACTGTCTTATATGGGCGTTATATAAAGTATTGCGTCAAAAGGCTGATGGGTCAATCGAAAACGTGTATATATAATACCAACTTACAATATATCAATCCTAAGCGTGTATATATGATACCAACTAACTTACAATATATCAATCCAAAGCGTGTATATATGATACCAACTTACAATATATCAATCCAAAACGTGTATATATAATACCAACTAACTTACAATATATCAATCCAAAGCGTGTATATATGATACCAACTAACTTACAATATATCAATCCAAAGCGTGTATATATGATACCAACTTACAATATATCAATCCAAAACGTGTATATATGATACCAACTAACTTACAATATATCAATCCAAAGCGTGTATATATGATACCAACTAACTTACAATATATCAATCCAAAGATTGTAAATATGATACCACATTGCGATATATCAATCCAAAACGTGTATTTATTATACCAATTTACAATATACCAATCTAAAGCGTGTATATATGATACCAATTTACAATATATCAATCCAAAACATGTTTATATGATACCAATTTACAATATATGAAACTAACCGTCCTTATATGATACCAAAGTAGCAATATATAGGTTCATTTTGTCATTATATGAAACCATGCCATCCTTATATTGATTGAAAATAGCATTTGTATCAATCCAACTGTCAATATATGGATTCATTTTACAATTATATGAAATCAAAATAACAATATATGAAACTAACCGTCCTTATATGATACCAAAGTAAATATATAGGTTCATTTTGTCATTATATGAAACCATGTCATCCTTATATTGATTTGAATTATATATGCATGGAACCAACCTTCCTCATATGGAACTAAAGTCGCAATATATAATTTCATATTTGCAGTGTATTTAACGAATGTGTCAATATATGAAACCAAAATATACATATTTGAATTCATCTGTCCTTATTTGTAACTGAAGTAGCATTATTTGATTTTACTTTGACAATATATGAAACGAAGACTTCGATATATGGAACAACATAAGCTATATATGAAACCAACTTTCTTCGTATAGAACCGTACCAAAATTATGTAAGTTTAGATTGACAATATATAAAATCGATTCTTTATTTTATCGAAGAAAAATAGTCATGTATGTAAGCAGCTATCCTGATATGTAACCGAAGTGCATTACGTAAGTTCATTTTGAAATGAAAAAAAATCAACTTATGAAACTAAATTGTCCATGTATGACATCAACTGTCAATATATGGATCGGAGTCAGCTATGTGTTTAGTTTTATTTAACATTATATGAATTGAAAACGTGCTAATATTCATAACTTCTTCTTTATATGGAACCGATTCGTCATTATATTGACGAGACTGTTTATAGCAGGTGTATTTATTTCAACACCGGTTCAAGTAGACGGAACATGATTCGACCGTAGAAATCAAGCGTACAAAAGTAAGTCTGATGTAAATTTCTGTTAACTATGTCTGTTGTATTAGACCCATTTTAAAGTGTACTAATGCATGTACTTGTTTTAAATTAAATTATAGAGCTACTGTTTGCTTCTTTGTCCGATTTCGTGCGAGCATGTTTCGTCCCCCGGACAGTTCGAACCAATGTGGTGCAAAATTGCAGAGCTTTGTCTGATTAAGTGTGTGGTACCTTATTACATGTTATGTAATTGTTCATTATCCCCCGCGTAGTAATGGTAGGCATCATTCCGTACGTGCGCCCGTTTGTCGATCCGTCCGTCACACTCTTCTATGCGCAACTCCTTCATTTCTCCACAGGCATTCGAAATTCTATCACAAAAAAAAACAAAACAGAATTTGGCATTCCCAACTTTTCCTCTATACACTATAGAAGTTGGGAGTGATAAATTCTGTTTTTTTTAGATATAATTTCGAAGTCCTGTGATTTCTCACGCGATTTTCACCATACTTGCACAGAACGATACTGTTAATGTTATCAAGTGCCGCCGTGCATATTGTCAGGCTTGTACGATTCGTTTTTTTATACCAACCCATAAATTTTACTAACCCACTGGTCAAACCTATCCCACTGGCACTGCATGGTCAATACTATCCCACATGTTTATACTATGCACTGGTCAATTCCAAGCCAGTGGTCGATCCTACCCCACTGGTCAATCCTATGACTGGTCAATCCTACCACACTGTTCAATCCTACCCCACAGTTCAATTCTACCCCACTTGTCAATCCTACCAACTTTGGTCAATACTATCCCACTGGTCAATACTACCCCACTAGTCAATCCTAACCCACTGGTCAATTCTACCCCACTGATCTATCCTTCCCACATTGGTCAATACTATCACACTGGTCAATACTATCCCACTGGTCAATCCTATCCCACTAGTCAATCCTACCCACATTGGTCAATCCTACCCACATTGGTCAATATTATCCCACTGGTCAATACTATCCCACTGGTCAATCCTACCCCACTAGTCAATCCTACCCACATTGGTCAATCCTACCCACATTGGTCAATATTATCCCACTGGTCAATACTATCCCACTGGTCAATCCTACCCCACTAGTCAATCCTACCCACATTGGTCAATCCTACCCACATTGGTCAATACTATTCCACTGGTCAATCCTACCCCACTAGTCAATCTTACCCACATCGGTCAATCCTACCCACATTGTTCAATATTATCCCACTGGTCAATACTACCCCACTGGTCAATACTATCCCACTTGTCATTACCCCACTGGTCAATACTACCCAACTAGTCAATACTACCACACTGGTCTATCCTACCCCATGGTTTATGATAATATATCCTACCCCACTGGTCTATCCTTTCCAACTGGTCTATCTTACCCCACTGGTCTATCCTTACCCACTGGTCTATCCTACCCCACTAGTCTATCCTACCCCACTGGTCGATCCTACCCCACTGGTCTATCCTTTCCCACTGGTCTATCCTTACCCACTGGTCTATCCTACCCCACTGGTCTATCCTACCCCACTGGTCTATCCTTTCCAACTGGTCTATCCTACCCCACTGGTCTATCCTTACCCACTGGTCCATCCTACCCCACTAGTCTATCCTACCCCACTAGTCTATCCTACCCCACTGGTCTATCCTTTCCCAGTGGTCTATCCTTACCCACTGGTCTATCCTACCCCACTGGTCTATCCTACCCCACTGGTCTATACTTACCCACTGGTCTATCCTTACCCACTGGTCTATCCTTACCCACTGGTCTATCCTTACCCACTGGTCTATCCTTACCCACTGGTCTATCCTACCCCACTGATCTATCCTTACCCACTGGTCTATCCTTACCCACTGGTCTATCCTTTCCCACTGGTCTATCTTACCCCACTGGTCTATCCTACCCCACTGGTCTATCCTTTCCCACTGGTCTATCCTACCCCACTGGTCTATCCTTACCCACTGGTCTATCCTTACCCACTGGTCTATCCTACCCCACTAGTCTATCCTACCCCACTGGTTAATCTTTACCCACTGGTCTTTCCTACCCCACTGGTCTATCCTACCCCACTAGTCTATCCTTTCCCAATGGTCTATCCTTACCCACTGGTCTATCCTACCCCACTGGTCTATCCTTACCCACTGGTCTATCCTTACCCACTGGTCTATCCTACCCCACTGGTCTATCCTTACCCACTGGTCTATCCTTACCCACTGGTCTATCCTTATCCACAGGTATATCCTTACCCACTGGTCTATCCTTACCCACTAGTCTATCCTACCCCACTGGTCTATCCTACCCCACTGGTCTATCCTTACCCACTGTTCTATCCTTACCCACTGGTCTATCCTACCCCACTAGTCTATCCTACCCCACTGGTCTATCCTTACCCACTGGTCTATCCTACCCCACTGGTCTATCCTTACCCACTGGTCTATCCTACCCCACTGGTCTATCCTTACCCACTGGTCTATCCTTACCCACTGGTCTATCCTACCCCACTGGTCTATCTTTACCCACTGGTCTATCCTTACCCACTGGTCTATCCTACCCCACTGGTTTATCCGTACCCACTGGTCTATCCTTACCCACTGGTCTATCCTACCCCATTGGTCTATCCTTTCCAACCGGTCTATCCTACCCCACTGGTCTTTCCTACCCCACTGGTCTATCCTACCCCACTGGTCTATCCTACCCCGCTGGTCTATCCTCACCCCACTTGTCTTTCCTACCCCACTGGTTAATCCTTACCCACTGGTCTATCCTTACCCACTGGTCTATCCTTACCCACTGTTCTATCCTACCCCACTAGTCTATCCTACCCCACTGGTCTATCCTTACCCACTGGTCTATCCTTTCCCACTGGTCTATCCTACCCCACTGGTCTATCCTACCCCACTGGTCTATCCTTACCCACTAGTCTATCTTACCCCACTGGTCTATCCTACCCCACTGGTCTATCCTTACCCACTGGTTTATCCTTACCCACAGGTCTATCCTTACCCACTGGTCTATCCTACCCCACTGGTCTATCCTTACCCACTGGTCTATCCTAACCCACTGGTCTATCCTTACCCACTGGTCTATCCTTACCCACTGGTCTATCCTACCCCACTGGTCTATCCTACCCCACTGGTCTATCCTTACCCACAGGTCTATCCTTACCCACTGGTCTATCCTTTCCCACTGGTCTATCCTACCCCACTGGTCTATTCTACCCCACTGGTCTATCCTTACCCACTGGTCTATCCTTACCCACTGGTCTATCCTTATCCACAGGTCTATCCTTACCCACTGGTCTATCCTTACCCACTAGTCTATCCTACCCCACTGGTCTATCCTACCCCACTGGTCTATCCTTACCCACTGGTCTATCCTTACCCACTGGTCTATCCTACCCCACTAGTCTATCTTACCCCACTGGTCTATCCTTACCCACTGGTTTATCCTACCCCACTGGTCTATCCTTACCCACTGGTCTATCCTACCCCACTGGTCTATCCTTACCCACTGGTCTATCCTTACCCACTGGTCTTTCCTACCCCACTGGTCTATCTTTACCCACTGGTCTATCCTTACCCACTGGTCTATCCTACCCCACTGGTCTATCCTACCCCACTGGTCTATCCTACCCCACTAGTCTATCCTACCCCACTGGTCTATCCTACCCCGCTGGTCTATCCTACCCCACTGGTCAATACCATTACACTGGTTTATCACAGCCCACTGGTTAATCCCAGCCCACTGGTTAATACTACCTCACTGGTCTATCACAGTCCATGTGTCAATAGTATCCCACTGGTCAATCGTAAGCCAGTTATGCTGTCAGGCTGTCGCTAAACGTTCGTTCAGGATTTTGTTGTTCAATCAAATATGCACGTTTCCTCAATTTTACCTTTGACAAAATTTCCCATTCAGCGGAGAATATAGCTTTCTGTAACCGCTTCTTGTAGCTCTTACTACAGTGAAGTGCTGCTTATAAGACCAGTTAGTGCTCTTGATTTTTATCCCCCGCCGATCGAGTGGGGATATTTAAATGACATTGTCCGTCCGTCACGCTTTTCCATTTCCAACCATTTCACGGTAACTAGCTGGTAGAATTTCATGAAACTTAAAATAAATATGAACCAACATACTGTGATGATCCCGTCAAGTTTTTGTTTTGGATCAGTCAATTTTCTTTAGAGTTTAATATTAGCCCTTACAAATATTCAAAACCTCGATACTGTCCAATTTTATTGATAGAAAATAAGTTCCTCGCACTAATTCGAGCTAAACCCCATGTTGCTATAAATATCGCATTTTTCAAAATGACGTATTAGCATACATGTCTGGATTTTTGTCATTCTGACACCCTCAGCGCGCCCCATGTTACTTATTCTCGCCAGTATCCATGCTTTTCATTAAATGAACTTGAAGGGTTCCCGAAACGAGCATGTTGTAATCAGCATCCCTTTCGCATAGTACCGGGGTCTAGTTGACGTAATTAAGGTCTAAAACATTATTAAATAGACACTTTACTTCTCAATATGTTATATTATAACCTAATGAAAACAATCTACCCTTTAATTCACCCGTGATATATTACACTCGATTACCCTATACAACATAGTGCAATAGGGTATCGGCGATTACCAGTACCGGAGGATACCGGTCGGTATTTGACTTTTATTTAAATGCATATACATGTACTCGCATAAATTGGTCATCAATATATGTGTCCTCGATATATTACGGAACTTTACATACTGTCTTCGGAACGACCCGTCGATTTCAGATTGTAAACAAAGGAGTATTTTGTGTGGTGGACAAAATACTCCTTTGTTTACAAATTGACGATTTGCGGAGATTATTATTCTTAGGATAAAAGTCAACATAGATCAAATATATGCTGATTCTATGACATTTGGGGAGCTCTATAACCTGCCAATGTTTCACGGTCTTATTTGTTAGTAAAATATAGCTATTTCTGAGACTTTATGGGACTTTAATAAAAAAAATCCAAATAAAAATCCATCTGCAGCCATTTTTACGAGAGGTGCCCCACTTATATTTGAACAGTATTGAATATCAACTAGTTCGATGCTTATTATATATAATCAAAATATTTCTATATCATCGTGCAAAATAACGTGTTATGAAACACATACAACTATTGATTTTTACTTTATTTCTTAGTTTGCACTCAAATCTACAATTTTGTAGGGGATATGGTATTTGGCTTTTTAAAGACCGAATAATCCGATCGATGCTGTTTGCATTTCCCGCCTGTAATAAGCGCAGCAATATTCCATAGAATAAAGGGTTTGTGGGATATGTTCATTAGACTTTGGCCTTTACTAATCTTGCGTACTATACTTCAAATGTGTGTTCTTAAGGTACAGAATGGTGTTTTTGTGGAGGGAGTTGAAGCTCCATGTTGACAAATCACCGGGCTCCCCATTTGGTCTCCAGGAAAATTGTTTTGCAAACATTTTGACCAAATATGGTTTGGAACCTAATGTACACAGCAATGTGCATTCACCTTTGACTTTTTAGTAAAACATGTGCGTTCCATTAAGCCAGTATAGCAGACAGTAGCATACGTTATGCAAACGTTCGACAACATGTGAAGCTTAACGAATGTCAACTTATGGGCACAGGTAACAGTATCGTTGAAAAAGAAATTGAAAAACAAAAATTGAAAAACAATTTTTTTCTCGAAATTTAGGTATTATATACAAGGTATATTTGCAAGGAAATTGAGAGCAAAATCGAAAGGGTGCAATTTGTTTTCATAGACTACGGCATTTACGTGAGTTGATCATGTTCAAAAAGGCTGTGTGGGGGACAAATACATCATATTGCCTTGCAAACATTTGAAATCATGCTTTACATTTACCTCAAAACGATCAAATGCATCGTTTAAACTTTTATTTTAACACTCGGTGGCGTAATTCGAATTACGCTGCAAGGACGGCCGGTGTGGATTTTAGAGTGTCCGACGACTAGAGATATTCCGAATGTATTTTTATAACCAATGAAAGTCGTTGTCACAAAATGGAAATCATTCGCAACTTTCGGACAAACATGGTGAAAATAAAAACATTTTGACTAAATAAAATGTGCAAACGATTTGTTTCGCGGCTAATACGGAAGCTTGCATATTTCACCACGGTAAATTTGTTCATACTGTTGCGTCCTTCAATTCTACCGCATTATTATGCTTATTCATGACGATAAATACAAAATATGAAGGTTTTTATCCTCGAAATTTGTATTTTTGGTTTTATTGGAATGCACCTTTCGAACCGGCTGGACACAGGGATCTAAACTTTATGGCATAACTTTTTAATAAGTTGATCAATTTCGATGGAATTTTGCATGCGAGTAGTTTTAACAATGTTGCGTAAGAATATAATTAGTTATTGAATGTATCGAAAGTTAATTTTTGTTTTGTGATACTTTGAAAATCTGTGTTTTTAGGGCAAATATACCTTGTATATAATACCTAAATTTCGAGAAAAGATTTTTTTTTCAATTTTTTTTTTTCAATTTCTTTTTCAACGATACTGTTACCTGTGCTTATGGGTAGCCTTATCAACATTTATCATATAGTAGGCTGTCCGTTCATGGTATATTTCTCAACGATAAAGCATTGCCTCTACAGAGGTGACAAAGTTGTGGCATTTACGGTTCCGTTGAAGTATACACAGCGTTAAAGACATGTGTCTCCCTTATGTTGTTTTTGTGGTATTGAGCATGTAAACACCGATTTTATCCCGAGTCCGGCATGTACAATTCTCTTAATGAACAAATCAAAAGTTCCAATGGGTATTCTTAACCTCGCTGAAGTCCCTATTTTGGTTTTTGGGTATGCCTTACTTATTAAATAACCAAAGTTTAAGATTTTGGTAGGTATCATCACTTTTTGTCAGTTTTTAATATTTTGCGTTATTTCGTTAAAACGAACAGCGAAGCGCAAAACATCCTTCCTGTGACAAAAATTGCATATTTTCTTCACAAAAATGGAATATTTATGCTCAACCAACAACTTTTAAGGGCTTTTATGGCAGTGGCTTACCTTCAAAACGCAAAACACCATACTCTCTACAAAAGTGTTGTTTTTGGTTCATTCTATTTGTCAAACAAACCAATCAGTTAGTGTAAATGTTACCTAACACATATATTAACACAGTACAAAAGAGATATTTGATTTATACCATATTTCCATGAAAATATGTCATGTTCAACACTGTTCAAATATAAGTGGGGCACCTCTTGTATTAAAACCATCGCAGGGAATTAAATGAGACTTTGAAACTGCTGGTTCACCCGTTCCAGGATACAGAGACTGGATAGTCTCCATGTGACTGAAATACTGTTGAGTGGGACTTAAAACCCAAAACAAACAATTTGCCATTCTGTACACCATGCAGCAACATATAAGTATTAAATGACTTCTGATTTATTTCAGCCAATGTTCAACATGGCTACTGTATCTCAGGATCCAGTTTTGCCTGTCTTAGAAAAAGTTGCGCTCAGAAATCTTTTAGAAAACTTCAGAAAGCAGAAGGTCACAACACTTCAAACATGCAAACAGCTGTCAGACAATGACTTATCATATCTTGGGTTAACCACTATTGGGGACAGAGCACGTTTCCGTGCAGAGGTTCAAGCATCTGGAAGTTTGCCTCAACCAGCCTCAACAACCAATCAAGGTTTGTTATTATAAACATTGGCTTGTAATTTTTCTTGTTAAAGTTATAACAATTTATTATGTACATTATTTATTGAATGGTGAACGCTTGTAAAATGCTTGTTTAATGCCCATGCTTGTCCAGTGCTTTTTATTCAAACAAGAACGGCAATGAAAGATGGATTATTTCTAGCTGTTGAACTGTAGTGTTATGTTATGGTCATAGTCATATGGTTGGTTGTGAAATGTCCTCTTTTATAAATTCAGTATTAGGCCAAAACAAATTAATATTGTGGTTCTGGTAAAATGCTGAAAAAAATAGGGTACCTAGGTAGGTAGGAAAAATATTTTATTTTTTAAAATTATTTTATTGATTTTATGCACTGGAAAATCAACAATCCGCGGTGACTTCCAGCAAAAATGCCATAAAATGTTTAGGGTAGGGGCAAACAAATAGGGTAGGTAGGGTTACTAGAACCACTATATCATTTTGGTTTGGCCTTAACATAAAGACCAACTTCATTAAGAGGCCTTAAATTGAGGCTTTAGTTGCACTTTGCACAAGTTATAGTAAGAAATTAAAACCCATTTTTAGCTTGACTATTCGAAGAATAATGAGAGCTATTGTACTACCCCCGGCGTTGGCGATGGCGTTGGTGATGGTGATGGCGTTGGCGATGGCGTTGGTTTCTACGTTAAAGTTTTTCGGCACTTTTCTATTTCAGGGTATATCTCATATACTGTTACAGGTAAACCAATAAAATTTGGTATACAGATACATGATGATGTAACAATGGCCACATGCCAGTATTGGTTGCTCTGCCATTCGCTAATTTCATGGATTATTCCCCTTTATTGACTTGGAAAAAAAACTAAAAAACATACTTTTTGGCATAACTAAAATACTGTTTGAAGTATTCAAATAAAATTTCAAATAAACTTTGTACAGTTGTTCAACATAAGGCCTTCTAGTGATTGACATAATTTTGTCGCCAATAAAAATTCAAGATGGCCGATTGGCAGCCATCTTGGATTTCATTTTTGCAGCCAATTACTTCTACAGTTTTTATTATGAATTAAAATTTGTACTATTGTTCAACATAAAGCCTACAAGTGTTTTGCATAGTTTTTCGCCGATAAATTCAAGATGGCCGATTGTCAGACATCTTGGATTTCATTGTTTGCAGCAATTACTTCTACAGTTATCGTCCAATTTTCAATAAACTTTGTACAGTTGTTCAACATAAGAAGTACTAGTTTTTGACAATATTTTTTGCCGATAAAATTCAAGAAGGCCAATGGCAGCCATTTTTGATTTCATTATTTAGTGTTTAGCATAATTGTTCGCTGATACTATTCAAGATGACAGATTGGCAGCCATCTTGGATTTTGCAGCAAAGTACTTCTACAGTTTTTGTCCAATTTTCATTTAAATTCGTACAGTTGTTCAAGATGGCACAGTTATTTCATGGATCATGCCCCTTTGTGACAAAGCGCCGTAGTCGAGCGTGGCGTCCGTTTGCGGCGCTCTTGTTATATGCTTTACATATTATGACTGGGAGTATTATTATAAGGTGCTGTCTGTCCATCTGTGTTTGTATTGGGGCACGTTGTTTCCGCATGATAACTTTATTTAGAAATGGGACGGACTGAAACCATTTGGTACATGGCTTGCGCAAAAATATTGGTGAAGGTGTTATCCTCAGGGTGTTAAACCTAGCACAAACAAAAAATGTACCGTGTTCATTGTTGCTAAACTAGACACCTAGCTGATGATGTAATTCAAGGCTCGTCAAATTGTTTGAATGCAACTCGTCCTGCAGGACGAGTAGTTTAAGATTAGCACTCGTCCTGCTTCAATATGTACTCGTCCTGCAGTAAGTTGATCATTTTGTTAGAATTGCTACTAATACGTTATATTTAGATGTTTTATTGAATTTCTCATACATGTATGGATGTAATAAACTGAATACAAAATTGTTACTGTTTTATTCTTGTATTAACTATTGACTATATGTTATCGTAAGTTAGTCAGAATCGGAATCAGTCTCATTGTGAATGGCAGCCTGTTGACGTGGCCGAACTGGCTGTTTGTGACCATGGACATGTCTTGATCCTGGACCATATCCTTTCCAGTGAACAATGGCTGGACCTGGCTCACAGTCCTGTAAAGAAGAACCATCAATTTTTATTCTTAACAAGGATGCTAAGGACTCGTATTCAAGGCATGTTCTTTTATCAGTCTTAATCAGACTAAGTTGGCTAAAGCCTCTTAAATTTTTGTTTGGCCACCTTGTAAAATCAAATATGGTAAAAAGTGAGTGTGGCTCACCACCAATATGTTTGAAAATCTTTCCTCCAAGAAAAATTCAGCAGATGAAAGTAATTCATCAATGTCTGTTTTTATTAGTTCAGGTGTATCATTGTGTCGCCTGTCAACTTGTAGTGATATATCTACTCCACAGAATGATCCAATTTCTGATTCTCTCATGAACTTGCGCAAAGTTTTACCTCTCCTGATTTTCATGTGTGCACATTTTTCTTTCAGTTCTAGCACCCTTCGAGCAACTTCACTCATCAAGCAACTCTTTTCCTGAAAGAGAACTGATACATCTGATAGGAGATTTGTCCAATCAATCATGAAATGGAGAAATGTTAAAAATCTTTCGGTTTTCAAAACTTTCAGAAAGCCCTTTGCTTTCATAGCATTCTCACATTTACCCTGGGATATTTCTTGTAAGTGAATGTTTGTTACTTCATAGTTTTCTAATAGGGATTTCAGGGCTCGATTTTGACTGGCTACCCATCTTATTTGTTGCAACCCACCAGAGTTTTTAAGTTCTTTATCTAAACTAGCAGCAATGTCAAATAACTCTCTTCTTCTTTTTGGCGAGTAGTAGTATAACTTGAATATGCCTTTCAACACACTTTCAAATTCATCCAAATAGTTGCAACCTTTCTTTGAATCACAAACAGCTAGCTCAAGATTGTGAGCTACACAGTGTACTACAGTCAAATATCTTTCACAGTTCTGTTCTCCTTCAATATGTTCATTGATAGTTTCAGTCAGGAGCTTTACAGCACCTGCCTTCTTACCAAGATTGACAGCTGCTCCATCTGTATTGATCCCGACAAGTTTTTTGCTTAACATCTCTACATCTACACCAACAGTTTTCAAACCTTTCAGAATTCCACCCTTTACACCTTCTGCATGCCCATGTTCAAGCTGAACCACATCTGCTAATTTGGTTTTTACATTTCCATCTTTGTCAACAAATCTCACATACACTAGCTCCTGTTCACGGATACCTTTGGCAGTTGAGCCATCAGAAAGAATACTGAAAAATCTAGCAGATTTCAAATCTTCAATAACCTCACCCTTTAATACCTCTGAACAACTAATGCAGAACTGTCTACAGGCTTTGTCAGTTTTATAAATTTCACATATTTTAACTCCATTTTGACTTTGTAAATTTAGCAATTCTGGAAACTTTGCAAACGCTTCATTTTCTATAGCTATATAGTAGGCTGTATTGATTAATTTCTCGAATATTTCAGAGCTCTTTTCAACAGATTTAACAATACTTTTGGCCATAGATGATTCACCAGGGTGTTCAAGAGCTGACTTCCGATTCATGCGGATTACGTGTTTCTCACTTTTATCATGATACCTGAGTGTCTCTTTCCGATAATTTTCAGTTATACTCTTTACAATGTTTGAACCTTTGTCACATAATGATGGAAATTCTCGGCAAACACCACAAAACATTTCTGCATTATCAAACTCTAGCCACGGATATTGCTGCACCCATTCATCTTGGGTTGACCTCTTTCTTTTTGTCTTGTCATACCTAAACAAGATAAAATAATATTTTTATTAGTCTAGATCATTATATATTTAATAATGAGAACCCCTTCTCTAGCCAATGCATTCAATAAAAAGATGGTGATAGCCCTCCCTAGCCTAGGCAGTTTCTTTGCATGATGCCCCTTCCATGATTTGATTCTCTAAAAAACAGCAATACCCCCTCTCAAGCCTATGCATTTCTATTACCCCTACTAATTCCATTTACAAAAACATTGAAAACTATTTCATCTAGAAAAATTGGCGATAGCCCTCCATAGCCTAGGCAGTTTCATATTCATTGCAACCCCACCCACTTCCAAGACCATGTGATAGATTGGACAAGACGAGCAGAATGGGTAGAAAGGGGGAAGACCATATTTATATCTACAAATGATCTTTCCATTCTGATTAATAGATAGATAATTCAAATGCAAATCACTTACTAAATTCAATGCTGCGACGGCGTTCGACTGATTGAAAAGAAAAAAACAACAACAACAACTGAGATATATTGATTGCATTCTTACGTGTTTTGTTGCATCTTTCTTTTTTGTAATGACTTTTGGACTTTTTCAGCCTCCCTTTTTCTGAGTCCCCTCCTCCTTGACCAAACATTTTACGAATGTCGCACTGTGACATTTTAAATTTTGTTTTCGTTAGTTTTCAGGGTTACAGACGATTTATTTGTAGCATTAAAGTTCGTTTTTGCCGTACATTAACGTAATATCTGTGCTTGATTTTTGCTCGGAATCATTACGGAATGGGCCGTAACGGAACGGGACGGATTTTAGCGTTGTATGCAATTTATCAACATTCGGTTTCGTATCAATACGGGATGGGTTTTTTTTATCGAATTATGTTGTTATTTGCGTGATTTTTTATTGAAACTTGATTTTTTTCTGCCAGAAATTGCACTCGTCCTGCAGGACGAGCGTTGCTTGATGTTTCACTCGTCCGAGGTGAATTTCTACTCGTAATTACGAGCGGACGAGTGGATTTGTCGAGCCCTGTTTAATTTATGTAATGAAAAAGAATATTCACAGAAATTTTACTGTTACAAGAAACAATGTTTCTAAAGGCATTCTTGGTAGGGGTTGAGGGAGGGAAGGGGGCTTGTGGAGCCGGGGAAATAAAGTTAGTTTCTTATAAAGCTAAAACTGTATACAATAGTGGTAGATTATAGAGGCAATTGCTCTCCAAAATATAGCCAACCCTGTTGGTACTTTTACATTTCAGGTGAAAGAACCTCCTCACTGAGAACATTCTTACCCAGCCGCTCAGATATAAATGATTTTCCAAAATTAGCAAGTAGTGGTGGTTTTGAACTCATGTACTGCACTGCCAATAAGAGACAACTGAAAAGAAT
This sequence comes from Spisula subtruncata, assembly GCA_963678985.1. Classification (NCBI taxonomy): domain Eukaryota; kingdom Metazoa; phylum Mollusca; class Bivalvia; order Venerida; family Mactridae; genus Spisula; species Spisula subtruncata. Next base: position 58,531,309 of record OY787661.1, read on the forward strand.
CGAGGTAAAGTGGGATGTTCCCCATTTGAAATCCGTATTAGGTGGCCAAAGTGAGATTTATGTTCGACCTATTCAGAACTCATTGTCACCACAGGTTACTGTATCGTTGAAAACGAAAAAAAATGTTTTTGAAAATTTATATTTTTCTATAAAGGTTTATTTGTTCAGGATGAACCAGAATTTCAATCAATCAAAACAAAATTTGACTTTCAATATCTTCATAAACTGATCATATTCATATACAGCAATGTTTAAAGTATTTATATGTCAGATCTTATCAGAATTGATCAAATAGTTAAAAAGTTATTCTATAAAATGTAGATACTGTTTCACAGCCGATTCATATGGTGCAGGCAACACAAATCTACATGGCTGTCTCCCACAGCGTGTTACACCAGCGACAGTTAAAGTATACCTTTAAGCAATGGATTTTATGATATGAAGTTAATTTTTGGCTTACATTCATTCCATAACATTGTTTGTGTAAACACACATCCTTTTATAGATAATTGGTATGCATAAAGCAGTTTTTTTAATAAAAACAAACTGCACCTCTCGAACCGGCTCGTGGATTTCTGGACAAATGGACCTTGATAGAAAAATATAAATTTTCAATTTTTTTTTTTTCGTTTATGTTTCTTTTTCAACGATACAGTAACCTGTGATTGTCACTAGACATTGATAAAGATGAAGACAATGCCATGAAACACCATGAAGTATCCATGCCAAACATGTGGTTGCTCATTCAGTGTTGATGAACTTAGGCATCACATTGCTGAATGTAAAATGACGAGCCCGACAAGCAGGAAAGAAACCCAAGAAGACGATGTGATAACTGATAGCATTTCGGAACCAAATTTAGATATTAATATGCATTTTTTACATGCAGGCATGGACAACAATGGGTTTTACCTTTTAGAAACTAGCCTTGCTACAGTTGACATAGGTACAGAAGAATGGTAGCCCAATACTGCTACAGTTGACACAGGCACAGTAGAATGGCAGCCCAACACTACAACTGTTGACACAGGTACACTAGAATGGCAGCCCAACACAGTATCTGTGCAGGTGGATAAAAGCCCAGAAGACATCACAAAATCCTGCATTGAGGATTTCGATTCTTTGATTAAGTGTGCTTTTCCCGACCAGCATAGAATTTGGTCCACGGACAGTACCCATGTACAGCATAGAATTTGGTCCACGGACAGTACCCATGTGTTCCGCCACGTTAACATTTTCCATACCCATATCCGATCTCACTCGAATCGGAGTACCGTATTTTCGAACGCCTTGTATAAAACAGTTATACACCGTTAAGGCTTTGTTGTTATCGGTACAAGACAAGAATGTTATCAGGTGACTAAAACCGTCTATACCTCCGCAAATCACGTAGTGCCATCGAATCAGTTTATGGTTGTTATCAATGTGCCACAAATGGTTTGGTCCAATTACGCTATATACACGTCTTTTCAGTCTTCTCCTCCTCCTTTCGGAAATCCCATGGCTATCCACTCGTTTAAGAGTCTCCCACCATGTTTCCCACCACATATTCTCCTTCTGTTTAAAATGAAACCGTCACTGACTGTTAAATACCTTAATTCCAGTTTTAGATAAGTGGTATCTTGAACAGTTATAAAGTGTCCAGTTTTGGGTTGCTTTTTTATTTCAAGGATGGATATATCATTTTAGACGGAATTTGATCTGGTTCTTGGCTGAATTGTTAAAGTCATTAGGCGCGTTCGTTTCATTCTCCGATATCCGCCGGTAGTGCTCCGACAGGATGCAGAGATCGATGTTGTGGGCCCGGTATCGCCTCATCTCATATGAATAACGATTGATACCGAGCTATCTATACAGGAATAACGTTCTTATTTATTGAAGAACAGAACAAAAAGTGCAGGGTTACAAAAGCTAAAAAGATCATTCAAAATTGTCATATGTATACTGGTGTGGGAGGGAAGACAAATCTTACACCTAAATTATCCCTAAAATAATAAAAACTTATTTTTTCTCAAAATACAGCCGTGCAATGTTTTTTTTCATGTCTAAAAACAATGAATACCTTTCTTAATATATTGCAAGCAAATTAACATATCGAAGTTCAACTTCTTGTTATCACAAATGCATTGTTTGTGAAAAATCCAGTTTTCCCAATTTTCAAACTGCCATAAAAAGTTTTTGTTGAACTGATTTTCTTCCGAAAGATAATCTGATGACGTTATTTTCATTCCTTCGATGAATAACTGTGCATAATATTATGGCATTTGAATGCTCAAACATAATAATATTACATTTGAATTTGCTCTGACAAGTTTATTAGTTTCTAAAACAGAATATTGATAGATAATAGCCTAATAGGGTCTAAATCTCTTTTGTCACATTAAAAATAAGAAGGATTCAGTTCAGCATTGGACAACAATTCTGTCAAGCAAATAAAAAAATCCTACCTACCGACCCACACTTTTTCAGGCCGTAATCCTAAACATACCAATTTTTTAGGCCTTAGAGTACTGCTGCAGCCGGTGGCGGAAGGCATTTACCTATAAAAACTGTCAATAAAGAGTGTAAATAAAATTGATAATCCTTTTTTATATATAATTTTATATATAATTGAAAAAGCTCGTGAATCGGATGGACTCCGTGATATACATTTAAATTACCTTTATTCCTTTTCCATGTAGCAAACCCAACAGCATCTTCTCTCCACTATGGGGGTAATCTTGCAGTGTCTCAGTAACGATTTCATCCAGTTGATTATCTGATATTTCTGTAAATACTTGTTTTGAAATGTTTAACTGTCGCATTTTCCGGTACTTTCCGAGGCATACAGCATCTTGCTTGCATCAGCGATGGAAAATCCGGACTACATAAGATCTTCAATAGTTTCTTTGGAAAAGTCACATCTGCCCTGGCATTCCATGGCATTAGTTATCTTGTATGTTACACATTTTACTCGCCGTTTCATTATTTCACTTCTATCAGTTACACCCAAGCATTGGAATTCGTATAGAGACAAACAAGACACAATGTCCGGAGAGATATTTTGTTCAATGAAAATATTGATTTGCCCGGGGTTAAGTCCAACCTTCTGTAGGGTCTGTGCTTTGTATATCCGGAAAAACGGGCATTAGCAGGTGCCCCAGTCTCGGGGTGAAGACCCAGGGCATTCTGGGATCGCCCTCTTGAGCTGTGGCGGCCATGATGGAAGGCCGTCATGAACTGACGCTGTGGCGTCACTGGTAAGCAGAATGGGCTTAGACGACAGATAAGGTGGTAATAACCCTTACTTATGACCCTTTCCCTATGATTGAGTGACATGTAAATTCAACACTTCTCCAAAATGTTAATCATCTGTTCGTTAGCATCCATTTTTTCACAAGCCAAAAAACAGTGTGAAACACGTTGCCTTAACACAATAAAGGCATTTTGTTTTATATATATATAGGTAAAATGATCTCATACATTGTCATATTGCCTTAACACAATAGATAAAGGCATTTTGTTTCATATATATAGGTAAAATGATTTCATACATCGTCATGAGGAAGGTTGCTTCAATGCATATATGATTCGAATCAATATAAGGATGACATGGTTTCATATAATGACGAAATGAATCTATATATTGCTATTTTGGTATCATATATGGACGGTTAGTTCATATATTGTTATTTTGATTTTATATAATTGTAAATGAATCCATATATTGACAGTTGGATTGATATAAATGCTGTTTTCAATCAATATAAGGATGACATGGTTTGATATAATGACAAAATGAACCTATATATTGCTACTTTGGTATCATATAAGGACGGTTAGTTTCATATATTGTAAATTGGTATCATATATACACGTTTTGGATTGATATATTGTAAATTGGTATCATATATACACGTTTTGGATTGATATATGTAAATTGGTGTCATATATACACGTTTTGGATTGATATATTGTAAATTGGTGTCATATATACACGTTTTGGATTGATATATCGTAATGTGGTATCATATATACACGCTTTGGATTGATATGTTGTAAATTGGTATCATAAATACACGCTTTGGATTGATATATTGTAAATTGGTATCATATATACACGTTTTGGATTGATATTTTGTAAGTTGGTATCATATATACACGCTTTTGATTGATATATTGTAAATTGGTATCATATATACACAATTTGGATTGATATATTGTAAGTTGGTATCATATATACACGCTTTGGATTGATATTGTAAATTGGTATCATATATACACGTTTTGGATTGATATATTATAAATTGGTACACATGTATCATATATACACGCTTTGGATTGATATAATTATTGTAAGTTAGTTGGTATCATATATACACGCTTTGGATTGATATCTTGTAAGTTGGTATCATATATACACGTTTTCGATTGATACATTAGCCTTTTGACGCAATACTTTATATAACGCCCATATAAGACAGTCATGGCTTTCCATAAAGGACTGCGTTTCATTCGGTATCATGCAATAAGCGTTATTCTATTTTTTTTTTTGTGAAATTGGGTCACCCTGCATTATTTCGTCGGGGACTAGGGATTTTTTTTTTGATTCTTTTGCTTGTGTGTGGGCATTGCTCAAGTAGTTGTGTTGTGGTGTTTCCTATTCCTGTGCTCGGCTGGTTAGGTTGAGTGCTACCTTCCCTGTCGGATTTTCTCAAACCTCTTTCACACATCTTGACCATGGCTTATGAATAATTGACATTGCTCTATCTAATGGGAAAAGGGTGACAGTCTTAACCGGAAACTTTGGTAGTCGTTCAGACAATGGCAAAGCGTGAACACTTGTATATTTATGAATGGAACACTTCATTTGTTCCTTATCTTCCATATTGAGATTATTGTGCGGTTGTTGTTCTGAGTTGCCATGAACACGAGGTTTTAGACCACCCTTGTCAAGTTAACAAGCAAAAGCCTGCAAAGGCTTTTTGTTATGTTATGTGGAAACCAAATGTTTTTCTGCAAATATTGGCACATCGAAAGAAATATTCTTGCTTTGCTCTGTCTTTCTATCTACCTTGCCAAGTTTGCAGGGGAGAAATAAACAGAAATGTGACTTGAAACTAGGTTCACCTGGCTTTCCTGGCTGCACAAATCTCCGTCTTTGTAGTACAAATAAATATTCCGTCTTTGTAGTAAACATATATATCTACAGAATAAAGGTCACTGTGTATAGAGTTGGTTAACTAGGTCAAGTCGCAGTTAAGTTTTATGTGGTCGCTTTGGCCACCGTATGACCATATACGAGGGTTGTCCCGGAATAGCGTATAATTCTTGATTTGTTTACTCTAACATAATAATATAGTTTTATAATTTTGCATAGACATTCCTTCAACCATAACACGTGTATTTGACGAAATTATTTTATATCAGTATACGTCGTATTCGATAAATGGATGTATTTGTAACCCATAGTAACGGTTCACGGCCAGCACGAAAAAAGTATGTATCACAAAAATTAATTTCAATATTTAATGACAATAATACTTAAGCAGTTTTAGACGCATCGCGCCATTATATATGTAAGAATAATTGGCATCTTTTGGCGAGTTTTTATACGATGATTCATAGTGATGATGTCATATTTGATGGGTTAATGAAGTAATATAGCAACGTTGTTAGCGTTACAATATAAAAAAAAATATCGACGTCAGACGACGTTACGGAGTGACTGCCATTTCCTAAGCATTGTATTATACCGTATATAACATAGAATAGTATCCGGCGGAACGATAAATTATGTGAAATCCCCAGCACAATACATCAGTGTGAGTCGGCAGTTGTTTTTAAGATTCCCCGACGTTTTGTTTGGCACACAAAGGAAGCGGAACAAAAGTGATCAGACGGACTGATCAAAACAAAAACTTACATCAAATCACTTCCTACACTATCCACACAGAATGTCAGCTCAAGATGTCCATTTTGAAAAACATGTATTGAAATTTTGACAGTATGTAAAGAAATATATTTTCAAAGAGTTAATAACAATTTCGGCGTATAATTTCTAAAGTGTGAAGCCCACGAATGGGAGTTCTTTGGAAAACTGAGGTAGCGTGACGTCGTTGGCGAGTGTTGACGTTGACGTTCTGTCGGCCGTTAAGCGTTACCTGGTACTCGTCAAATGTACACACTTTGAATGTTTTTGGAAGATATATCATGAAACTTGGCTAGTATGTCAAGAAATAATTTCTCTAAAAGACGATTATAATTTGGGCATACAAAACTTTCAAGTTTTTAAGAAATTACGGGATTATACGGTATTCTGGGACAACCCACGTATTTGTGAAACTATGTCATGCTACAGCGAGGACTTGGGAACTAGGTCGGGTCTTACATCTGTTTCATTCCGTCAGGTGGGATCACCGTTAATTGGTCATCATGCATTTTTGCGACAGGGACTTGTGGTTATGTGTAGGCATTGCTATCTATGTGTAGTAGTTGATGTTTTATGTTCTCGGTTGGCAAGTTGAAGGCTGCTTTCCCCCTGTACGATTTTCTCATATCATCTTTTAATTAAATTTATGTTTTAAGTCATTCACTATTTTTGCTCACATTGAGGATACTTGTACACATAGGACTCTCACTGTTCGGCGTGTTTTTGAACTGCCGCCTGTGAGGTCAGGTTCCAACCTGTGGCAGAAACAATATTAGTCCTCCGAAATTTATACTAGTTTAGTGTATATTATGTCAATTTGTTTTTTCTTTTTCAAAGCTTCAGAATATAAGACTTTTTGGTAACATGTTGACACATTTTCCTCGGCCGCCTTACCAAAATATACCCAACATCGTACGACCATGGAACGAACCTTCTAGTGTAGCACGGTGAGGTCTTTAAAATCTCCCCACACTTTGCACCAAAAATAGCATGTTTTTTATTGCATTAGGCGATGCTTGACATTTCGATATTTCCTTAGGTTGAGGAGTAGTCTTCTTCAACGTCAATGAAATACTTCACTCAAAACCTTAACTGACATATTGGTGAATCACATGCGCGGTACTGGCACCAGGAACAATATCTTGAACGTTAGAACTGATTTAACAATAACAAAAAAAAACCTCTTGACTCCGGTACTGCTCTCTGTTAAGGGTTTGGCAGGCACGGATCCAGGCACTGGGCACGAGGGCTCGTACCCCCCCCCCCAGTTGGCTGAGATTTAAAAAAAAACTTTGAATAAATAGTAAAACATGTATTGAACAGACATCTCTAAATAATATGAGTATTTTGTCTTATGTTCTAGATACAAAAGTATTTGTAAGATGGGCATTTTCGTGCTCGCTTCCCTCGCAGAATATTTTTAATATACATGTATATATTTATACGTAGCTGTTGCATCACAGAAATCAATTACAAGAGAATTTTTGCCCTAGCTCATTATATTACCTTTTGACTGTTAAATAATCATAACTAAACCATTAAGGTTAACTCTCAGAATAAAGAAAAAATGGTATTTCAGGGCTCTCAGATAGGCTTAGAATGCACTAGATTCATCCATTGCTTTGAAATTTTTCCCGGGGGAGTATGCCCCCCGAACCCCCCCCCCTACTTATGTTATAATATTCAAATGGCCAAAAGGATGAAAGCTGGTATATACAAATACTGTATGTGAACATTTACTAATATGCACGAACACACACAATGTACATGTTGACGCTTATAACATAAAAAGTACTATGGATTCCCCCACATCTACAAATGTACCCCCTCTCTGTGCATTTTCACACACATATTAAGCAATTCCCCCCCGGAATCCCGTACATACCTCGTGCCCCCCCCCCCACTCAGAAATTTCTGAATCCGGGCCTGTTTGGTGTTAGTGACTTGAGTAGACGGTTAGTCCAGGTAAAGTGAGCGGCATGGTCGTTCTGTCAGACAACCTTCCACTAAATAAGTACAAAATCAGATTGGACTCTCTTCAGTTTGATGTCTATAAAACTCTAAAGCACTTTAAGCGATTTGCTCCGTGCAGTCGTATCAGAATGTGCTGTTTTTCGTTCTCGTCTAAATCACCAAATTTTATCACGTTGGAGGAGAAAATTGACATCTATGACAGATGTCTGTCGTCTGATAATATAAGAGCACATTGCTGTCCAGACCCTCTGAAAGGACCCCCAGACTTGCACATACTAATAATGATTCACAGGCGAAGGCTAAATGGCATTCATACACATCTCACATAGCTCCATCCGATGGCAAAAGGGGAACATTTTAGTAGTCACCCAGGCAATGGCAAAGCCTGAACACTTCTTTTTTTAATGAAGCACTTTATTTGTTCCTTTTATTCCAAAGGGAGACCGAGTGTGGTTGTCGTTTTTGAATTGACATGGACACATGGTTTTAAACTATTCTTGTCAAGTGAACAGCAATATTTCAGAATTTTTTTGATAGGCTAAGTTCAAAACGTAATGTTTTGCTACACATTTTAGTACCTCGAAAGAAATGTTGTTGCGTTACTCATTGTTTGTCTATTTATCTTGTCCAATACTACTAAAGTTAGATCACTGTGCAAAGCGATTGTTAACTAGGTCAAGTCCCAGTTTTGTCTTATTTGGTCGATAGAATCACCTTTTGAATATGCACATTTGTATTTGTGTAACAAGGTGTAGCGGTGACTTGGTAACTAGATCGAGCTGCGTTTCAATTGGTCACTTGATATCACCGTTTTTTTGTTATTTCTTGATAAAATTTGGTCATTATGCATTCTTTGACTTAGGCGGGTTTTTTTTATTTCTCTGTGAAATTATTTTAGAATATTTGTGAAACGGTCCCCGTTTTTGTTCTAGCAAGTTCAATAAAACAACTTAATTACCAATCAATAACTAGTTTGGCGACCTGATTGTCGCCTTGGCTGGCTGTAATCGACTTTAAACGTTTCCATCTATCAATGTCATCGCCAATATTGATTATTTTTTTTGGCGAGCCGCTAGTGAGGGTTTTAGCGCTGCTTGTTTTTACGGTGATATGTTGGGTGTGTTTCTCTATACTGCGCATGCGTCAAAGAATAGTTAGTCCAAGTGCATTGAGTCAACAGAGCTCACACAAATTGGTTGAATTCTATTTTAAATTTGTATACCGTATTAATACGAGATATAATTTTAGATCTAAAGATACAAAAATACTGAACAATGCTTGTGGATTATCAGTAGGCTCATTTCTCTTTTTTGAGACTTCACCAAACGTGAAACAGGACCTTTAAAATAACACCGTATGCGATGCCAGTGAATTTGTAAACATATTAAACACATGTTCGGCCTGTTCTGTGTTGTCGAGATAGTCCCCATCACAACCTTTTCCTGAGGTTTCTTATGTCATACAATATTGGGCGCCATGCCTCATGCCGATGCTTTCCAATTTTTTCTACAGGTATGATATTTGCAAAGTCGGGTTATCTTGATCAGCACTCTTTCATAGCATAATCCGCGCTATATAGAGTAAAGTAGGAATAATTACCTGCTGGCACGTACCCTGAACCCAGCTTGAGTCTCCTTCATCCGGGGTCTGAATGCCAGTTATATCACTATATTTTTCCCAACTACCCCCATAACGACCTCCGTAAGGACAACTAACTGAAATCGATAAATAAAACCAGCATACAATCAGGCTGGAAAGACACGAAGGTGATATTATACTTATCACTCATTATCATTGAAATTGTGTTTGCAGCGTTTTAACCTATTTTTGGACACCAATTTCAGCAAGGATTGTAAAAACTCACTATCAAAAGCAGAATTGTAAAAGTTGAATCTCATGTATAGGACGTATTATAGAAAATGTAGTCTGTATGAATTATTCAGCCTGCTGACCTCAGTTGGTAGAGCACGACTTCTGATCGCGTATTTGGGGTCATATCTGACAACTAATTTTACTTATAGTCTTTCGGAGGAGACTAAACCTACGATGCTACACAAACAGTATGCTTCTGAGACTAGGGACTTTTCTGTATCATGCACTATGTTTGTGCCCTTTGGCATATTAATTCGTGATACTTCTCGCCGTTATCGGTCAGATCATGTGTTCATTAGTTACCAGAAACCACTTAACAACGTGACATAATATAATAAAAGTTTATTTGAAGCCCGTTTATCGTAGAAGCACTATTCCTACAAATGTCTTGGTTGAATACATATAATAAAGCACACGATTCTATTCTTATTTTGTCTCCCCTTTCCGGGGTATGAGACTTATGTTTTGCTCTGTCCGTCGGTCACACTTATCGTTTATGCTTGAGAGCCATAATATGACACAGTCATGAAACTTCATAGAAAACATAGGATTATGTATACGTCTTATATGCCATAAAGGCAAGGGTATCTCTGTCAGTCAGAAGTGGCCAGTTCTTATGGTCAAATACATTGTATGCAAGATATATATGCTCTCTGACAGTATGTTATCAAATCTTGCAGATATGCAGTCTATAACAGATGGTACTATTTTTTGCCAGTCATCATGCAATATGTTTGATAGGGTGTGGCCCCGGAACTGATTGCCTTGAATTTCATGCGTTGCAATTGTACAACAGCTTGACCAGCATTGTCAAACAGCTGACGTAGGATTCCCTCGGCACTCTGAAGTTAAGTAACTGCATTGTACACTAACATGCCATATCTCTTAAATAAAAGGCTGATTTTTTACTCCTTTTTCAGAACATCTTGCACAAAAGCTACGTACATCCCCATATTGTGTTGCTTTAACATTTTCAAGTAACCCTTGACTCTGAATTCAACTCTAATACTGACATCCTGTACATCCAGTACTGTTTACTATTGGCATTGTGCTGGAAGTGGTACATGGTGTGGCTCCCCTTTCCAAGACCGCTGCAGCCTGCCTAAGATGCTTGCTCTCTGTTGTCTCATTTTTCAGTTATAAAATTATTCATAATTTAAAACAATCACAGCTAATAGGATATTTCTCATGCGCTTAGTGACAGCTTTAAGCTGATGACTAACCAATCTAGTGCAGCTTTAGGAAATGTTCTCCAAGTAGTTGTGCTATGAAAATTGCTTCTTTATTCCGTTTAGCGGATCCCTTGTAAAACTGGTACATTGATCCAAGCATTTCTACGACTGTGTACCCTTGAAGGCATCTTTAACAGCCAACTCCAACCTATGAGCTAAACATGAAACTGGCAAAATCTATTCTGCATTACCCTCTTGCTTAATTAAATACATTAACAATTTTAAAGTCGACAATTAGTCCCGAGCAAAATGCAGATTAGATATTGGATCTATACATTTCTCGGTACAAGTATTTATGACTACAACTGTTGTAAATCTAATGGTCCCCTACCAAGATTGCTCAAATTATGCCCCTGGGCTCAACATTTGCCCCGCCCTGGGGGCTCACCGTTTTATATACACTTATATAGGGAAAAATATATAAAAATCTTCTTGTTTAAAACTACTACGCCTAGAGCTTTGATATTTGGTATGTAGCATTATCTAGTGGTCCCCTACCAAGATTGCTCAAATTATGCACCTGGTGTCAAAACAAGCCCCGCCCCTGGGTCATCGGTTTTATATATGAGCACGGTTTTTCTGTCCTGGTTTTTTGGTTACATCCCTAAAAAACTCAAATATTTCCTTTCTTGTATATACATGTATGACAATCCCAATAATAATATGAACTGGAAGATGAACCAACCTTACAATAGATAAATATTACAAATACTTGTTTAAAATCATTATTTGCTAAAAAATCTTTCAATATATGCCAGAATCTTGGACAAAAAACGTTAACGTTTTGCACCAATGGAAAATTTGATGTCTTTTACATCAATCTGGTGATATTTTATTCATATGGATCTTTCGAGTATTGCAAAGATAGGTAAATGTTTGACATTCTAACTATCAAAATAGCCAAACACTTACTAATATTTAGAAAATACCATTTAATTTTAGGGGTTTGTGATGTAACACTTTGTGTCCAATTGGTTACGTCATGGCAAAATCCATACAAATTCGTTATTTCTATGAGAACATGCTAAAAAAGAGGTTTAATACCGGTAACCGGTGGTACGAAACACCTCAGGGACGTATCAATGTCGCTTATGCCATAAGACGTTTTAATAATTGTATCGACAAAAAGCGTATGAAAATCGGGTTAACAAATGTTACATCCCTAGAATTTATACATAGGGCAAAATTAACATAACGGTTATTTCACAAGGTTTGAAAAACACGTGGAGTAATTAATTAGTGATGTCAGGCGGTCCGTATTTATTTTTGAAGGTGCAAGCGACAAAGCGTCAAAAATGGCGGACAGGAAAATCGGAGTGGGGTAAGGTCATAGAATTGTTACATCCCCAGTTGCGGAGAAAATCCGTATTTTTTATATTTTTGCTGCAGAAATGAAGAGAAGACATTGTTGGTTTAATAGATGAAGATTTTTGCATTCATCTTGTATTATTTCGCTATTGATAGAGAACGGAAAATAATGCTAGCAGGGCGGTAAGTACCCCACCCACAACAGCACCAGTGACTTTTTACAATTTGATAGATAACTTCATTGAAACTGAACAGTCGGCGAAATACAGATTCATACATGCTTTAAGTCGGACTAGGTATCTCGATAGGTGGATATTAAGACATATTGCAGGTTATTTATCCCACAATGAGAATATTATTGCTAAGATGTAATTTAGACATCCAAATGTTTCATTGTTTTTTGCTGTCAGTGTTACATCATAGATTGAAATATAAAATACTTCAAAAAACCATCTTCAATATGAAATAATGAACTTAAAATTACTAATAAATTCTTGTTGCTGGTGGTACTTCATGTCAAAAAAGTCTACAATTATTATTTTATTAGATAGGATACTGAGACAATCAGAGACACCAAAACAGGAGTGTCCAGTGTCCTTGATACATCTTAATACATTACAATGGTGTCCTAGATACATCACATAACTAAATCTAAGATAATATCGGCACTATGGCCTTGTTAAATGATATCAATGCCACAGTTATAAAGCAGACCTCCGGCTTTACCTTTTGATGTGATGTATATATATGGCAACATATTTTTTTAATCAATATTTGTTAAATTACATTATGATGTAACTTGACACAAATTTTAGTGTCCATGTTACCAAACTTGCAACTGATGTATCTACTTTTTGTGTCAATGTTACATCTGAAAGTGTTTTTTTTATTCTGATCTAAATATATATGATTCTCTGATCTTCATGAGGTACTATAATTTATACTAGTTCAGTGTTCTCAGTAAGCCTCTATGGTCGGCGATTTCCCCGAATACTGGGGAAAACTAACTAGCGCCAGCTACTTATGACAACGCTCGAAATAACAAATGCTAAAATCGACTTAATCGGTCAAATGATACGTTTTCTGTGACAATTTTCTATCTGAAATATAACCGGAAGTTTCAAGTACTGTTTACGTCATAATGCGCATACAGTGAGGAGACTGAGAGCACTGGCCCAGACGTTGCCTTGCCTGATGCTGTGGAAGATAGAGACACCCAAGATGACACTGGCAGCAGTTTCAAGGTCATGGAAGATGAACCTAGGTATGTAGCTCATTGATCAATTAATGTTAAAGTAGACTTTGATTATTGACTACCATAAGGAACATGCCTTTTGTTAATTACTGTAAAGCCACTATCAGATGACTACATAACTTACTCTTGCCTTTATACAGTGAGGAGACTGAGAGCACTGGCCCAGACGTTGCCTTGCCTGATGCTGTGGTAGATAGAGACACCCAAGATGCCACTGGAAGCAGTTTCAAGGTCATGGAAGATGAACCTAGGTATGTAGCTCCTTGATCAACAAGTAGACTGCTATTATTATTGCCTATCATTATGGGCATGTCCTTTGTTAATTACTGTAAAGCTAGTTGCAGATTTTTAGATGAGCTTTATATAAATAGGTAATGGATTAGATTAATAAGTAATTAGTTCAAATTAATGAAATGTTTCTTCTCATATTTAATGAATATAGTTCTTAAAATCTGCATGTGAAATCATTAATCAAATATATCTGATAGATACCGTTCTGGAGATTACATATTAATAAAACATGGTAGAAGTCTTCTTCCTGGTTTAGTAAGTAATCATGAAGTTGATGTTATGTTTACTTTTATTGAAGTTGTTCCTGTTTTTCCATTTCCTTCAATTTTCAATCTTTTGATTGGTCGAGAGCAGAGGTATATACTTGCATATACTTCCTTTGGTATCACTCCGCGTTCCATAAATAAGTCCGTAAGTCTTATGACATAATTTCTCCGAAGAAATATAAGGAAATGAAATAAAAGGATTATCTTATTGATTTTAGGGGTATATGCAAACATATACCTCAGCCGAAGCACTCACATCTTTACACAGGATGTGAGTGCTTCGGCTGAGGTATATGTTTGCATATACCCCTAAAATCAATAAGATAATCCTTAATACTACTTTCAGTTTTTTTAATTTATGGCAATTGCTGACAACCTTTGAATGTTGATTTTCTATATTTTCAATTACTGTAAGTTTTAAAAAGAGGTAAAGAGTACAATATATATAATAATTGTAGTTACCAAAAGAAACTGAATGCCAAATAAAGAGTTAATACCATTTGGTGTTTACAGACAGTTACTACTTTCATGATGTAATATAAAGGAATTCCATTTAATTATATATGTTTAGATGAAGTAATCAACAGTATTTGTAACTATTTAGAAGTGCTTAAATAAAACCGTAAAATTCTAAAATAGAGTTAAATTAATTTATCGGTCATTTGATAATTAAGTTAGCATTAAGTGATAATTAAGTTAGTATAAAGCAATTTGTTTTCCTATTTCAGGTTGATGAATGGCCTTGGGTCAACTATTTCACAAAGAAAAAGAGCCGGTGGCTTCTAAATGATGTTAAATACACTGTTGATCTGACAGATGTTGTGAAAAAAAATGAACACACCAGAAGTGTGTGCTGCGGGTTCTCGTCGTTATTACAAATTTCAGGTGTGTATTAATAAATTGTGTCCTTTCACTACTTTGTAATATACCAGAAAAGGAACACAGACAAAAGAGCAGCAGGGGGGTTAAGTGACAAAAGGCTTATAATTTGTATAATACAGGCAGAGGTGTACTGAAGGAAACAAAAGATAATGAAGCAATGGCTTAAATTATTCTTTTTTTATTTCACTAAACAAAGCTGTGACTCTAATGCCAGTTGTTATGTGTATGAACATCATTTATCACAATTCTTTTTAGCTCGACTATTCAAAGAATCGTGGGGCTATACTGCTCACCCTGGCCTTGGTGTAATGCTTGGTTAAGGTTTTGCGTGCAACTTCTTCATTTGAATGAATTCTCACTAACTACTTAAGATAGGCACTTGAAACTTTCCACATATATTCTAGGTCATTATGTGAAGTCACTGACCAAGAAGCATAACATTTTGTGTGAATTATGCCCCCTTTTTGACTTAGAAATTGCGTGCAAGATGTTACCTCAACAACTACTGAAGAAGTTCACTTGAAAGCTCACAAATGTCTTCGGGGTTATAATGTAAGGTCACTGGCCTAGAACCATAACTCTGAATTGCATTTTGACTGAATTATGCCTTTTGTTGGACTAAGAAAATCCTGTTTAAGGTCAAGCATGCAAGATGTTATCCAAGAACTAATGAAGAGTTTCACTTGAAACATTACACATGTCACCAGGGTCATAATGTCAGGTCAGTGGCAAACTCTCATAACTGTGACCTGGATTTCAGGCGTATATTGTGTAACATAATATCTCAGTTCCTGATTTCCACTTAAAGGCTTAAATTCTACTATCCAGCACTGAGAATAGTCGAGCGCGCTGTCCTTTGACAGCTCTTGTTATCTCTTTTCAGCATGAAGACTTGGGAGCAGAGGTGTAACAAGATCTGAAATTTTACTGTTTATTTTTATCAGTAATAAAGTTGATGGTTAAAATACATGTTTGTGTTTTTTAGCTTTAAGCTAAGACAATGTCACAAATGATAGTATTTTGTTAATGCAACTGCTATGGTGAGCCTCCAGGTCCAATGCACTTTGGTTGCCTGGCTAACCAGGCCAGACAAAAATATTTTAGATTCTCATCCGCAAAGTCCCCGTCTGCCATCTTTACTAAATAAAAGTAAACCTAAACAAAAAATATTATGGATACTATAATATAAATGAGCTGCAGTCGTATAAATGATCAATTCAAACATTTAAATGATAAACTTAATAATTTTATGCACTAAACCCAGCCTTCCATCCCCTCAAAATCTGGATGAGAACTGAAATAGTTTTTCCTTTGGCCTTACTGGGAGGCATTTTTAGCATACATATTTAAAGAATATTGTATTGGAACACAATATGGATAGTGAAAATACCTCAACCCAAAACGGGAAATGTGCATGATTTATGTTATATATGCAAGCATAATGACTAAATGCACTACTGTAATGAAAAGTAGTTACCAATCACCTGTGTATACTACCACAACATAAATTTATGTCTTGTGCAAACATATTAAACTGGCACTTATTACTTTCTGTCAATTCACTCTGATTAGTTCGTGATTAAATCCGAAGTTTATTATCATATGTTTTTTAAATATATCATAAATATTTATCTTAAATTTACCGTTATTGACATTCGCATACAATATACGATGACAAACGGAATATTCACGAGTGCCAGTTAAATCCGGACGCACAATATTCATGTCCGTCTACCATGCTGACATGTTATAAACACCATAGCATACAGCGGAGGGTAGTTAATGGGTTATGGGCATCTACAGTGCATTCATTAACACAGTGGAGCATTCACTGAATGTACTTTTCAGTTAAATTTATTGATTTCAAAGAAATTGAGTTGTTGAATATGAAACATTATATTTCGTTTAAATAACTGTACTTCTCTTAATATAACATAGATCTGGAATATTGAACTTCTAGTGAATAGAAGAAAACTTTGGAAGTTTAATAGAATTTTAGTAAAATTAATTGAAAAGTTACATCAAGTTTCACACAGAAAGATTTAGGTGCTACATATATGATACAAAGAAGTCAGATTTTCGTATCTAATGTTACATGCAAGCATACAAACAAATTGTCACTGTGACATTTCACAATAGGTCACACATTTTCAGTTTTCATTCAAAATGCAATTGCATGAACAAATGTCCTGTAAGATGGTTATATTATATTTGTAGAACAGTCATTTCATTATTAAACACAAAAATACTGTTGAATTATGTATATTTTTCAATTTAATAGACCGGGTATCTGATTATGAGCCATATAAAATAAGCATAGAGTCTGGTTTCTGAAGACTTTGTATCGCATTAGAATTCTGAGTCCATTGTTTCATCACTGAAAAATTTTAATGATGCATTTTGCCGCAGAAATTTACCCAATTATATCTTCTACATGCTTATAAATTTAACACACTGTAAAATATGAAGAAACATCTAAGAATGTATAATTCATATTTTGTTCAAAAGACAAAAATATCCAACACAATTTTGCCCATTTTGTGTCTTGTTACATCACCTTCATTTGTTAGGCAAAATACCTTTGGTTTTCGATAAGGCGAGAGTTTTTTTATTTTCTGTTACTCAGATTCTGAAAAGCAAAATGATGGCAGGAGGAGGGGAAAAAAAGACTGAAAAGTAGAGTTTTGCATGTTATTAAAGAAGGATTACTAAGAGTATTGACTGGAACTGAATCAACATAACGTGTGTATAAAAAAGGTGACACTGACCTTTGACATAAAGACCTGGGCCCTAGGTTATAAAATGTTAAACGTAATTTTTCTTGTTTCTTCGACATTCACCTCGAAAAAGCGCATACCCAACTCGTATACAACGCCGAGAGGCATATCTAAATCGCACTTCATTTTTTCACTGGTCAGGCTGTTGTTGTTTTCATCGGTTTTTATGAATGTTCTGTGAGCAAATACGTCAGATATCGTCATGTGGTTGCAGTCTTCGAGTTCCTGGGATAATAAATCCTTTATAGTAGCATTTGATTTCCCCTTAACGAACCCACTGTTCAGTTTGGACCCCTGAAACCGTACGCCAAACCAGAATTCAGATTCCCCCATCGTGACGACAGTTATTAGACGCTTTAACCCATTCCCACATAGGCATATAGCCATATAAGGTAGTTCATTCATATAGTGTTATCAGTAGATGGCTTATCAGTAACCTATAGATAAACCATCAGTTTACTACATGTGAGTTGTCCTAATATGGGTTTATTGGAAACTGTATAAAATCTATACATACATGGTTTAAAGTAGATTTACAATAACAAATAATTCATTAATCACCTTTTCATCTATGTAAAAATTGTAGAAAATTAAATTGTCTTTCTAATGATACCAAATGTATGCATATTTATGATTTAAATAAAAAAATTAAGAGTTTAAAACTCATCAACGTATATTTCAGTGGAAAGTCTAAATCTTTTTTTATTTTCTAGTGAATCACTTCCTAATTGACTAATGTATGCTCTAAAAGTCTGTGTCCATAAATCATTTCCTATCAATTAACCAGGTAAACATCATACAGTATTGAAATTTATAGATACAATTAAAATTGTGAATTCTGTAGCTGCCGACATTCACAAACAAACTGATTGAAATCTAACAATTTTTCACACATGTACTGTGGATCTCTCGTGTCCGTTGAGATACGCTATAGTTTTGATTTGCAATAAACAGCTTCAATTTCAGCTAACACTTACATAAACTTAATAATATGTCATCATTGTCTGGGTCAGTTAGATTTTATTACCCCCAATCAATTACTTTATGGCATCCTTTCACAGCTGGATACGTCCTTTTCTAAAGATGTTTGTTTTGACTGCACTCGAGGATTTCTTCTACAGACAAACATGTGATTTATGGAGAAACCCTGCATGATCGATGCATGCAAGGAATTTCATTGGTTGTTATTTATACATAATTTGACCTTGAACCATAATTACCAGTTCAAACTAGTTCATTCAGCATCTTAGAGTAGTATAGAGAGTTATTGATTTTCTAGGAATGGGTGTGTGACCTACTATTTGGATGTAAATATTTATGAAACTGACCAAAATCGGTGAGGTTTAAATGCAGTTTATGATGTTTTCTGAAGTAGCAATATTATTATTTTATTGTTGAAATGCTTCATTATTGTTTTAAATTTGCCCCGATTTTTGGTTTAAATTGAAAAATATAGGATTGAAAATTAGTGTCTAAAAAGGCGTGTAAACGCGTATCTATACGGCAATAGATAAAGGAGTTAAAACTCGTATATATGCGGCAATAGATAAAGGCGTAGAAAGACGTCTATATGCGGCAATTGGTTAACGTACCGGATATAGAATGTATAAAACGCATACGTAAATATCGTTGTCGGCACTCGGAAAATCGGCGCTGTAAAATTTTTACCTCCCTTGAAAACTACTTTTATTTTTTTCGGTTTCGGCCTAATATCGGGTCGGCGGGTCTGACTTACGAAAAATAAAAAAACACTCGCCTAAAAGGTATATAATATTTTACAGCATTGAAATACAACTGCTTTATTAACAGGACAACCACGGGTAATGAAAAATTAACTTATTCTTATTCATATGTTAATGGGTTTTGTGGATTCTGTCCAAAGTTACATCACAAATGATGTTGAAGTTAAACTGTTAATAACTTTAAAACCGCTTTAGATTTCTTAATATAACTTTGAAAACACTTATCAATTCGATAAGACATGTCATATCAATAGAAATTAACTAATAAAATGCATCTTTAATTTCTTTAAAAAAGTTGGACACTAAGGAATTGGTGATGTAACAAAAAGTGATAGACAGAAAAACCGTGCTCATATACTTATATAGAGAAAACATATACAAATCTTCTTGTCTAAAACTAGAACTTTGATATTTGTAATGTAGCATCATCTAGTGTCCCCTACCAAGATTGCTCAAATTATGCCCTATGGGTCTATTTTTTGGGGTCAAAATAGACCCATATAGGGCAAACATAAAAAATCTTGTCTAAAACTACAATGCCTAGAGATTTGGTATGTAGCATCATCTAGTGGATTTCTAGTAGTTCTACCAAGATGGTTCAAATTATTCCCTTGAGTGAAAACTGTGTAGGGCTTCATTTATCATCATGCGAGCGATAGCACTTTTCATGTAACGTGGTATATTTTATCCGAAAAATACACTAAGAATTAGGTGTATCTACGGTATCTCATAAACGCACGAATACTTTTTGCTACAAATTTTCCTTTGAATAGATAAGCGTTGTTTATTTTCTGGTCTGCAGACCAAGATGTTCGAAGTTGAATCCGTTAAAAAATCGGGTAATTAACTAATTATACACAATTTCAGTACTTAGAAACAAGGAAAATAGTCTGTAACTTATATTATGCATGCATTATACCATGAAATCGACTCCTGTAGAGTTTACATCTGGAAATTGAAAGTAAGTTCATTCGTAACCGTAACGATCCGTACCTTAATATATCTAGACCAAAATAGATTGTGGACGAAAACAGTGCGGGGTAATATTCGCCTTTGGGTAACAGTACTTTCTTCAGGCTGACATTTTTACTGTCGACCTCAAAGCTATGTTATTTACGTAATAGATACAGTACTAGTTTTTGATCATAAGTGTTAGCCTCTTACAAACGTTATAGGATAGTTTTGTAAGGACTAACAAGAAATTGTCCGCGGCGAAGTCTGAGAAACAATGATTAGCACAATCAATTCTGGCACAATTCATGAGCAGAACACATATTAAATTTTAGAAAATATGACTCTATGTAACATAATAACCTTGGCCTAACACATCTGAGGGATTAACTGTCATGTAGATTGAGTAAAATTCAAGAAACTATTAATACAATATATAAAAGCTTAGATTACACAAGCAATTTTTTTCCACAGTCATGGATTAAGGCTTGATGCACAAAGGTATATAGCATATTATTTGTCTTCATTTGTTTTGTTTTTAAATAAATGATTGTCATTGTCATGGAATTATTTATAAAATTAATGTTTATTTTCAAACAGGAGCATGTTAACCGATTCTTGCATATATCTCAAACTGTTCAGTTGATGTTAAGACAGTGTGTTTTATTTTATAGATATTATAAAAATGTTTGTTTTATAATAGCGCCGTAATGAATTGACACATGTTCTAATTTAAACATTCATTTTCATAGGGCTACATAATGTATTGATTACTAACTACAATATAATGTTGTATTCGAGTGATTCTAAGTGGCATCACGTGTGCTTATGAAAACAAGAGAAAGTTATAACTGCTTCCGATCATTGTATAATAATAATTCAGGATTCTTGTCGGTTGCACAATGTATATTGATTTTTTTATACATTGTTTATAGCTTTGCTGTATTCCTCCTGATAAACAATAACGTAAAATCATTAAATTTTGATGGATGTTGCTCTTAACTTCGTAGACAGCAATATTAAAGGATTAGCCATTGTCTTATTATTGTTGGGGTGTAGATAAATTGTGATTATTGTGTTTTAGCATTTAGTTCAACCAAGACTAAAAAATATAATATAAAACATTAACGCTACATTTCTTTGTTTTATTATTAAGTTTTACAAAAGACACTAATTAAAATGTAATGCTGTAAATTTGATTAGTTTACAGTAGCACAGTCATGTTAATCCCTCGTTGTGTGTTTTTACAATGTTTAGTCTTCAGGCAATCAGCAGTGACATTTATTTAACTGTGTTTGTGGTTATGCAAATCTGAAATAGTCTGAAGCTTAAATTGACCAACCATTTTCTGAGAAAATGTCTCACATAAGTGTACATTTACTGAAATAATGTACACTTTATGAATGGAGTCAGTGGGCATGACGGAGTATAGATACTATTCTTTGTCAGTGGTCAGTGCACGGCAGTCATCAGGCAATATGTTTAATAGGGTGTGGTCATGGAACTGGATTTCATGTGTTGCAACTCTACAACAGCTTGGCCACCATTGAAAAACAGCTGACGTAGGGTTCCTCAGCACCCTGTAGTTTAATAACTGCACTGCACACTGATTAATCTCTCGGAAATAAAAAGCTGATGTTTTACTCCTCATTCAGAACATCTGTGTTCAGTCAGCTCTATTACTGACATCCTGTATATTCAGTATTGTTTACTGTTGGTTGGCGTTGTGCTGGAAGTACGAGAGGTGTTCAACTTATTTATGAACATAACATGAACGCCGATTTTGCAATATTGAGTATCAATAATTGAAATGTGTCTTTTAAACCATGTGAGAAAAGGTTTTAAGTTCAACATATGATCATTATATAGTGTATATTTTATTTGGTTAAAGCTAAAAACAACAATTCAGCAGATGATGTTGTTTTTTCTGTTTTGAAGACAAAATGGCCCTTTTATAAGCATCATGAAAGTGTTTGTAAATTATTATTTTTCAATTTTAAAGAGCCAATTAGTAATATTTGTCATAAGAAGGGTTATAAGAGTTGTGTTTCCAGTAATGGTGAAATGGCACCAAAATTTAAAAATTGCCCAACATTGCCAAAACCTACACTATAAGGTTAAATTGGTTTTATGATGTCTAAGATGAATGCATGAGCAGAACGCGGAATAGTACCACTGATGGTAGTGTCCATAGCAACTATCAGTGAACTTTTTTCGAAAAAGTTGAAAACCTTTTTCCGGGAAAATGCGAAGTTCCTACGCTGAAAATCAAGAAAAAAAATGCATCGCTGCCAAAAGTCTTGGAGTCTAGAAATACGAAATTATGTGGAAAAATTGTTCCATTATGGCGAAGCAAATGCTGTATCTTCGAGAATATTATGATATATTAGGGTATGCTATTTTAGAAAAGGTCAAACGGATAGGGAGAAGTTGATGTTTGTCCAGCATTGTGTATTCGCGGCCGTTTTCATGAAAAGACACTGTGTTTGTTATTATGGAAAAAAGCACGTCAAAATCAATATCAAATTGACGAAATTAAAGGCTGTGGTCTATGTACAAACCGTTTCAGCTCAGGTTTTAAACAAATAAGTGTTGCGTATTGCTCCTAGTGACTGATCCAAGAACATAGTATTTCATCCAGATTCAGCTTCAAATCACCAGATCAGGCACGGATCCAGGCAGTGGGCACGAGGGCCCGTGCCCCCCAGTTGGCTGAGATTTTTTTTAAAACTTTGAATAAATAGTAAAACAGGTATTGAACAGACATCTCTAAATAATATGGGTATTTTTTCTTATGTTCTAGATGAAAACGTATTTGTAAGATGGGCATTTTTCGTGCTCGCTTCGCTCGCAGAATATTTTTAATATACATGTATATATTTATACGAAGCTGTTGCATCACAGAAATCAATTACAAGATATTTTTTGCCCTAGCTCATTATATTACCTATTGACTGTTAAATAATCATAACTAAACCATTAAGGTTAACTCTCAGAATGAAGAAAAAAGGTATTTCAGGGCTCCCAGATAGGCTTAGAATGCACTAGATTCATCCATTGCTTTAAAAATTTTCCCGGGGGTGTATGCCCCGGACCCCCCTACTTATGTTATAATATTCCAATGGCAAAAAAGATGAAAGCTGGTATATACAAATACTGTATGTGAACACTTACTAATATGCACGAACATACACAATGTACATGTTCACGCTTATAACATAAAAAGTACTATGGATTCCCCCACATCTACAAATGTACCCCTTCCTGTGCATTTTCACACACATATTAAGCAATCCCCCCCCCCCCCCGGAATCCCGTATATACCTCGTGCCCCCCACTCAGAAATTTCTGGATCCGGGCCTGCAGATACAACGCCAAATAAAAAACTTAAGAATAATACTTTGATATATATTATAACCAAACAGTGGATGTCAAAGTCTTCTCATCCTTTAACAATATAATTTACTATCTTGTTGATACTTTTGGACCTTCAAAACGCAAATAACAACATCCTCTACACCAATGCTGATTATTATTTAACCATAACGTATTGACAATTTACAATTGTTATATATACTTCCTGATACACTACTTTACTCAATATAAAAGTTATTATTCACTTCATTGTAAGAATAACAAAATATCGATGTTCATTTTCTGTTCATAAATAAGTTGAACACCTCTCGTAGTACATGGTGTAGCTCCCCTTTCCAATGCATCTGTAGCCTGTCTAAAAAGCCCCAATGCTATCTAGTTAGGAAGATAAACAGCTTATTTTGGGGTAACCGTGCAATGTCTTCTATACAAAATGTTTTTGCATTTTCTTGTTCTCTGGACCATACCATAACAGAATCCGAGTGATGCCATCTTGTCATCATTGAGCAATTCTCAGAATGAGGCCCAAAAGGGGGTATATGAATTTTCATGAATTAAACAGTATAAAAATATTATTACTTTATCAAATAATCAGAAAAACACACTAAATGCTGTTTATAGTTTGCCAAATGATGTGTTTATTAAATTTGTAATAGTAATTTGCGAAAATGAGGCCCCACTCATGGTTTACACTTAAAACGAGGCCCGTTATTAGACAATATTAGTTAATGATGCATGTTAAACAAATGTTTCATTATATTTATTATTCAAATTGAATTCAGTGACATTGGTAAGTACAAACATTGAATTGCTTTACTTGAGGCCCGTCATCATTTGTCAAATGAGGCCCCAAAGGTGGTATATGAATAAAGATACATAAGGCTTTTATCGAAATAATCAGCTTAAACACATATAATTTATTATATTCAATTAAATTTAACGCAAAACACCTGAAATGTAGTTCAGGTTGTGTAAAGTACTGCGTTACATAAATTATACATTAACCATAGTTAATTGTTGAATTGAGGCCCCCGTTTGTGGTCGACACCTCATATGTGTCCCGGCAGTAGACACATAATATTAATTAGATAAGTATACGTGTACGCGTAAAACACAAAATTCATGTGCGAATAATACAAACTTTAAAAAACAAAGATGAATACAAATGTACATCAGCTTTGATTAGCTAATGTAATACTTTAATTAATAGTATTAAGGCCCTAATAAGGGTAAATAAAATTTGAAAAGATATATTATCATCTAAAATTCAATTGGTCATGAACCACTTTAGTATAGGAGATAACTTGAAGTTATGAAAGTTTGAATGAAATATACAGGTATTAAATTTTGATAAGGTAATAAATTGAGGAAATGAGGCCCTGCTAGAGTGAAAAACTATAAATAAAGAATGTACTAGGAATATGGCGATTAGTTCATTACTCAGGTATGAAATATACTATTCAAATGAATTCAGTAGCGTCGATAAGTATTAATAACCTGAATTGCACTTATAAACATGACATTCCATAAATCTGGGGGCTTTGTAAGTGTAAATTCAACTGTGAATAACGTATAAACAATTTTAGATACGACATAACACCACATTTGGAAATAGAAAAACGGGGACATGGATCTTTGCTTGTGATTTCTACATATGTAGTATTCGATTAAATTGTTACTTCAATCAGACAGAGACGGCAATCCTCAACTGCAACAGCAGAATACGATATGCGAAAAAGAACAAGTACAAATTGCTTGTTGGAAGTTGCCACAGCCAAAATGACAAATACTTTGTACTGCGTTCTGGTGATAGTTGACCAATTTACAAACCATTGCATTATATGAAATGTTGGACATAGCATTTCACACAATTTCTGTATATACTATTACTAAAAGCGTTGTGTATGCATATTAGCAATCACATTAAATAACTTGATATTTGGTATGTAACATCATCTAGTGGTCCCCTACCAAGATTGCTCAAATTAAGCCCCTGCGGCCCTGCCACGGGGGTCATCGTTATACATAAACTGCATAGGAAACATCATTTTGTATAAACCGCTCCATAAATATTACTCTAACATCAATGACAGTGGTTTTTATCTTCTTTCCAGTATTTCTATTACCACCACGTACAAACTTTTCATTCTGAAAGTGGTATTCATATAATCACTGACTACAGGGAATTAACCCCTACCAAACAAATCATGACTGACTCTACACCACTGTCTAATGTGATTCCGACCGCTTTGGGTTTCTCACAGCCTCTCAGAGCAGGCATTAACAAGTACCCAGTAACACAATCATCAGACTGTACATCATCAATACACGCAATGCCAAGCCAGATGGCAGACAAACCGCCTACGTATGAATCTATTTAAACCACAAAGGTTACTCCCCACCCTATGCACTGC
Source organism: Spisula subtruncata (assembly GCA_963678985.1). Lineage (NCBI taxonomy): Eukaryota > Metazoa > Mollusca > Bivalvia > Venerida > Mactridae > Spisula > Spisula subtruncata. Next base: position 58,557,559 of record OY787661.1, read on the forward strand.
TGGTCCAGGCTCTAAGAGGCTCACACGAACACCAACCATTCCACGTCATAAAATTATAGCTTACTCTTTATCCCCGAAATATAAACCTTTAAAGTACTGATCACCAGTGAGAACCAGGCCATTGTATTCCTGGCGTCATTGTGTACACAACACCTCCATGAACTGTTCACCACCACCACGTATGTATTGCAATTGCACGCCTTTTGGGTATTCAAGAATTGCAATACTATGTGGTGGTTAGTAACGTATGGGGATGGCGTAGATTTATTTGGCAACTGGTTAAGTAAGTACGTCATAATCATAGTGGACTTGCCATAACTCGCTGATGGGTGCTCTAAAAGACCAAGCACCCCATTCAGCCTCGAATTACAGTAAACGGTGGAAGTGAGTATACGTTTGGTCGTTGGATAATTTTACCCTTTAATGAAGAGTTTCCCATGGCTCTACTACGTAGTCGCATGTACCCATACGGGACCGGAATGATCACAGTCGCTCCTGATATGTAACCAATAGAGCTTGACTATACCATACCGGGTATTACAATTTATATTGAGTAGAAATGGTTAAACCTGATGGCGGCGAATATTTCATTGGGATGTTCTACATTTTGATGAGAACTCAATCGGTTTCAAATGTCCGTTCTTGATAGTGATGAGTACCTTTATGTACATAATGGCCGTCCTCTTTTGTTATAAGGATAATACCGGGTGCGGCATTGAGTCACTGAATCTGATGCACCTTTCAATATTTTGACCAAGACCAATGGGTATTATTCATTGTATTTTTTTCTTTTTGGAAGTCCAATTCCACACCCTTAAGCCAAATATTTGGTCTAAATGCTCGTTTCATCAAATTGTCTGGGTGTATGTCGGTCATCGTTAGTGGTTTAATTCGAAAACTAGGCTGAAGTCTATTTCCGGGGAACCATGATCATTATGCATCAATTCCCGTTCGGAAACCCTCTAAAACATATTGATAGGTGCTTTAGAGTATAGCATAGTGTCTAGTTCTAAGTTGTAATATCAAGGTATAACATCTGATGTAAAAGAAAAATATAAGAGTTTAACGATACATTACGGGTGGGGAGCGGTGGCCTAGAGGTAGGGCGCGCGCTTCGGGATCGAGAGGTCCCGGGTTCGATCCTCCTCTGGACCACTGGTCAATTTCTCTGAGCAAGACCCACAGCTCCACTCCACCATGGTGTAAAATGGTACCTGTGAGGATAGAGTCTATTCCTGGGCGCCGCAGATCGATGTTGGCTGCCACACCACAGGAGAGAAATAGTCTCCCCAGGGAGACACGAGTGTAGGTTTCCATAGGTAGCTAAATGAACAGGGGAAGTTTAAATGTCAAAGGGTGCTTGAGCGGCCTAACAGCTGAAATGAGCCCTAGAAAATTGGTAACTTTTAACGGGCCTCAATTCATCATTTCATTTCAAATCTATAATTTAGTTGTTTATGTGAATATAGATAATTTACTGAAATTTGATTATAAAGCAAGTCTCAATTTTCATATAATAAAATGTTGAATTGAACACGGTCTATGCATCATTTTCTCTTTTTCATCTTTTAACACGGACGCACACCCTCATTGCCTCATTTTCTTTTTCAAAATGTAGTGCATGACAATTTAAGTAACACTTTTCTAACAATGATATATGGTTTAAGTTGCATTCCGTGAGGTTTAGTGAAATAACATGACATAATTACGAATAGTCTGGACGAATTTTATAAATTTCATAATTTAAACTTACCTTTAGCAGAGCCTCAATACAATTAATTACATTGGTAATTAATGTTTGCACTTGCCAATGCCACTAAATTCAATATAAAATATATTCAAATATAAAAATGTGTGAGCATGCATGATTTACTAGTTTAACTCATTCGTTTGGCTAATAACATGTCTTGGGTTAGGTGTAAACCACGAAAATGGCCACATATTCACAATTTGCTATTACAAAAAGATGTTGATAAATTGAATAAACACATTATTTGGCAAAATATAAACATCATTTATGATGTTTTGCAACGCAATACTTAACAAAAAATGAATTACATTTCAGGTGTTTTGCGTTACAATAGATTGAACATTATAAATTATATGTGTTTAAACCCTACTATACCCCTATGGGGCAGGGCCTCAAGTAATTAATTTAATATTAAGCTATGTTTATACTTACCAATGTCACTGAATTCATTTAAAATGATATATATAATGAAACATTTGTTTAACATGCATCATTTACTAATTAAAACCATTTGTTTGTCTAATTACGGACCTCGTTTTATTTGTAAACCACGAGTGGGGCATCATTTTCACAATTTACTATTGCAAATGTTCATAAACTGAATACACACATTATTTTGCATACTATAAACAACATTTAGTGTGATCTTCTGTACATTTGGTAAAATAATAATGTATGTATACTGATTAATTCATGCACATTCATATACCCCCTTTGGGGCCTCATTCTGAGAATTGCTCAATGATGACAAGGTGGCATCACTCGGCTTTGGGGCCTCATTCTGAGAATTGCTCAATGATGACAAGGTGGCATCACTCGGATTCTGTTATGGTATGGTCCAGTGAACAAGAAAATGCAAAAACATTTTGTATAGAAGATATTGCACGGTACCTTGCAAGTTCTGCCGGACTAATCTGTTGACTCATTTTTCTGAGATACAATTATCACTGCGGTATAACGTACACCGGATATTGCTAGTAAAGTGAGTAATATTATTAATTTTGAGGAGACTAGGGTGTGTTTAAATACGATATTTTCCAAATTACTGACTACTTATGCGTATCTGAAGTGAGTTTTAACTTCTTCGGGCATTTTTGAAACTTTATAGCAACTATAGTATATCAGATATTCATAGTAAGGTTCAAATGATCCAGTATTATGCCGATACTCACTAGCAAATAATGACAGAAGTACTGTACACGCTTCTGGAATAACTTTATTACCAAAATGTTGATTTTTTGAACTGGCCATTTTGTTTATATTGAACCCAAAAGTGTTGTGACCAAATTTCATAAACATTGATCGAAAAACAACGAAGATACACATAAAAAAAGATTCACGTATGTGTACGGAGTATTGCTGTTTAGTGTACAGAGTATTGCTTATTAACATGAGCAAATAAAGAATGTAAATGGACAGTTTTATCGCATTATTACGTCTATTCGTCAATAAGGTCATGTCTTATTAACTGTATGATATAATAAGAATAGTGTTATATGATAATATTAACATATTTCAATCTGTCAGGCAGATGAATGCAATGAACAAAATAGAATGCTGATTTTCCTACATTAAGTGTTCTTATGACTAGAACAAAGAGATATTTATCTTGGATTTATGTAATTCGTTGAGAATCATGCTTACGATCAAATGGCAAATACGGACATCACTAATACTATTTAAGAAAATATTTTTCTACTATCTTTAAGGCTTTTTAATTTGATATAAAATGTTCAGTAAAACACAACATTCTAATCATTTGAAGCAAGTGCATGGACTTAACTTAAGCATAAAATGGTTCTATTATCATGGGCCAGATAATGACAATGCAATCTAGGTTTTGGATAGTTTAATGTGACAATGTGTTGTATCGGGTATATTTAATTACAAATGGAAAGTCTACCATTTCCTGAAGACAAGGGGTGCTCCTAAAACAATTCCAATAATACATCTACTTTAACGCGAGTTATTTTAATACATTAGTTAAAATCTAAACACTAACTTAACAAGTAAACAGAAAAGAACGTTAAAGGTTTGTGTGGTATTTGTGTTATGTTGTCACAAACGCAATAACAGAAAATATGGATATGTGGGTGACATAGCATTTCTATCAGACATGTTTGCCTGACTACAGAAATTTTCTCAAGGGGATCTTGGATTTCTTCCCAGCAGAGGTTAGACAACTTATTTTGATCAGTCGGTCAAAGAAGACATTGTTCTTATGAAAGTGTACAGACCACATTCTAAACCTTGTAGAATTGGTGTACATTTCTAATATCACAACATGTAAAATTCAGGGGGATAGGATTAGCTTGTTATATTAAAAGTTTCATGTATTACATACAATCCAAACTAAATAGGTACAGATCTATACAATAACAAGTTATTTTTACCAAACAAACACTGATTATACCTTGCATTTATTCAAGTTGTGTGACAAATAGTCACTGCTGTTAAAAGCAATACTCCGTACACAATACAACAATACTCCGTACACCAGTGAGCAATTATATAGCAATACTCTGTACACTAACACCTGTATTTATTCTCACAATAAACCGCTATTTGCGAATAGTTTCGAATACTACATTTACAATACAATCTTTGTAACAGGAATGACAATTCGCTCGATTCAAGTTGTGTATTTTAATGAAGAATATAAACAAAAACATCTGATTTCGACAGATCGAACTTACTTTTTGCGTGAGTAACGATACGAGTTTGGTTTTTTAATCACCCTTTTAAGAAATTCCTTGCAATTTACCGGTTACATGGACTAGGAAAATTTATGGAAGAGATACGTTTGTTTAAAATATATATGAAATACACTCAGAAAGACTAAAAATCGTCTCTGAACTTACCCTTGTCAACACTAGAATGTCGCGAAAATTGATAATTTTACTCATATTGCTAGCAATATCCGGTGTACGTTATACCGCAGTGATTATTCATAATTAAAATATTTCACAGCTGTTTGGTGAATGTCTTTCAGGTGCTTAGAGATAGCTTTAAACTGATGGCTAACGACTTTAATACACTCCTATGCCACAGGGTATGTGATAAATAAGAGTTCTATTCCTATAGAAGTGTTGCAAAACAATAAAATCTTTTTTGACTCAGGGTCTTCTCGCTAAATTTCTGTATGATATGTCTAGTATACCCAAGGCAGTACGATGTAAATTAAATTGTTAAATTTCTAATCATTTTTATTGCCGAAACGACTTTTCTTGACTGTAACATTTTTAATCAAGTATAACAGTATTATAACTTTATGGAAATGTTCTCTAGTAACTGTGCAATTACAATTGCTTCTTTATTCCGTTTAGCCGATCGCTTGTTAAACTGGTACATTGAACCAAGCATCTCTATGACTGTGTACCCTTAAAAAGTCCAGTCATTGAAGCTAAAAAATGGTCAACCTCAAACAAAACGGAGCTTCCTTGCATTTTCGTCATCTACAGACTATTGCCAACTATAGACAAAACGTCAAATATGCAAGTTCAGGGGGAAAATGCAAATAAAAACATGTTTAAGGTATGGGACTCATTATATCGAGAAATTTTCCTATAACAAGGTTTGTTCGAAAATTCATTTTTCAAGCAAAGTAACCTTATATACGTTGATTAAAGTAAAAAAAATGGGGGGTCTATGACTTAATTTTTTGGCAAATTGCACTTGAAGTGACACTGTGTAAAATACAGGGGAGTCGTTTTGTGTCATTTAAAAATGGGGTAGGGGTAGAATATTGATTAATGTTGCCTAAAATATGGCTATGTGTATAACGAAAAGTAATGTAACCTTTAGTCATATAAGTACCACACAGAAAAAAATCAATTTCTTGGAGTTTTTGTATTTTTTTGGAAAATTAGCACATTTTCAACATGTAATGAATAAAGTACCAAAAATCATGAAAATAAGACATTTTTCTGAAAACAAATACCTTGTAAAAATATCTTTAATATAACAAGGATTTTCCAAGTCTTTGCCATGATGTGCAAACATCTACGGTCATTTTAGAAATGCATTAAAAACAATATGTCCATGCGCTTAAAAAAAGTTATTTGAATTTGAAATTTTCTAAATAAGGCCGAAACACATAAAATATTCAATTAGTCAATTAATGAAAATAATTACCCAAGAAATTGATAAAAATCCATACAAAATGTAATTTATACAAAATAAAATAGACATACTGTATTTATCTTATTTCAAAAAGACTTAAACAATACAAAAAAGAAATAAACAATGTTAAAATCTTACCCCACCCATTTTTTTAACATTAAAAATCTTTAAAATTGAATACTTTGTTCATTTATTGTTTGATTATAAAATAACCTAGCACAAATGTAACTTACGATAAGAATTTAATATACCTAAATGTCAAGGTCACAAAGAAAGGTCAAAAGTCAGTTTTTTGTTGCAAAAATGACTGTTTTTTCCTATACACAGCCCTGATTTTGAGAAGTGTTGATACATAAATAATTAAATACACACCATCATAAAAACTCATGAGCAAGAGAGCAATATTCCATAAAGCCATGTGTAACTCGAACATCCAAGGTCAAATGCTAAGGTAAAACCAGCATTGGTAGAATCTATATGAATGAACAATTTTAAGAGGTTTGGTCATACATATATTTTTACTTGTAATAGATTGATACAAATATTAAATATGCTTGTTGAATAACTTATATGATGCATTTCAGTTATTAACTCACATAGAATAGTCATATATATTATAATGGGGAATCAAACAAGGTGAACACATTACCCCACCCACTTTTTATAACATAGAAAATCTTGAACTTTTCATCAGTTTGATCATTTATTGAAAAAGTATTAAATTGTTTTGTAAAATATAATTTATTAGAAGTATTTAATACAAAATCATAAATGGTGTCATATAGTTAAGTTCAAGGTCACATTGAAAGGCCAAGATCACAGTTTATAAAAAAAACACCTGTGGCTGGTTAGAAAAGTTCTGAGTCATCAAGCGGAAACCATTTGATCTACTGACCCACATGTGCAAAGCAATATACCTTATGGTCCTTACCCCATCATCAAAGATAGCGGGGCATTTTTTTTTGCCCCTTAAAAAAATAAAAATAATTATGAATTGATCAACATTTATTTTCAAACAAATGTAGGAATTTAAATTGATTTACAGTGCATGTTGAGGGTTAAAATAGCAATAGAATATAACAACAACAATCAAGCAGGTCGAGTATGTTCATTAATATTTGTGATGTAAAACAGTTTATATTGTTTCTATCAACACATAGTTTCTTGCGAATCCTTTATGATCACCAGCAGCATTTCTCCACTTCAACAGGCAGGTTCGCTTGACATCTCATCTGCAATTATATAATATGCAAACATAAGAAACATTATAAAAAAATAAAAAGTTTAACAAAAGCCATAATCACATGACCATCCCTGGGGTATATATTTATTTGCAAGTAACAGGACCAGGTGTTTGTTGTAAGATCCTAAGTGTTTTCTCAAAGCAGGACTTGTTATATTAAGTATTCATGCACTTCTCATAGATGTCATCTACATATTTTTGAAGTTCCAAATCAATCAACTGAATACCATTTAACTTATGCTCCAGACAAACAATACTTTAATTCAAATATCAAATCTAAAATCAAAACCTCAAATATTTTTAGAGTTATACTAAATATATTATAAAATTCAATAAGGGGAGATAATTTCAAACTGGACTACATAGTTATGGTTTTTGGTTACTGCCTTTGTCCTAGTTGCCATCATTGACATATTAAGTTTTTAGTCAATATCTTCAATATTTTTCAACAAAAATATGGGACTGATGGAAGGACACTGATTATTACCAGCTTTATCAGTATAGATGCCCATCTTGATCATTGTGAATAACTATGCTGGATTTCAAGTATCTTCCATAGTCTTTCAATCACAAATTGACATATTTTCAGAAAAGGGGAACAACTCTTAAAAAAGAAGTCAAGCTAATAAAATCTTTATAACCCTTTACAGAGCTATTACTATGTAAGCTGTTAGCAATTATGGGATGTTCAAGCGAGGAAACAAGATTTATTGGATACAACTTATGTGCAAGTTAAAATTTAAATAAAAAACATATCATAAATAAAACTGCAAATTACCAATTGTAGCTGTTCTTTGACTTTTTTCTGCAGCAGGATGTCTTGATCACACTTTTGTATCTTTTTTATTGACCTTTCACAGAGAAGAGAGAACATGCATATGTTGCCAGGTGTAAACAGCTCACCAATCATTTTATGATGACATTTCCAAGCCTCAGAACAACAAACTGCAATCAGAAAATGAAATAAATATTGAAAATGTATTATTATCAGTTTGATTTTAAATTAAAGACCCCCACCCTCCCCCGATAAGTTTGCACTTGAAATACCTAATTCTCCTATCAACATAATAGGCCAAACCAGATATTATTATCAAATTCATTGTGTGACAAAGGTGCTCTTGGTTTACCGGGAATAGACCTTATAGGGGTGGCTGCATATAACAAATTGAAAAGAAGTACAATATATTTGCTATTACTTTTGCTGCCCATAGTTCATGCACAAATCTCACCTAAATTCAAGGACTTATCAAGGTAAATTGTGAATTTTCACGGCCATTTCAAAACATTTACAAAGCAAAATTATAGAATAAAGATTCTTCGTGCAGAAAAATAAGAAATTTATGGTCATCACGACTACTGCTAACACTCGCAACAATGCAGTAACATCACTTTTTAATAGGTAAGACAAAGAGTGTTTCTTCATCATATTTTATGCAGATAATGTGTTATTTTCACAACATTCTTATTCATAAACAATAATGTATATCCAAGGCTGTGTGACTAAATTAAAAGACTTTCAGTTAAATTTAAATTTTCGCATTTTTTAAAGTTTTTGTTCAAAGTTGAACCTCAATTCAAGATTTGAATGGAATGGTAACAATGTGCAATTATATGTCTTTGATTGAGTATTCAAGAATCATGAACATGTACTGGATTGCTAGTCAAAACTTAGCGATAATCATTGCAATAGTATAACAATAGTAATTTGCAATAAAGCAATAGTATCGCAATAGCAAAAAGTATAGCAATAGTCAAAATTAACCCCAATAGTCAACACTTCTGATATCTGGCTCTGAAGTATGCCATAAAAGAACACAGCATAATTATAGCAATAGTCATGCAGTACAGTGTCTGAAGTCAGCACCATCCTGTATATACTGAGCCACAAGTTTGCATCAGTTAATCAACATTTTCAACATATCTTACCTTTATCTTTCTCTTAGTTTATGAATGTTCCTCTGAATGATTAGTTGGAGGATATCACTTCATTACAAATCTAGGGAGCAGCCAAGTGGTGTTGCCAAGTGATCTTGTCTGTTGACATACAGTCTATAAGTTAAACCATGACCCATGACTCCTCACACCTGTAAACATTATAAACATGTTTAAGTATTACAAACAACAGAACTCATTCAACATTAACAAATGCTTTATTTTGAAGTTTCATGTCAATTCCACGACCAAGAGCTGTATACATAGTTGGCCTGTATTCTTATTGTATTGTATTTGCAGTGTAATTCCAGTTGTAAGTTTGGGAAAATATCGGTGGTCACTGGTGTTACCTTAACATTGTCCCGGCAAAGTGAGTTTGTTCCCAAACAAATCATTGTCCCTCAGCGGCTTTCCACCGCCATGCGCCCTAGCTCTAGGGACAGGGTAGTCGAACCTCGACTCGATATCATAGACTGTGAAACTTTAAATTTAAAAGGAGCTCCTAGAAGACAGCACACTAGGGCCAGGCGGCATTGGTTACGATTGACTAACTTCACTAAGTGTATAATCATAATGGACAATAAATTGAATAATCATAAATGATATGAATTAACGCTCATCTTTTGGATTAAATATGCAACATATTTTGTGCGTAAAATTATCATGATTAATATTATAATAATAATGCACCAGTCGGTTGTATTCACGGCGCTCCACCGCCAGGGATCGTCCAGGATTTTGACTTTTGGATTGTCAAAACACTGGCCCTTCAACCGCCTTGCGGGGGACAGCTGATGGTCAAATCTCTGGTATTTCGCCAGCCCCTGACAACTAAATAATATGCCCGGGGTACTTGTTTGAATAAAAAACATCAAAACATTTCCCCGGCTGTGCGGTGAAAGCTGGAAGGTAAAAACATGGCTGATTGCCTGCCTATCCACCGCCTATCCCCGGGGGTTGGGTGCCGTGGGAGACACTGACTAGTGCATAAATTCTTCAATTTCTTGCAATAATATTGCCAAAATTTTGGGAGAAAAACAATAGAAATTACAATATTTACTTGTTTGTGGTCGTCTTACGCATACCACCGCTGGAATCGACCCTGTCTAATTTTGTTCCGCTTTCGAGACATCTGAATTCTTTCGAATAACATTCTTACAGCACCAGATTGTAACAAATTGTCATAAATTCGCGCAAAAAAGGTTGAAATTTGTCGTGTGTTTGTTGTATAACGCAAACCGGCAATGTGCTAAGGGAGGTAACTCTGTGTATGTCGTAAACTTTAAATCACGAAAAGTCGAATAAAAGGCGAAAAGAATACAGTCATATTCGACGAATGCATTGTTTGAAATTAGTTTTAACTTCGTCGAGTGTGAAAGATGCGTTCTTTGAATGTGCGTATTATATGCAAAATCTGAACGATTTCCGGCGAAATTGGCCAGGAGTCCCGTGCCTTAAGGTCACTTTAATAGCAATTTTAGCATTTTCCTTATTTCATACTACATGGGGAGTTTTAAGTTCTAATAATTCCTCTGCAAGTTGTTAAATATTCGCTATTTGTGCATAAAAGGTGTAGTTTTTCTGGCAGATACAACCTTCCTCTATCGAATACAAATAATAATGATAATATCATCGGACAATTTATGTTTCATATATATGCCATTCTACGTGTAGGTATACTACCTTCTATTCAAATGTCGATAAAATGGCTCAAAATAGTATTTGAAAGGGAAACATGCGTTTTATTCATTTCTTTAAAATTAATCCAATTTGTTCAGAATTTACACAAGGCATATCATGTGTTATATACATATGTGGCTAATGGAAAATGATATTAGTGTTTGTATAGTATACATTACTAGTAATTATAATATGCATGAATCTATTGTGGTGCGGGGAAAAAGTGATTGTTTTCTCTGTCTATCTTTTTTTGTCTGTCTATCCGTCAACAATGGCATCTGTATTCACAATTTTTACTTTATGATTATGAAACTTGGTCACAGTGATCATTTGAACAAAATGTAGGCCAAGGTTGTGCATGGATGATCAAGGGTAAAAAACAAGGTCACTAGGTCGAATTATCGCACAACCTTGCGTAGTCACTGGAGGTCATAATGTTGGGACTAATATATGAAATATGAAACTTGGTCACACTAGTAATCTCCATAAAAGGTAGCTCAAAGTAACAAATTGAGTCATCCGGGGTTAAAAATTGGATCACTTGTTCAAATCTAAGGAAAACTTTGTGTGGGGCCAAAAGTTATCCTGAAAATAACGACGCTAAAAACAAGTCATACCGACTTCTATCATCAGCGTTGGAGCCTTGGTTGGCCATATTAGACAATCCGTTTTACCCAGAATGCCAGATTTTGACGACAGAGAGCGAGCTGAAGTTCGATGGCAGGCGAATACCGGCATGCTGCATAGACGAGAGCTTCAAGACGAATACAAGACCCGTACACGGAAAACCCCGACCCCAGTGGATATAATCCTCATATATTGTGCTTAAAATTACCACCGGCGGAACACGAAAATGTATCAGGTCCAGTGTCTAGCGATGCTGACCGACGAAACATCATCAGCGCACCAGTTTGGAAGTAAGACCACGGAAATCATCAGTTCACTTTACTGGCATGCAAGAACATGATATTCCCAATGGGGATTTTCTATCAAATGGCTATTCAGTGCGCGTTAGGTGTAAACTACTTTTACAATATAACATTGACAGAATTATGTCACGATTACTGGAGGACTCACCTATAACTTTAGGACAGTACGTAAAGATTGAGCAGAAACTAATCAGAAAGTGTGCCAGGAAACTGTTGCGAGACTGGATCACGATTGTAAAAAGTCACCCACTGTACAAGATGAAACACCCGTTGTGCAAGAGGACGGACCCTTCGTACAAGATGACGCATCGGACTTGCAAGTCAAAAGTGGAACATTCCCATAGAACCCGCTCTAAGAAGCCTTCAGAAATGGTTACTCGTATCAGCAAGTCAAAAGTGGAACATTCCCATAGAACCCGCTCTAAGAAGCCTTCAGAAATGGTTACTCGTATCAGACCAAAAAGCGAACAAAAATGAAGGTTTTCCCGGTTTGATAAACTACAACCTCCCCCCCTCCCCGTCTAGAAATGTAAACAACTGCAGCCTCGTCTGCGCATTAGTTCCAAAACAGGGGCTCCAAAAGGGTCACTAATTTGCGCTAATTGGTAACCTTCCGGTCCAGTACCCGAACAGATGGCTTCATCGGCCGAATGAATGGCATTAATAGGTAAATATTTAATATTTCAACAAATGAAATCAACCTTCACGAGATCCCTCGTCAACTTGCATTTGGGTGTTACTATCTGCCGGTTTGTACCGTACTAATTCCGTACATCACATCGCGTGCTCAATTATCTCTTAGTGCACATCTTCATAGGAAGCACTTTGGCACAGTTTATAACCATAATAAATTTTCATAATCATGAAATGAGATTCAAATCAGCTACATTGGTCAGTCTAAACAGCGTAAATACTACATTTTATAAGCAAGGGAAGTAATCAGACTAAAACAACTTCCAAATTAGACTGGATTACTTCCCTTGGTTGATCTTTTTTTGGCGCGAATCTAATTCACGATACAAATGGTAAAATTTCATGTTTGTATTCTTATTTTTTTAACTTTTTAATTAGTTTTATTAATGCATGATTAACGTTTAAACACATTTTTAGAGGTGTTCTGGTTAAAAGACTCACATGGGGAAAGTCTTGCACCGGTGGGTGAAGGTCGTTCGGAATCCCCCAATGTAAACAAAACAGAAAGTGGGAGGGGTAATAATGAAAGAAGAATTTTTGCGTAAATACTATTCTTAGACTAAAGAAATTTTACACGAACCTTCCTTATGTTAAAGAGCTCAAGAACACACAATAACCTCCTTCTTAAGAGATAACGATCGTTCGTCTTTTGGTTCTGTTCGCTTTTTGGTCTGATATGCGGACCAGCAAGAAAAATACCGGAGCGCTTCTCGAAACCCTCTTGCCAGAGAGACAGCCGGTATATGAAAGTATGACCTGCATAAAGTTTTAATGGGACGGAAGAAGGCACTGAAGCAAGCCGCCAGGCAAGGTACTGTATTGAAATGTACCAAGCCCCGGATGACCTTTTGTCGGCTATCCGGGATGACGCTTGTCCAGAAGTCTTCTTCGACTCCCATTTTCATCTAGACAGGACTCTAAGGAAAGACGGCCTTCCTTCCACAGCTACCCTGTACGATCTTATAATCTAGGTCATCAGTTCCGGTAAAGGAGGGTTAGGCTTGTTAGGACAGTAGCAGTTTTCGGTGAGGTGACCCCCACTCTTACCCTACTCAACAGCGACTGGCTTCGTTTCCGAACGACATGTGTGTGGTAATCGGCATCCATGCGAAACGAGGTCAGTCAAAGTTCGAGTCCTTCCTGAAGAATCTCCATGGAAAGATAAGCCATCCCAAAGTCAGAGCTATGGGGGAGATTGGGTTGGATCACTCTGTACCCATGAATACCAAGGTGAAGTGGGTGGAGGAGTTTATGCCACTTGTGGAAGCCAGCATGTAGTTGTCCTGCACTGCCGGGGAATTGGATGGTGATTGTGGTACCGAAGCCTACCTTTTGGTTCTCAACACACTGAAGAGGACTGCATTCGAACCAGTGCATTCATCTTCACTGATTCAATGGGGACAGCTATGTAGTGAACAAGCGGCTGGAAGCTTTTCCGCACACCTACTTGGGTTTCACAAATAGTTTCACCAACATGGTGAAGCGGTTCAACAACGATCAGATTGAGGCCCTTTGAAATAAATGAACATCATATCATCCTGGAGACGGACGCTCCGTATTTTTATAACCCGAATAATCAGTGGTCCTCCGCAAGTGAAGTCTATGAACTACAGAAGTCGTATACTTCACTGTTCCCCGATTTCACAAATAATACTTCACCGTACTCAGATATACTTAACCGTACCCGGGTTTACCCACAGGTAACAGTATCGTTGAAAGAAATTAAAAAAGAAAAAATGAAAAAAAAAAATTTTCTCGAAATTTAGGTATTATATACAAGGTATATTTGCAAGGAAATTGAGAGCAAAATCGAAAGGGTGCAATTTGTTTTCATAGACTACGGCATTTACGTGAGTTGATCATGTACAAAAAGGCTGTGTGGTGGACAAATACAGCATAATGCCTTGCCATGCTTTACATTTACCTCAAAACGATCAAATGCATCGTTTAAACTTTTATTTTAACTCTCGATGGCGTTATTCGAATTACGCTGCAAGGACGGCCGGTGTGGTTTTTAGAGTGTCCGACGACTAGAGATATTCCGAATGTATTTTTATAACCAATGAAAGTCGTTGTCACAAAATGGAAATCATCCGCAACTTTCGGACAAACATGGTGAAAATAAAAACATTTTGACTAAATAAAATGTGCAGATGATTCGTTTAGCGGCTAATACGGAAGCTCGCATATTTCACCACGGTAAATTTGTTCAAACTGTTGCGTCCTTCAATTCTACCGCATTATTATGCTTATATATTACGATAAATACAAAATATGAAGGGTTTTATCCTCGAAATTTGTATTTTTGGTTTTATTGGAATGCACCTTTCGAACCGGCTGGACACAGGGATCTAAACTTTATGGCATAACTTTTTAATAAGTTGATCAATTTCGATGGAATTTTGTATGCGAGTAGTTTTAACAATGTTGCGTAAGAATATAATTAGTTATTGAATATATCGAAAGCTAATTTTTGTTTTTTGATACTTTGAAAATCTGTGTTTTTAGGGCAAATATACCTTGTATATAATACCTAAATTTCGAGAATTTTTTTTTTTTCAATTTTTTTTTTTTTAATTTCTTTTTCAACGATACTGTTACCTGTGGGTTTACCGGCGCCAAAAATCGATGTCATAAAATAACAAAATAATGGAATAACGTAAACCGGCGGCCATCCCGGCATTGAAAAAAAAATTGTTTATAAAACTCATAGAAGTCCAAAAAAAAAGAATTTTATTCAAGCGTACGTATCCAGCGGAGAAGAGCACGAAGAAGAAATGAATATTCAGGCTGGTGGAAACGTATTAGAACACTTGTTGCATACGGTACATAATCAGTTGAAAGATATAGAGTGCGCCAAAAAGTCAGTGTTTGATTACGGATTTTGTTCCAAGCGTAGTCAAATGACCGAATTTTGCGACAATGAAATCTTTTATAAAAGATTCGACGGTAAAACAAAATAAATATTACTGTATGGGTCGACGTCGCATAACGTTAGGTCACTTTGTTTTAAACTAGATCACGCCCTTGGGTTTTTATGCCTCAGTTGTTCGCCGTTTTGGCATGGGTTTCTGTGGGCATTTCTCAGGGTAGTTGTGTCGTGGTGTTTCTGATTTCTGTGCTCGGCTGGTTGGGTTGAGTGCTGTCTTCCCTGTCGGTGGGTAGGAAGAGGGCCCTTAAGCAGCGAGATTTAACTGGCTTTTGGGTGGTCAATCGACACTGGAAGATCTTTGTCAGTTCACAGGAATGCAGAAGTCTCTGGGTCCAGCTTCTCGCGAAAATATAACCCCAAGTCAGCAAAATGTGATGGTCGCATTTGGAGAATATGTTGGGATTCCAGTCTGGATCCGATGAACTCACTGGCAGCTTTGATACATACAGAGTTCTATATCTGTTTTCGGAGTGTCTGGAGGAGGACGAGGCCAAGTATTGGATATAGCGGCACCAGGCTCCGGAAGATTTGTAAAAAGTAAGAAGGCCCAAGAGGATAAATTTATAGTGAATATCAGTGAATTTTGTATGTTTTGTTTAAGAGCTTAGTGCGTTTGTACAGACGTTCAATCTAAACAAAATTGTTCCGTAATGGGTCCATTGAACTTTAAGAGTAAAAGTGAAATTGAATTTGATGTGTCTGGAGGCAATTTCATTAGTCATGACCTCCGGGCCTGTTCTAAAGATTAAGCACTGGTTTTCTGTTATATTTTAATTGTTTTGTACTAAGTAAGCAAATGAATAAAATTACTACATTATTATTATACGAATGTACTATTCATGTGTTTACAGACATTGAAGATGATGGTGATGTGCTAGGGAAGATGGTGGAGGCATAATGGGTATATATTGTAGAAGTCCAAAACACGCAGACTTAAATGGGAATTTATTGTAGGAGTCAAATACACGTAGTTTACAATGGGAATATATTGTAGGAGTAAATACACACAGACTACAATGTGAATTTGTTGAAGGCGTCAAACACACGCAGATTACGATGGGGATTTATTGAAGAAGTCAAATACACACGGACTACAATGGGAATTTATTGTAGGAGTCATATACACGCAGATTACAATGGGAATTTTTACAATGAGGCATATACACGCAGATTACAATGGGAATTTATTCAAGGAGCCTTATACACGCAGATTGCAATGGAATTCAAGGAGCCATATACACGCATATTACAATAGGAATTTATTAAGGAGTCAAATACACGCACACTATAGTGGTTTGTTCTCTTTTAATATTAATTTTGGCAACAAGTGCATCGCCCATTCTGATAAAAAGAGAGGATAAGCATTTATCGAATATAATCTTATTTCTGCCTAAAATGTCTCTAATTAATTATGTTTTCAACTATTTATACGCATTTGTCTGGGTTGAATAAGGGCAGTGCTAAGTGCTAAACATTCTCAAGAAAATGTTGCGCGTTTTATCAAATGAAGTATTGATTTCCAACATATCATGAAAAATGATTTTTCCTTTCAGATTAAAAGAAGATACCAGACCTCTCTGACCTAAAAATACGCGGACTAAAAGAAAGAGTAAACCAAAAACGAAGAAACATCCACCAATGACGATCAGCTGTTTAAACTAATGGAACACCTCAAATACCCCCAGCTTGATGTAATAACACTAGTAAAAGCCTAAGGCCCTAGACCGACAATTGACCAGAAAATAATACAGTTGGAGAGATAAGTCATAATAAAAACTCGCATGACCTTTAAAAAATGAAAATTTGCTGAAAACTTTAACAGAAAAAAATAAGACAAATTATGGCTTCATTTGTCAAAAATGTAAAAACAAACTACATTTCTCTAAAATAATTAGTTAGATTTAAACCTGTTTTAATCATATCAATAATGCAATAATCATTCATGAAGACCCAATCAAGTAAAGATGTGTCATTAAAATTTAGAGCAGAATACCTCATGTATATTTTTCATGCGTGGTAATGCATCATTTTTGCCTGACGCATTGATGCATTTTATATGAAGTTTTATTTTAAGAATATTTTATGTGTTAGTCTCATATTCACTTCACTGTGACTTCATGAAGTATTTATGAAACCAAGACATTCATTTTTCACGAAGTCTGAAAATGACCACTACAGTGGAATTGTTGTTGTTGCCAACAGGAATAATGTCAAAACAACCGAATATCATAACACATAAAAAATGAATGAAACAAAGTGTCATCAAAATTCCTTAAGAAATGTAGAAGCAGTTGCACACAGCAGTTCGGACGGACAGACTGACGGACTGAATGATGCCTCCCATTACCATATCCCCTTCGCCGGGGGATAATTATCCTTCACAGGTATTTTAAAATGTAATTATGTTATGCAAAATATCCAAAAAAGTGTTGTTCTTGATATATTGTAACCCTTGCCTCAAAACTTTTATTGAATAATAAAACCATGATTAATGTATATATGATTGTCCAAACTTTCAAACATGATTTTAACGTACGTTTGAAATGGTTGATTGGTACCCAGACGCGAGAATGTTAGGTTTGGATGTCAAAAACAAACATTACAGAATAATGCCCACACCCAATTTCACAAGGAAAAAGCGGTGGTCCCACGTGACCGAATTAAACGTATCTAAGATGCGACCTAGTTTCCGAAGTCTCGTAGTAGGACCAAGCGAGGCATCACTGCGACTTGACCTAGTTTACAAACACCATGCACAGTGACCTAACCCCCCAGTACACTGGGAAACCCACAACGGTAAAAGGGGAGTTGGTTATTTTGGGAACAGGAAGAGACATACATAGCTTTTTAGGGCGACATTAGCCTGTATATCGACGAGCAAACAGGAGAGGAGCACATTATGTTGTACATTGTGAGACAGACTAATACAAGAATTGAAGCCAATCCATAAGATACCAGGCATGTAGAGTACAAGGTGTCCCAACAGGGACTATTACTCATTCATATTTTGATGAATATAATTATAGACTACTGATTTTTGTGAATGTATGGAAGTGATCCCCGAATCTAAAATGTGTACTTTATAAAGGTAACGCTTCAACACTGACAAGGATGCCCAAATTTCACAAAGAAATTAGAGAATAGCAGTTATTTCTCATAAATAGGCACAGCTACGACTTGACCTAGTTTAAATTAATGGGCAAGGTAGGGATGGGGCGCGAAATAACATTACATATTTGTAGCAACTACACTGAGCAATGCCCACACATAAAAAAGGTTTGAGAAAATCCAACAGGGAGCACTCAACCCAACCAGCCGAGCACAGAAATCGGAACGACACAACTACCCTGAGCAGTGCCCACAGAAACCCATGCCAAAACGGCGACCAACTGAGGCACAACAACCCCGGGGCGTGACCTAGGTTTAAACACTAAGGACAGTAACATAATGGTATGCAACTTAAAGCGGCACAACTACGGCTTGACCTAGTTAAAATATGGGCAAGGTAGGAACGGGGCGGGAAATAATATTACATATTCCTAGCAACTACAATGAACAATGCCCACACATAAGCCGAAGAAACCACCAAAGATCCATGTCCCCGCCGATAAAATACAGGATGACCCACATTTACAAGGAAATTATATAATAGCGGTCATTACCGAATGAAACGAAGCCAGCACTCGACCAAGCCCCCAAAGCACGGCGAACGAACCACACAAACCCATGCCAAAACTGCGACCCTGACCTAGTTAAAAACACCAAGGACAACTTGACAGAACGTTAATACATGTTAAAGAGGCATTTTCGGACTTGACCTAGTTTACAATAATGGGCAAAACGAGAGCGAAAATATGTACATGTATACATGAATATATAGTGACCAAACAGCACAGTGACCTAATGAACAAGTATTTCATCCAGCATCTCCGCAAGACACAAATGATGAAAGGAGGGGATGTAGTGGGCGAAGGACTTAAAAACAAATGAAAAATTAATTCATCCAGCATCTCCACAAGATACAAATGAAAGGAGCGGGGTGTAGTCGGCGAAGGACTTAAAAACAAATGGCAGAGGAAATTAACTTCCAGTGACAAGTGGAAACCAATATACGTACGTTATCTAATGAATACGTATCTCATCCAGCATCTCCGCAAGATACAAATTATGAAAAGAGGGGGTGTTGTGGACGGTTGACTTAAAACAAATAGCAGAGGAAATTAACTTCTCAAGGACAAGTGGAAACAAAAATAATAAACAGACACTGCACAGTACTGTATAAAGGAGTCTCAGTCTTTGAAAGTAGCACCCCTGAAACATTCCCACGGATATTGTAATGTCGTTTAACTGTTGGATTGAGAGTTATTCCCCTTCACCACAGCACAGGTCAATTAAAGATGGTTTTCGAGGCAAAGTATAATAGAGAAATTCGTTGATATTTTATTCTTAATATTTAAAAATAAAATATCAACGAATTTCTCTATTATACTTGGTCAGTTGGAGTATTATTCCAATTTTGTAAGGTAAGTATATAACTTGTTCACTGTCATTGCTTCAATGCTGTAAATGCCGCGATTTGAATTGTTGTTGTCTTGTCGAAAAATATTTGACCCAGAATTAGACGAACCTGTGCTGTGAATAAGTGAAATATCGTCTGTAATATTATTTGCGAGTCTTTTAACTTGATATATGGTCTCAGGAAAGTGCTGCTAGCACTATCTATACCTTATGAGTTTTCACAACACGATGAGGAATTTGAAGATGAGCTCAGAAGTGTTCACAGCCTTATATTCAATACCAACAAGCATAACGAAGATTTCTCTGTGCCCTATGAGACCGGTTCAGATGATTTTGATAAAAATAATGAAATATCTGACCATAATGAGTCAGACTTAGACTCTGATGATGATAATTTTGTAGACACCTCAACAATTGATACTAATAATTATTCTGATCTGCCTGCAATAGATGAAAATAAGTTCGCCACGGAAACTTGCGGCTGTAAAGAGTTTTACTCTGGCAAACCATGTAGTAAGGTTTTGGATCACCAGTCCATTATAGGTTTTAGAGGGTTTTGTCTCGAGCTTTCGACATTGCTGTAAAATCTACAGTACTTGGGCATAGAAACCCTAGCCTTAAAACTGCACCGAAATCCCATAAGCCTTTTGATCGATGTCTCCCAACGCAACAATATTTCTACATGGGAAATCGCATTTGCCGAACAATGTTTTGCTTATTGTATGGAATAGACCGACAAAAGTTATAGATTCTGGGAGAATCTCTAGATGCTTATGGTTTGAAGCCTTGCACACATGACCTGTCCAACAAACACCCACCGAATTGCCTAACTTTCACAGATAGAAAGAATATTCTTACATTTTTGCAGAAGTATGCTAGCGTTAATGCAGTACCTTTGCCTGGGCGCTTGCCCAACCAAAGGGATAGTCAGGTTTTATTACTACCATCTGATAAATCTGACATACATTTGTTGTATGAACATACTGCTTCTGAAATGGGTATTAGAAGCGTCAGTCTTAAAACATTTCAAAGGTTGTCGAAAGAGTTATGTCCCACCATTGTATAATCAAAACCACATACAGATTTATGTCATAAGTGCCAGACCTTTTCAAACAAAATTGCCAATAGTGGTGCACTGGATGAGGAAGATAAGGCGTTGCTTCTCAAATCCTATGAGAGTCACATTAATTTAGTGAAAACGAAAGAGACTCTTATAGAGAGCAATGTGCTAGAAGTAAAGCTTCCTACGTGCTAGAAGTACAGCTTCCTACACGATTACACCAAGTGCAGAAGGTGCATATTCTTTTGATTTTTATCAACTTATTGTGTAACATTGTCTTGTATGTCATGTTCATGCTATCTATATCAGTAGACACTAGACAGTGAGTGATTTTCCCACCTCCAGATAACGAAACCAACTCATGTCATGTGATTATTAGTTCGGTCAAGTATCTCCAGCTGTAATTATGTACATTATTCAGAAAACTATGCACTTCGGGCAAGTTATATAAAAAGTCTTATTTCTCAGACTTTGATGATACCCATTATAAGACATACACACCCAATCTGAAAAATGATCAATTTCAACAGGAACAAAAACACAATCCAGGTTGAATTGTTAATGTTAAAAGGTTAATGTTTACTGCAGTACAAGTGTATTTTTTAGAAAAACAAGACTGCGTTCAATAAACGCTTATGTCCCGTGAAAGCCATGTCCATAAAAAGCTAAGTCAATCTGGGGCCATGATTTATTAAAATGTTTGATAGTGTTACATGGATTTGACACTATACGGGGCGTATTATGGTTAACGAATATGCCAACTTTGATGGACTTCATGTGTGATCAAGTGATACAGGAGTTACGGTTCTTTGTCACTGCACTTCTCCAAGTTGCCACCTATGTATATGCCAAGTTTCAAGTCAATATCATAAATAGTTTTGAAGCTCCGGACAAACAATTATAATAAAAATACTAAAGGGGAGATAATTCAAACTGTAAGACAAGAGTTATGGTTCTTGGTCCATGCACTTCTACAAGCTGCCATGTATTTATATGTCAAGTTTTAAGGCAATATGTTAAATCGTTCCTGCAAATGTCACTGCCTCTCTACAAATTGCCATTAAGTTATATTGCGAATTTCAAGGCAATATGTTTATTATATTGCGAATTTCAAGGCAATATGTTTAAACAGTTTTGAGGATACATTCCGGACAAATATCAGAAGTTATTTCAAGCAAATGTTTTTAACAATATTATTAACTACTACTGTATGCCACTGTTGTTTCTCACTTATATTACTGTAAGTCACTGCTGGTTCTCACTTATACTACTGTATGTCACCTATATTACTGTATGTCACTTATATAACTGTATGTCACTTGTATAACTGTATGTCACTTATATAACTGTATGTCACTTTTGCTTCTCACTGTCTTGTGCCTAAAATTGTATTTAAACAATTATACATACAAAAACATAATACTGAAGATGAAGCACACATTTTATAATATACAATATATACAAAAAGGGGGTGTAAAAACACACTTTTAGCTCGCTTTTAACCAACTTCTTCTAAAAGCACTATAAACTAAAAAAACGCACTTATTATATAATAAGTTGGTTAAAAGCGTGTTAAAAGTGCGTTTCACTCAGAAAAACCCACTTAAGTTGGTTAAAAGCGAGTTAAATGTGTGTTTAACGCAGTTAAAAACCGTGTTTTGCGCAGAAAAAAACCAAGTCGGTAAGCTAAAAGACGCGCTTATAGTCAACATAGGCATTGAAAGCTGCCATTACTGTAATTTGTATCTTCGTACTGGTTACCACTTGGTAAAAATGTGTACATCCTCAGGAGCGAGAACACGACTTGGTTTTGCACATTATGGGAACCCGGAGTCGTCCGCATTGAAAACCCGGCGTGGATTTTTCAATAGTTGATCATAATCAGGTACTTCTTTCTGCAAACACAATATTACTCCATCAAACCATCCGTTTATCATGTTTAAATTCACCCGAGCACGCTCTTAGCCTTGCCCCATAGCATTCCTCTTACAAAAGAGCTCAAACCAATGATGACCTGGAAGGTTCTCTTTAAATGGTGTTTGTCTTCCGTCTATGTCTAAGACAAACCTAACCACGCGGAGGAATTCACGCCTTGTGACCACAGGTGGCAGTATCAGCGTTTTATCCGCAAACGATAAAAAAATAATAAAAAAATATTTAAAAAAAATCCGTACTGAGCTAATAAACTATCAAGGTATAAAGCGTACTATATTTCTATATGCCAAAGATTGTGGAACATTGCATCTCGTTGTTTCAACATGAAATACGGGCGCTGAAGAAAAATCGCTATACAAGTCATTCAAATAAACTATAAGATATTCATTCTTACCGAAAATCTCGTTCAATTGTATCTTATAACTGCGAAACAGCAAAACAGTGTTACTTTCGTTATTTAACTTCGCTCAAGGTCATTTTATTTATGCACTGGTTACCCGCTGCGCTCACAGTATCGTAATTATTGTTGGGAACCAAGGCTATGCGGTGTTCCACAATCTTTGGACATAGACATATACTACGCTTTATACCTTGATAATGTACATGCACATGTAGTTAGATAGACAATCGATATATATACGGTCCATGTAGTGAATTAGCTCAGTGACGGATTTTTTCTTTTCCAAACACTGATACTGCCACCTATGCTTGTGACAGGTAACAAATTTGATTCATAAGGTTAGTATATTCTACCAAGGAATCTGCCTCATCACGAAACAAACCAGGCTTCCTATCGTTAGAGACCGATACATCCGCACCCTTCCTGCTAACTTATCTAATAACGTTGTTCTTGGGACACAATAGGTTTTTGTTGCAACTTTCTTACTCAACGAAGCAGAACGCACAGCCTCTATAGCGCGTGACATTTGCTCCGGTGCATATTTAGCTCCCTTTTTTGCATTCAGTTGTGAGTCACCGCAGAAAATATGCAGCCGAAGAAACACTCAAAAATCCAAGTCCCAGCCGAAAAAATGCATGATGACCCAAATTCACAAAGAAATTATAGAATAGCGGTTATTGCATGAGACTGAATGAAACAAGTTTCCCAAGGCCCCGCTGCACGGCGATCCAACCGCACAAACTCATGCCAAAACGTCGAACAAATGAGACACAATCCCCATGACCTGGTTTAAAACACTGGACAGTGACCTAACGTTAATGCGACCTAACTACGACTTGACCAAGTTTAAAGTAATATGGCAAGGTAGAAATGGGGTAAAAAAATCGATCAACCCAGTTCCCCAAGGCTGGAAATATATTACGTATTTCTAGCAACTACACAGAGTTCGGTTTTGGCATAATATTGATGAATTTCTCCTAGTTTGGTTGCTACATGTTTAGGTCAGCATTTGTTGTCCCAACATATATGATTAAATTGCACAGTCCCAACATATATGATTAAATTGCACAGACGTGTGTGGTCACTACAGGTTACCATTTTGTATTGAACTTGATGGTCTTCTGAAGTATAGAATAGTTTATTAAACCAATCATGGGTCATACAATATGACATACATAATCATCAATATAAAACAAAATGCATGAATATAACATAAGAATATTCACCATCTATACAGCATGGAAGAAGGAAATAAGGACATGAACTAACTAAAGCTTAATTCTTATTAGTTAAAACACAAATTACATTGAGTATCAATGTAAAGGTGAGAAGTAAATTAAGGAAAAAATCTTATCAATTAACAAAATGAGAATTGTGCCATCATATAGCCAAGAGTCCCCATTCTTACAGTATATGCAAAATTGTACGCGAGTATAACTAGGTCGAACTTTTGGAAGAAATGTTTTTGGGTCACCCAAGGTGGCAGTATGCCACATGTTTGTGATCATGTCGATTTGAATATTGTCATTGTGGCTGGATTTCGCGGTTTTGGGCATGGTGATGATTCTACTAGGTCAAGTCGCAGTAACGCACCATTCTGTCGCTTTGGGCGACTGCTTTTGCATGTATTTGCAGAGTTGCAGATAAGCTGCGTATCTGTGTTTTACGCTTGAAAATATCTGGATACGCAGAAAGTTTACTTTTCGAGCGTACATTAGACGTGAACATTTTAGGACTTGCCCAAAACTTTGACTGTGTACTTTCTACACAATCTAACTCAAACAAAAATATGGTTCAGGAAGTATAAGATGACGTGCTCGAAATTGTGTATAAAACTAAAAAAGCCCAATGGCATGTTAAAACGCGAATAAGTCAACACTCGAAAGCTGGAAAAAAGTTTTCCCTGGTTGAGTATGATAGAAACAAGTAGCATTTAAGTTCGTCTGAAATGTTATTTGTGCGAAAGTTCAAGTTTGATAATATATGGGCAGCACAAGGAACATCAAATATTCAAAGATCTGCCATCGCGAGTAAATGATACACACTCAAACTGTTTGGACCACAGGTGTTTTAACAGTGTAACTCAAATGTTTATGTGCTTCTCATTTAAGCTATGATAATTGATGTGTAATTTTATAGAAAAAAATATTAAGCAAGTAGGTATGCATTTTTAACTTGTCCTTTTTTGAAGGTAAAAACAAGCTAATAACTACCCCATTGTGATCACTGCACCATGCAAAAACTTTAATCCTGCCAATATGTTAAAAAACCTATTAAATATTATAATGCCATACTTGGATAACTTGCTTATCATGACATGGCGAACTTGTCAGACAAGGGTCATTACTCTGAATAATTTATTCTGTAACTTTTGTTATTGACCTTTGCAGACCAGCATTTTCTCCGATTGTGCAGCTGTCATTTCCAACAACTAACTTTAATGGCTATGTACAGGATGTATTTAATAAAGTTTAGATGTTTTAACAGGGACTTAGTCAGCAAAGATCAATTAGAGAGTCAGAAGAACTGAGGTTTCGGACTGTCAAAGAAATGGGACTTGAACGACATTGATAATCATGATTTAGCCCTTTTTCGTACAGTTAATTCTATGATGAAAAATGAAATACCTCTAAATAAATTAGATGCTGTCTTAGAATTACGTTATCAGAACTTAAGCAGAACCAGTTTCAGAAATTCAAGACAGTATTGCTTAACACTACAAAAAAGATCTTGTAACTGAAATAAATACATCTGACTACTATGCTATACTTCTTGATAAAAGCACCGATATAACTGTAAGCAAAAGGTTATCACTATACGTTCGCTATGTGAAGCATGGCAAAGCAATTACTTCTTTTCTAGCAAGTGCTGAAATCCCCGACGGTTGTGCATATACTATTGTTGAATCAGTTCACAAAATAATTACTACTCTAGGTATAGCTCTTATAACGTGTGTATCGCTGGCAACTGATGGAGCTAGTGTAATGATGGGAAAGAAAACAGTTTGTGTTTCACAAACCCACTGCATTGCACATAGGCTTAATCTCGCTATAACTGGTGCTCTCAAAAAATGACCCCATGAAAAAGTTTAAAGAAATGTTTCAAACTTCATGTAACTTTATGTTTGAATCAACTATGAGGATCAATAAACATAAGGTCATGCAAGATTTGTTGAATGAACCAGAAATAAGTATTAAGGAACCACATTCCATTCGCTGGCTTGGACTGAAACATCTGTTGAAATTGTATATGACTGCTTTTGACCTTTGCTTGCAACTCTCCCCAATTTGGCAACAGCAATTCCTATTGCTTAGGTCTGTTCAAGTACTTTTCCGTATACAAAACTGCTCTGCTTATTGGTTTTGACATACATACAGCATTAGGAGTATTATCCTGTAATGTCCAGCAACAGAATCCTGTTTTCTCTGATGTGTATCCTTCAATCCAAGTAACACTTGGTAGGTTGTACTACCTGAAATCAAATGATGGTAATGGACTTAAAGAGATGATACACATCGTTGACTTTTCTGTTGATTCACAGCCCTCATATAAGGGAGTAACTTTGAAATATTGTAAGATAGAAGTACTGATAGTGAATTTGAAGCTCTTAAATGTGAATACATTGATACTTTGATAGATAAAATAAAGAAGAGGATTTGAACAGATGTTTCTGAGGTGTTGAATAGTCTTGGTTGTCTATTAGAACCAATATATCACAGTTCTGATGACCAGGATGCCTTACAATGTGTAACAAAGATGTACTGTGAACCAAAGGTAACCAAGAAAACAGTAAATTATATTATTCAGGAGACACCTATAAGTCCCTTAATTGATGGGAAAGAACTGAAAATTGAATGACAGGGTACCAAGGCTATGATAAATGGGTGCTATAGCAAAGTATCCCTTGACAACTTGTGTTGGAAGGTTATGGTTAAACACCTGACAACCTATCCTAATATTGCTAATCTTGCAGAAATTGGACTTGTGAGAAAAAACGTACATGCCAAATTCAGTGGCAGACGGACACATCATAAGTAAACTAATAAAAATCTCTAGATAATTAGAAATATCTGGTACTTTAGATTTCATTCTTGGTACATTGCATCATAGTTCATGAAAGATAGATAGATTTATTTTCGTATCATAATGTCTTAAATACAACATATTTATAATAAAAATCTTATAGCAAGACATCAATCACTTTAAAATTGAACAAATTGAATAAATAAGTAGTATAAATAAAATTAATAGATAAATGAAATGGACGCTTTATATACATTCTGAATATTTCAGAGCAGCTTTGAAGGATGAGTCTATGGAAGCATGGCTGACAGTCTCCCTCCTTGGACCACCAGTGGTCCACTCTAAACCTACACTCTGTACAAAGAAATGACTCAACAAGAAAAATAGGAGAAGAAGGCTAATGGAGCCATACCAATATAGACAAAAAAATGAGAAAAAAAACTCTAAAATGTCTATTGTACGAATTTAAGTGAATTTAGTGTTAAGCACCTATCTAAATATTAAACAAGTCAAATATTTTATTTTGAATTATCTTTTTTGTCTAAACACACCTTTAGTCAAATTACCCATCAAGCAAGTCAATATGTGACCATTTACCCCCATGCCTTGAAAGGTGGGGGTAATTTCCCACATAGCCAAAAATGATCTACAATGCTGTGTAGATCTAGACACATTATTTCCACTGTCGAATAATGGGTTTATATTGATCGGCGCTTAATATACCACCATGTCGCATACTATTATGAACCCGGAAGATATCGGATATCTAGTTTGTTCATTTAACCGCAAAGAAACAGTTGCGTGAAAACTATGTATCAATGACCAATGTTTGTCGTTAATGCCCGCTTTGTATAACATACAGATATAACCGAACGGTTATACGTAAAACCCACGTTATACAGTTCTGATTGAATTAAATTTTGGTAGGTATACGCCCCCGCAACTCAGCTTCCACAATTTTACCAATGACCGGTAACACAGTTATTCGGCGATAGTACTTGCGAACTTTAAACGTATGCCCCTTATTTGGTCTTCAGAATTGCCATTTAGTCCATCGGCTTTCCTACTGCATGGGGGCAATTCAGGTATAGCAAGCTTAATCGTTAAGTAAACTGTTCTTCTGTATCCACCAATTTAACCCTCTTAATTTCCTTGCAGTATAAACTTGTGGTTTTGAATCTATAAAAATTTCTTCGCTTACACTTGCTGTTAGTATGTTATTTATCGGCTCTCGCTTCGTCATCTCTCTTTCAGATAAGTCTTAATACGTTTTATAGTGATTCGCGCTTCCTATGAATAACTGATTAAAGTTTACTTTAACTTGAAATCAAAATTGTTACCAGCTATTCAATTAAATAAAAGGTATTCTAGGGCGATGCTGTCCATTTTAACAACGAAAACACAAATGCTGTTGTCATGACATTTGCTCTAGCGATTAGACATATTGTGATAATAAAATACCCCTATAGTGTACTCTTAATTTGCATTATTGTGTGACACTGTGGTATAACAAATGTATTATGATTTATTGTAAGAATTTCATTTTTCATTAATTAACCTCGTCCACGATGATTAAATTGCTATTTGAAAGGAATAAGCTAACTAACGATAGGTGTTCTATAAAAATACATACTCCTGCAAATTTTTCTTTAGCAGCGTCGTTGTTAACAACATGCATTGAAATGAAGATATTTTAGTTGTAAAGGTTTCAAATTCGTCCAACATCTAGACCACATACACTATGTACAGTAAATACACCTTGTCACGTCAACATAAATAACATATTTACCTTGTCACGTATCATGTGTTTTAAACTTTTTACAAGGTTTAACTATATTTCAAAATATCGTCTGCTGCAAATAAGGAAAATACACATATTTAAGCCTACAGTACGCCAAGGTTTTTTTATTTCTACAACGAAAAATGTTAAGTGGAGTTATCATTTTGTTCGCTGTTTAACCGTTTCTTATGAATAGAAAATTGTTTATACTTGTTATATCGGTAAATACGGCATGTACAGGTATTTCATACTCATATTATTATGTGTTACCTTCTCAGATTATTTTAGAACCGTTGTTTTTAATAAATGTTTACTTAATCATCTGTACTTTATGAATGTTTGATCCTTTCTTGCACATACATACTTTTAGCAGCGTTGGAATCGTGTCGAGATCGCACAGTCATGCATATAGGGAAAATTAACTAGAATCCTGTCAAAAAGCATGGGTTCTTTCGATATAATCCTTTGTTGGACGCTACATGTGCTGCAAACGATTTGAGTATGTCAAATTTCGGTTCTCAGTTCTAAATATGTACGGATGCACGGGTTTGTTAAATTACGTATCATTGTCTCTGTCCGCCGTTTTGGTACGATTCACCAATTAGTTCTATGGGTAGCCGATTTTGCTTACGAGAGAATAATGTTCAACGAATAACAGGTACGTAACGGAATGATATCGTGTGTCATAAGATCCTTCGTTGAACGCAAGGCTGATGACTTGTCTACTACTCTACGAACTGTGCTAACTGAATATTGTGTGATACCGTTAATTATTCTTCACAGCTAAAGCGGCGGCTAAATTTTTGCAATAAACTATAATTAAACTAAGCTTAAGGTGTTGAAATACTGGGGCTGCGGTAACATAAATTACCGATTAATGTTTTAAAATAAAAATATTAGTGAATTAGAAGTTCAACGAACTTAAAACGGTAGTGAAAATGACAGGACAAACGGCATAACTATAGACTGAGGATCTATCATAAGTTGTCAATTAATATTATATATTAACTTGTTCTAGAACATTTATCAAGGAGTATTTCTTTAGTATTTCGTAAACGCGTTTGGTATAATATTAGAAATGACAATGAGTGATCGATTATTTATATCATATGACGCAAATTACCCAAAATACACAACGTTATATTTGGAAAACACACCAATGTAGTACATAGTATTACGTTATACGTCACACATGTAGTTTAAGAATATATATACTCGCTATACTTACCCGGAAACAAGGATTGTCAGGAGCTATATTGATAGTGTTATATTAAATGAGAG
The DNA here is from genome assembly GCA_963678985.1 of Spisula subtruncata. NCBI lineage: Eukaryota > Metazoa > Mollusca > Bivalvia > Venerida > Mactridae > Spisula > Spisula subtruncata. Next base: position 58,587,837 of record OY787661.1, read on the forward strand.
TTATGTATTCCAGATGGTTTGGGCGAACTTATGTCCTGACTATGATTCAGCCGGCAAGGAGTGTTATCACGGATGTTGTTGGGAACACCACGACTCGGATTCTCACTGTTGTTCGTGGGCCGAGTAAGTATAAGTTACAATTATAAATACTCAAGGAACGTTTATCAAAGGCAAATTACACAGGTCTCACTACATGATATAATATTTACATTTTACATACTACCAAATAACATTCCTAAACTACATTGTTATTTTGGTTATCATTAACATAATGCTGATACGTTTGTATTGTGCTTGCTTCTTGATTATTGACTCCTGTCATATTTTGTCTTCAGTTCATTTGTATTAATTTTCTATAAATTGTTGTATACATTGTATATATTTCATGTTAATGTGAACCACATTGAAAATTGATCTTGAACCAAATATGTCATCCACTATAGATAAAGTCGTTATTATAATTTTCATTGTACTTAGATCATAGTAAATGATAAGATATAGATCTTAACGATATTCGAGGCGTGACCTCTATAGTGGTAGATTACTGAGTGTTTACTAGTCACTATTGTAGATCTATACATACAACTGTAATACAACTTCAAACAATGTTTACGTAAGATGTTACGCTCAACGGAATAGCTACGTAATCGTCGGTTAAACGTATTTACTACTGTACAACACCTAACTTGATACCATATGACCATTTCATTATCTAATAACTATGCACAAGTGAGCAATCTATTTTCCAAGCCAGGAACATGTAGAAGATGTGAAGACAAAGTTCGAGTGAACTTACATTTTATTACAAATAAATCAATGTTTGCATCTGGTCGTGTATTTAGTCTGAGAGTGTTTTAAAACCCGACGACTTTTGTTACAGGTCAGTTGGCGATGTTGTACTTGCACTAATTGGGATCGGTTCTGGATTAGTAGTTTTGTCAATTATTCTATGTATCGTGTGTCGCTTTATAAGAACTAAAGGTACCCCTGGACGAGTGATTACCTTGCCAGGTAAATACGATTATATTCTTTAAAAAACGACTTGTCTTCAAATGCATGTTCTTGGTTGAAATAAGCATTTCATTATGACCATTCTAAATTCACACTTAAAGTCAGGCACAAATATTCTTTACAAGCAAATTTGTTGAAGCATATGAAAATAATTTCATTGCAAATCATGCTCGTTCACAAACAAAGTGGACTTGACATGGAGTTTGTTACTGGGGACTTATAAATTAATATGAATCCGTCAATAATATAAAAAACCTCTAACAAAGAAATAATAATAACTTATTATGAAACATATTGAAGAACTTCAATGACCTTGCAAACCGAAAGTAGATAATTAGTGTGACTCTCGTTTAATGATGTTCGTAGATGATAAATCAGCCTGGTATCCGCTTCTTCATGACTGTAAATGTATGCAATCATTCCTTTATTTTCTTAACGGGATAGCACTAAGCATCAAACCCGTTTGTATATATCATGGCCCTTCACAGCTGATGTATAGTATGCAAGGAGTTATGCCAATCAAATACTAGGAACGGGAATAGTGCGGTCTTGCAATTTGAAGATTTTAACGCGTTCAGCCTGTTGTGACTGCTTTGTGCTTTTTGATTTCTCCCAACAATGGAGTAGGCTATGTCATTTCCACCACGATTTTCTCGTTCCATGTCTTTGATCGAAGGAGTAGGGCGAGTATAGCACACTAAGTGAACACTCTTGACAATTTGCTAATCATCTGGAGAATCAGCAATGAAATAGCCCGGGCAATGTTTTGTAATGCAAGCCATAAGAAAGTGGGGTCGACTAAAGTGACATTTATGCAAGAAGGAGTGTGACCAACACATGCATTCTCACATTTGTGCAAGGGGGTACTCTTGTCTGTTTTGCGGAACCATCTAGATGACCAATTGGTATTGTGACGGGTAGAAAAGGATAAATTAACACGTTCTGGAGATCTAGGCTGTTTGTCTTTCCAATGTTCAAAAGACGTCTTCTTGCAATTTCAGAATTTGTAAAAGGAACATTGCCAGTCAGTCTGCTATAGGGCCATGTCTACCGGTATTATGGAATCATTCTTATTAGTTTTCGTTATGCTGAATGAGCCTTCTTCTAAGTACGTAGTAACTCATGTGTGTGCTATTTCAGCATTGAGTACGTTAAGGTGGTATCTGACCATCCATTTATTGCAAAAATACCGGGCACATATCCTTAAGGGAGCTGATGAATAGCGTCATATTATCAGCCCTTCATGTCCTACTGATCTTCAGATATATAGAGACAAGTTTTACGTATATCATCCATAAATGTACCACCATGTTTTCCATTGAGTGTGTTCATCATGTATGCTCTATATCTTGTCATGGTATCTTTCTTCGGGCATATTGAGCATATTCTCAGCATCATGTAAGAAGCCATCTTGATCTGGAACTGCGGATATTCATATAAATTCTATATAATTATCACAGGATTCAAACATATATTTTCAAATATCAATGGTACCAGGGATTTAAAATCCATGGTACTCAAACAAAATCTAAGTTAATTCCAAATAATTTGCTCAACAATTAGGCTCCTATAAAGAGTTTATTACATATAAACAAAATTGTCTACAAAATAAAGCTTGAATAAATACAACTCTCTTTTTATTATTTAAAGCACGGTGATGATGTTTTACTCTTGTATATTCGTTCCCATAGTTTAACTATGAAGTAGACCCAACCAGAACTTATTTCGACAAGTTTACCCCGTCGGATGCCTCCATGTGCAAGAACGAAACTTGATACTGAGCGGCTCCAATGATTTGCTGTTGCCATATGACATGTAAACAAGCTATTTTTAGATCATTTATGTCCTATCTGGGTTCACATTTTATTCAATAACGAATATTTCTCAAATAATCTTGACAGTCTCAGACGCATAAATAGAAGATGCATACATTTAACAGTGCTTTAATATCAAATTCTATAAGGCTCGTGATTGTAACAAAACCATATTTCGGGTTCATTTTTTCAATGATAAATTTAAATGGACATTGCGGACAATGCTCAAGAAAATCAACAAATAAAACTGCGGACGGCAAATATTGTGTATTGTCTCACAATCGCTCGCCCCTGTAATGCTATGAAAGGCCGTTGACCCATAGTAGGGGCCAGCAATCTCCTTCATCAGCGGCTTCATTGGTGCGATAGAAGTCCTCCACCAGTCTTTGATGAACTCCGTCTTCTGCTGTGCCATCTCTGACTTGGCTTACTTTGTTAAATTCTTCCACTTATCTTTCACATCCTTAACCGACCGGGACACCGTGCCAACATTGTTCACTCGCCTACAGATGGTGTCACAGGCCTGTTTGTTTTGTAAAAATATTTTCATGAGTTAATTAGCGCCAGGATGCAGGTCAAATTAATCAACAAACACAGCAAAAAAAAACACAGAATAAAATAGTCAGCATTATTGATGTTACTTCCCTTTTCTTACACATCCAAACTGTCATTTTGCTGCGCGCAAGCGGTTACAGCACATTATAGAGAACATATGTTTTGCTCTGTGTGTCAAATAATATCAGGATTCAATTGACAGATCAATATCTAGTTAATCACAAATTTCAAAATTTATTTACAGAACCAAGTAATCAACAATCACTGAATGAAACTGAGTTAAGCATGACATATACTCGTACTGCCCCAGTAACACCAGAGAGGAGGGCGGGAAGACACGTAGTTCAAGATGGCAGTAGAAGGCATCAACATACGTCCAATAACAATGTTAATCAAAGACATTACATAACAACAAACAATCGCCATGGTCAAAGAACGAATCGAACAGCGTCGACGACATTGAATAGACCTTCAAATACACGGATAGTAAGCAGAACACCTCCAAATGTTCATTCTCGTAGTGTAAATAGAGGGAATGAAGATATTCACAGGGCGTCTAGTAGTAGACCTAACAATGTTCGGGATACAAGAGACGTTAATGTATTGCCAACTGTCAGTGAAGTAGTGCATACAGACGCGATACCTGAACATAACACAACAACGCAGCAACAAAGTACCGAATTTGCTGAACCACCACCATCCTATGACAGTTTATTACCATCTTATGACAGTTTGTTTAACAATGAAACAAGTTATATAAAAATGTAATCAGTATTTGGTCCATCTGTCAATCAACATCAATTATACGTGGGACGTTCAACAGTTACTAGTAATGTTAAACACTACACACCAAATTTTGTATCACATGACTTTCCTAGTATCCAGGTTAGTATAGCGAGTACGTATAATCTTATACGTAATACGTGTAGTATAAAGTTTAAATACATCGGTGAGTATTTTCATGAAATCAATGCGTATTTAGTGTCATTCGATATAAAGACTCTATCACGAGGCTCGCTTAGTAAAATTTCCAAACCTCGTTTTATATCAATTGACATTACGTGATAGATACTCGATATATCATATGAAAGTGTAATCCTTTGTTTGCCAATATAGTTCCTATAAAGATTCCATATGGGCTATTACTGGACAAGGCCATATGGGCCTAACATTGGTGTACGATTGTATGATTATTATAGATAATTATTGTTAGTTAGAAGTACGTGCATGTGAAACTATAACGAGCGCTTTAAAGATCAAGAGCCTTTATGGAAAACAAACAAACAAACCTGTTCTATCCTAGAAACCAGAAGCTGTTCTATCCGAGGACACCACGCAAAGCAGAGAACGGAATGCGGTATGATGAAAAACACAATTTCTGTTTTGCTGAAGCTTTAAAGCGTTATGCGACTAATTTTAACGTTTTGGCGATGTTTGAAATCTAACGATATAATCCTCTCGTGGAAAAGGCGATAAAGATATTTTCCATTAAGCTTAATGCATCATTAGTTCATGCTTGGAATGCAGAGATTATGAAAATAACGTCACCAATGATTATGCTGTGATCCCAAGATGGGAAATCAGAGAGTACTGGTTACCAAAACTGGAAATAAACAAGTCATTCTTCAGGAGTTGATCTCCGCAATACAGATACTCCACACCAATCGTTGCTTCATGTTATGGTATGGAGAACAAGGAACAAAGTCGCATGTAAGGATTACAGCGTGGGCAGATAGGTAGGCAATTCACCAGCATCCTCCCCCAAACTTCAGATACTTCCCCCAACTACAGAATCATTTATGGAGAATGCGAAACGAGCTCATGCTCAATCATGTGTTTCGAAAAATACAGCAGTTGACTCCGATCCATCACATAATTATGGACCTATTGGACTACGGTTGGACGAAACATGACGAGCCAAAATCGATTATATAAAAGACTCCGCAAGAAATACTGAAACTGATTAAAGTCAGATGGCATGATCGAGTATGTGATGACGTTAAAACAGATGTAGGCTATCGTAAACTGTATTTTATACAGGTATAAGGCGTTCAGTCCAACGAGTGTGACAAGGACTGGTAGAGAATGTGAAGCAAATAGAGTGTAAACATAAGCTGACTCTCCAGATGCAGCTCCCAACCCAGAAAGCTGTTCTAACAGTTTTCGAGATTAAAAAAGCAACTAAAAACATAAACATGCAAAGGATTACAGAGTGGTGGATATTTCAAGGACAAAGACGTTCAATCACACAAACTCATTGTTCCTGGACACCCTACTACATCAGGAGCTATACAAGTAGAAAAAGGCGAAACTACGCGTTGATGCAGATTATATTATTGCGCAACAGACACTTCAAGCAGCGTAGGAACATATCAGAAAGGGACCACTGTAATTTGTGATGACACATATGTGTTTGTTCTGCTACTTTTTCACTATCAGTCTCACAATCTCGATATTCCCGTGTATATGGAGTCCCTTGTGAAGGACAGAACCATCGTTAATATAACTGTAGCAAGGACATGAAAGGTACTGATGCCGACACGTATTTTTACTAATCTTCTAAAATAAAATAAATATAGTTTAACACAAAAGCTTTTTATGTTTCCACAAACAACAGAAGCATTTCAAGAGAATATAAAAAAGCTCACCTCTCTAAGCATGTACACGGAAGCAGGTGTTATAGTCGTAGTAGTAACCACCGATCACTTCAGCCAACAACAGTAACTGATGGAGTGGACAAATGCTAGTAATTGTGAGAAGTTTTGAGCGCGCGTGAGCATGTATTCACTGAATGAAATTAGGTGTATGTTTTGAGTGGAAGATTTTGGTGCGCGTGTCTGTGTGTGGGTGAAATATACTGTATGATCATATATAACACTGAAATGTTAACTAACCTTACTGATGCTTTAAAAACTTTTTTTCTCCGTTACTAACCAATTTATCATGTGTATTTTGTTTGTATTACATGTTTATTTATACGCATTGTATATCAGAGTTGTAGACTATGTACTTGTTACTTGTCTTAATAAATATATGTTCTGTTCTGTTTTCTGTTCTTTTGCGCTAACTGATTAGGTGCCAATGTGCAAGTGATGAGCCGTATTTTTTAACGCGATGTAACTGCAATCGAGCTAGGCTAAGATGTACCCTATTTTGCAAATTCCATGATAATTCTTTTAATAGATAGAATATAACGTTCATAATTTCATACACTGATGTAAACATGTATATACTACACGCCCCTAGGTTCAGAGCAATTACAAACTACTATTTTTGTGAACAGTCGAACAAAAACATATTTACACTACGGAAGCAGTTGTATTAGTTTACTATTTTAAGGTCGATTGTGTACAAGTTTTTCCAACTTATATTAATCACTCTCGACACCTCATTCCTAATGTTATCCATCGCAACGAGGGTAGGAGATAAGGGAATCCCATTTCCTTACATGCTGAGCGTCTAGCAATGGCATTGTTGGTATCATTTTTATTTCGTCTTCGGTATCACGCGACCTGGGATCGAACCCGGGAGTCCCGCACTCGGAGCCAACGCTTGAACCACTAGGCTACCGAGGAGGCGGGTTGTGTTAATGCTGTTTTCACCACACCATTTTCACTGTATGGTGGCTATACAAACATATTGTGTGCGTCTCTCTTAAAAAATACAGACTTTAACAGGCGAGGAGTAGATGAAAAAAAGGCGCATGGCCTTATTTCATTGTATAAAAGTCCAGCATATTGCCAGTCGAAGGCCAAGATAATATCATTGGCAGTGTCACTATAAATTGCGCTTATTGTGATATTGAGTAATCCTTTTGGTCCATGAATGTTATTTCGAAGTCTTATCCGAGGAACATGTCGATGTAGGCAAATGTAAAATCCTTATTAATAGCTGAATAGTAAGACCGTGTAACGTAATGCGTAACATCCGATCAGGTGTAAAATGGGGAGTCTATCATTTAATGCTTTTCTGCAGATATATTACATTATAACGGATAGGCATATTGTTACACAAAGTATGATTACTTTGATATGTAGAAAAATTTCACTCATACTGTTATTTACATGTTAGCATAGTTTTAACAGACACTGGACATATCATAATGATATGATTATAACACCATTTGTTATTTTTTTATTTAAAAAAATGATAAAAAAGGTGTAAGGAAAGTAGCACTCAATATAATCAGCCGAGCACAAAAATCAGAAACAATATCCACTACTACACTTAGCAATGCCCACACATAGGCCAAAGAAACAATTAAAAGTCAAAGTCTCCGCCGCAAGAATGCAGGATGACCCAATTGCACAAAGAAATTATAATATGACACCGAATTAAACCCAACCATGACCCGACCAAGTTCTCCAAAGGCCCGCTGCACGGCGACTCAACTGCACAACCTCATGCCAAAATTCCTGGCCATTTAGTTAAACCACAGGTACACGGTGTAATCGATTTAATTAACTTGCATGAAAAAAGAACGTAGAACTAGTAAATACAACTAGTTCAATGTTCTTTTTTTCATCCAAGTTTATTAAATCGATGACACTGTGTACCTGTGAGTATAACCCTTCATTGTAGATGCGAGCCCAATCTATTTGGATGTTATACCATTCTCCCATTGCTAAATAACGCTATTATAAATGTAGCTGCTACTGTATTCATTCGTCGATGAAAAGGTGGCTTAAAATGCGGTATCCTTGGATTTTATCGTTGAACGTAACGCCGAGATGCGGTACGGTATAAATTAAGCCAACTGTTAGTCTGGTTCCCGTCGTACTATAGTATTTTAGTACGTCAGGCAACCGTCAACAATAGAGAGGTTGCGAAAGCAACGCGTACGGGTACGTGTACGTGTAGATACCCGTACACGTACTCGTACACGTTGTAATTTAAATTTGCTTGCGAAAGATAACGTGTACGTATAAAACCGCGTGACAGTTATAGCACGATTTCCCCATGAATCGAAATGAGTGTTTGTATAGTTTGATTAGTCCATGTTTCTTTTGATAAAACGATTTATCCGTGCCTACGCATACATGTGTGATGTGGTACACATACCTCTACAAGTCCCACTACACGGTTTTAACGTGTAAGCCCTACACATACCTTGATGACGATTTGCTCAAAAAGTAGTTCACTCGTACACGTACACGTTGACGTTCGATTTCGCAACCTCTCTAATGGCCGCGCCCTATCTCGTACGTAAACTATTGTAGACATATAAAATATTCGATTAAGCGAAAGTCCTCTTAGCTTTCGTCTAGTTTTAGTAAAATGTTACAACATGCGTTTGTCTTTTACCTGTAATTAACTTTGTTTTTATGATTAATGAAATGTATGGTGTATTGTAGAGTTCGGACGGACAGTGTTTTCGGATATGAATGGTGTAAATCAGTAACCAAGTTAATATATGCACAAAATATGTTTGGCTATGTTATAATTGAACTAATTTTTCTCAGATGCTATTATGTTCTGTCATTTTGCACGCCGAGTGTCATGTTAGAAACTGATTGGTACGTAGGTGTTTTGTTCCCTAAGGCTAAACGTGAAATTAATTTCAGAAATGAACCAACCACAACCACTTTTTAAAAGCTTATGGAAATAAGAAATGTCTTGGTTTTACTGACTAAACAAAGCAGTTGCAACTGTGTACAGCCTGGATAGTTCAATGATAGAATGCCATTTGGAAGAAATTCCTATGGAGGTTTGGGTTCAAATCCCAACCCTGGCAAACCGAAAGCACTGTGGTATACATTTAGTTTAGTAAGATTAAGCCTTTTCTGTATATGATATAACACATTGTGACATATTAAGTAATGTGATAGTGAAATTCGATCATTATACTTACTGTACGCAAGGACTTATATACATACATATGTATGTATATAAGTCCTTGCTGTACGTCATGATACCTTATTTTCAGATGTCAGATAAATAGAACTTTGGGACATTTGGGTAAAATGGAGGAATTAACTCACAGAATTTTTGTGCACTAAATAGCTATTTTTACTCGTTTTTTTAAGCTTTTTAGACATTATTTTTTACTAAAAAAGGACACCTTGGATATGTCCATGAGTAATATGTAGCCTAGTGTCGCAGACAGGGTGACGGCCTGGCGCATGCTGTGGGAACTCACTTGCTGGTAGGGTAGAGTTCCACTACTATGTAACCCTCGGGTGAGGATACTGGGTTAGGAAATGGTGTAGTAGCAGCATCTTTATTGATGTACTGATTATAAACGTTACAAAGTTCAATGTGAAGTTCATATTTCCTTTATTTCCTTGGATGGTAGATATTATGACAATGACACAATTAGCAAGCACCTGATATATTTCAACTAAGTTTTGACTTTATTTCAATGTTACTTTCAATTATCCAAAATGAAGTTAATTATCAGCAATGCAAGTAAGACTATTTTTATAAATTACAAGGTAAACTGAAATAGACAGAAGTGCATTTATGACAACAATATATATGGTATTAAATGTAAACTTGTAAAATATTTTCAACAAGATAGACAGTTTATTTTGAATCAAAACTGGAAGGTCATGGACCCGTGTGGTCACATATTTACAATAATTGACATGTCAACAAGTACAAAATGAAAGCATAAAATCAATGTATGTATATACAATCCATAAATGCATACAATAAACATTAAGTACAAGACTTATTGTAATATCAACATTTACAAATATATAATGATATAATAATACACTTTATTGCATGTATTGTAACAATTTTAATCAAATTACATTATCAATTGAGGCACTGAAATAGCTAAGACAAAATAAGCTCAAACTAATGAGTAATGAATGAAACTTATGAAAAATGAAAATTGTTTCTTATTTCAAAAGCTTTTTGAATGTAAATGCTTAAGTTAGTTATCTTTTTTTGTTTTCAGTATTAAATAGCTCAATCAATTTAATCATACTATTATTTCTATGATAGACTGATAGTATAATGGAATATAGATTACCATAATATCTGTATATAATTCACATTCTAGGATAAAATGAAATTCATCTTCTAATGAATGACATATGTTACAGGTTCTTTCATTAATAGATAATCAGTATGGCTTGGGTAGATAAAGAGGACTAAATACCATTTGTATTAATCAAGCCATAAGGCTTTTGAATGAAAAGGAGCTAAAAAGTTAACAATTAACCAAATTTGACATGTTTGTACAAAAATTGATAGACAGAAATTCTTAAGTAGGAAGTAAGTAAACAACATCAAAAGTATTTATTTGACCTTAAATGGTTATTTTTCAACTTAATAACTAACTGAATAAGATACTATACTAATAATCAATTAATTAATATGTTATGCAAAATAAGCATTAATTTGAAAACCAAAATGCTGTTACAGATATAAGGCACGTATGATTATAATTTATACAGTAACTTCACAATATTATTTTTAACAATATTTCATCTTCCTTCAGGATGAATTAAAGCTTTCTGATGCCTTGGTGTCCTATAATAAGACATCCC